>NW_021027845.1:585600-637441 GCF_004153795.1 Camellia sinensis | reverse complement strand
CAAGGACCGAACCTAAGGCATAGTATGCAACTCTAACAAGGCATGGCAAGGCATGAAATGACTAAAGTGCTGACTAAAAAAAGTTTAGTCGCCAAATGTACACGCATTAGCTACTCTAACTTCTCATTTGCTCTTGTGGAGATTCGAACTATCAACCATCTCATACCATAAACCTTATACAACACATTCTTTCCACTACACCTGTATACCACCATATAATTATATATGCAACATATATTATTTATATAGTATATAGACCCGTATTAATACAAAAGTATATATATAGATAATTATTTTTTATTGAACATAATTTATGTAAAAATAAATTATTTACTAGAAAAAAAAGAGACCACTTTTGACGACTAAACATAATTTTAGTCGCCAATTCTATCCTTTTGGCTACTAATTACTTTTTAGTCGTTAAAAAATTTAATTCCCGGGCAAAAATTACCACTTTTGGCAACTAAACTTCTTTTTTGTCGCCAAAAAGTCTCATTTTTTGCTACTAAACATCTTTTTAGTTGCCCAATGCCGCAGTTTTGGCTACTAAATTTTTTTTAGTGGCCAAAAAATCTTACTTTTTGGCTACTAAAATTTTTTTAGTTGGTAAAAGCCTCACTTTTGGCGACCAAACATCTTTTTAGTCACCCAATATCTCACTTTTGGCTATCAATTTTTTTTAGTTGCCAAAAAGCCTTACTTTTGGCTACTAAAATTTTTTTAGCCAGTAAAAGCCATATATGGGTTACCAAATAGATTTTTAGTTGCCAAAACCTATACTTTTGGCTATTAAATTTTTTTAGTCGCCAAAAATCTTTACTTTTAGCTACTAATGCTTTTTTAATTGCCAAAACCTATACTTTCAGCGACCAAATGTGCTTTTTTAGTCGTCAAAGATGCTTTTTCTTTTAGTGGAGTGCGATTAAATATATATATATAATTACACTTATTTAAAAAGTGTGATTAAAAAGTAGTAATGTATATATAATCATACTTTAATTAGAAGGTGTGATTAAAAAATATATAAATAATCACACTTTAATTAGAATGTGTGATTAAAAAGTATATATATAATTACACTTATTTAAAAAGTGTGATTAAAACGTAGTAGTGTATATATAATCACACTTTAATTAAAAGGTGTGATTAAAAAATATATAAATAGTCACACTTTAATTAGAATGTGTGATTAAAAAATATATATCTAATCACACTTATTTAAAAAGTGTGATTAAAAAGTAGTAGTGTATATATAATCACACTTTAATTAGAAGGTGTGATTAAAAAATATATAAATAATCACACTTTAATTAGAATGTGTGATTAAAAAAAATATATATCTAATCACACTTATTTAAAAAGTGTGATTAAAAAGTAATAGTGTATATATAATCACACTTTAATTAGAATGTATGATTAAAAAAATATATATATAATCACACTTAATTGAAAAGTGAAATAAAAAATGAATATTATCACACTCAATCAAATTAAGTGTGATTAAAATATCAATCTAATTTTTTTTATCACGCTTCCAATAAAAGTGAGATTTTATTTTTTTTTTTTGTCAAAGTGTGATCTTTAACTATTTTTGTAGTAGTGATTTCTCAAGGCCATCATATGATCGTTTTTCTCATTGAACCCAGTTACAGGATCTCTGGTCCCTGGGTTGAGTATCCTCATACATGGCTCCTGCTATATTCAATGGGCTTCGATCTCATTCCCCTCGATGTATTCCAGACTCTATCTCTTTTTAAGACCTTAGTTAATAGATCAATAAGATTATCACCAGATTTAATATAATCGACATTTATGATGTCATTATTCATATGAGATCTCCCAGTACTGTGTTTTCTTCTGATAGGTCTGGATTTACCGTTATAATAACGATTATTAACTTGACCAATTGCCATAGTGCTATCACAATGAATCAATATAGGTGGAATCGGTTTTTCCCAACAAGAGATTTCATTTAACAAATCTCTTAACCTATTTGCTTCTTCACTAACTGTAGTTAAAGCAATAAGTTCAACCTCTATTGTTGAATTAGCAATAATGGTTTGTTTTTTCGATTTCCAACTTATAGCACCACCTCCCAAGGTAAATAAGTAACCAATGGTTGAAAATGAATCACCTGACAAGGTATTTCAATCGGCATCACTATAACCTTCAAGTGCTGTAGGATACTTATTATAAAACAAGCCATATTTTATCGTACTAGATAAATATTTTATAACCCATTCAATGGCTAGCCAGTGATTACTGCCAGGCTTGTTAATAAACCTGTTAAGTACTCCAACTGCATAGGCAATGCCAGGTCTAATACAGTCAGTCGTATAATGCAAGCTACCAATCATACTAGCATATTCATTTTGATTAGTTATATCCTCATCATTTTTAACGGGAAATAAAGACACATGAGGATCAAAAAGAGTAAGAACATGCTTGCACTTATAAAAATTATATTTTCTCAAAATTTTCCCAACATAACGCGACTGATAAAGAAATATACCATTACAGGTTTTGGTAATTTTTATTTCCAAAATATAATTAGCCTCACCAAGATCTTTCATATCAAAACGGCTACTAAGCATATCTTTAGTTTCCACGATGATATGCAAATTAGAGCCAAATATAAGTAAATCATCCACATAGAGGCTAATAATGACATGTAAATTTTCTTCAGATTTATAGCTATTCTCAATCATGATAGAATCAAATTTTGCATGCCACTGTTCAGGGGCCTGTTTTAAGCCATATAACTCTTCTCGTATGATCCTGTTGATCAAATTTGCACTCCTCCGAACAACGTTGCTTTGCCACCTGAAAACACAAACGTGAGCTAACCGGCGGGTGTGTGCCGGAAACCCCTCCGATGCCTAAGTCAGTAACTAGACAATAAACAATAAGCTCTGTGTATTCTAGAGTAAGAATTGGGATACCTGTACATAGGTCTGGTCATGAGTTTTTATAGACTTTACTTTGCATAATCCTAGTAGGATTTCCAACTCTCCTTATAAGAGTCTTTCTAGGAATCACACACCCTACTCACTACCAACCAAGTGAGATAGTTTGCATAATCCTAGTAGGACTGTACTTTCCTTAGCAGAATTCTCCTAGGAGTCATACTCCTACTCATTACCAACCAAGTAAGATGGTTTACACAATCCTAGTAGGACTCTAACTCTCCTTAGAAGAGTCCTACTAGGAGTCTCATCACGGCAAGTCAGGTGAGATGGCTAAACCCTTTTACCTCGGTTATACATTCCTAATCGAACTGCCTTATCTCGGTCCCTTACCATTCGGACCGTGTGATCGAAAGCTGATCTATCGAATGCCACCCTGTCGAGCTATACACAGCTTGGCCCTTGCCATTGATGTTACCTCGGTTTGCTACAGAACTTTCTTTACTTCGGCTGTCATCTTTACCTTGGCTCTGTGCCCAACTAAGTAATGGAATAGAAGCATCGACTGAGCTATACCTAGCTCGGTCATCTGTCTTACCAAACCCCTCGGCCAACCCTTGGGCCTAGTATTTAGGTAGCTCGGTCAACGCCCTTGCTCAGTTTGGTACTCAGATAAAAAGGGACCGAGCTACCCGTCGTCTATACTCCGGTCCTTATCTCGGCCCATTACGTGGCCCAGCTCCCAAAGAAGACTCTTCCTAGCTCGGCCCAATTTGTTTACAAATTACCCTCTCAACCGGGTTCCACAAAACCCTCAGGTTGATCCATATAAATTTCTTCATCCAAGTCTCCATTTAAAAAGGCTATTTTAACATCCATTTGATGAATTTTTAGATCATGAATTGGAGCCACTACAATTAATACTCTAATGGATGTAACTCTAGTAATCGAAAAAAATATATCAAAAAAATCAAGATCTGCTTGTTGTTTAAAACCTTTTGCAACAAGCGTTACTTTATATTCATCAATAGTTCCATTCGGTTTAAGTTTTTTTCTCAAAACCTATATACAGCCAATAGTTTTACAACTTGGTGGTAAATCTACTTATACCCAAATTTTATTAGATAATAATGATTCTATCTCATTATTTACAACCTCATTCCAAAAAACAGAGTCAGGAGATGTCAAAGCTTCTTATAAAGTTAATGGAGTTTCCTCCACATTAAAAACATGATAATTAGGGCCAAAATCTTTTTCTAATCTGGCTCTTTTTCTCCTTCTAGGTTCAAAAACTACAGTATCTTGGTTTTGTAAAAGAGGAGTAAAGGAATCGGTTTCAAATAAAATATTTTCTTGATAGTTTTGACCCCTACCATTTTTAGATTTAAAAGGAAACTTATCTTTATGAAAAATTGCATCACTTGATTCAAAAATTATTTTGTTTTCAATATCAAAAAATCTATAGGCTGCACTATATGTTGCATATCCAAGAAAAGCACAAGTGGTAGTTTTTACACCTAATTAAGGTCTTTTAGGGTCCATAAGTCTAAGAAAAGCCAAACAACCCCAAACCCCAAAATATCCCAAATTTGGCTTATGCCCTTTCCACAACTCAAAAGGTGTAACTTTTGTTTTTTGAAAAAATTACTCATAAGTCCCATATTGAAAAATATTACTCTATCTACTCCTAAGTGTTTTTTTGTAAACCATTTAGTCCTTTTTTTACATCACAACATTATCATCAAAACAACATCAAACATCATCATCAAAACAACATCAAGCATCACAACATCATCATCAAACAAGATCTGATCTCCTCTCTCTCTCTCTCTCTCTCTCTCTCTCTCTCTCCTCTACGTCATCGCCGATTGTCGTAGTCCCTCCATCGTCGCCGACGTTGTCTTCGATCTCCCTCCTCCACTGATCTCCTCCTCCGCCGCTATCGCTCCGACATGATGGTGCACGGGTCCGACGATACACAAATCTGTGTGTATATATATATATATATATTTCCCTCTCTCTCTTACTATTCTTTCCCTCGCCACAGCGACCTCAGGTCTGAGATCTGTGTGCATGTGTATTTGTATCTTAGATCTAGAGTTTACAGGTGTTATACATATATGTGTGTGTGCGCGTGCGCGTGCGTGTGCGTGTTTGTATAGACGTGTTTGTGTGAATCCAAATTTGGTCTTGATCTTTGTTAGAAAGGGGTTTCACGATAGCAATCTGATGGAGCTCCTACAAATCGCCTTAAATCTTCTTCAACTTGGCCTCAGATCTGTTCAAAATTTTTGATGAATAATGTTTGATGTTTTATGAATAATCCTAATGTTTAATGGTTAAGAATCTGTGTTTGATGTTTGATGAATAATGTTTGATGGATGTTTGATGAATAATCCTAATGTTTAATGGTTGAGAATCTGTGTTTGATGTTTGATGAATAATCCTAATGTTTAAGGGTTGATGTTTGATGAATAATCCTGACGTTGCTAATGTTTGATGTTGGATGAATAATTCTAACGTTACTAATGTTTTCACCGACATTATACGAATAATTCTGACATTGCTAATGTTTGATGTTTGATAAATAATCCTAACGTTGCTAATGTTTGATGTTTGATGAATAATGTTTGACATAAAAAGGCCTATAGTAAGCTTTTAGAGAAATAGGATCTATTAGTCCAACAAAAAACCTTCGGGACTAAATGGGTTAACATTTCCAAATTTGGGATTTATTGGTATTTTCCCCTTTTTTATGTGGCACTCTATTCATAACATAACATGTAGTTAAAATTGCTTCTCCCCACAAATTTAAAGGAGCACCTGCTTCAATTAGCATAGCATTTGTTAAATTAGTTAAAGTTCTATTTTTTCTTTTTGCTACACCATTAGATGCAGGTAAATATGGTGGAGTAGTCTCATGAATTATTCCCAAAGACTGAGCAAACGAGTTGAATCCAAAAGATTCAAACTCCCGGCCTCTATCACTTCTATATCTTTTAATCTTTTTACTGAATTGATTTTCAACTTCAAGAAGGAATTCTTTAAATTTTTCAAAAGTATCACTTTTATTTTTCAACAAGTATACATAAGTGTATTTTGAAAAGTTATCAATAAAAGTAATAAAATATCTATTTCCACCACGTGTTAAAATTCCTTCAAATTCACATAGATCAGTGTGAATTAATTTTAATAATTCAGTATTTCTCACCACACATTTATGAGGCCTTTTAGTTATTTTTGCTTACTGCAAACTTCATATTTCTCAAACTTATTTGTTAGTTTGGGAATTAATCATAAACTACTCATGACTTCCACATATTAGCTATTAATATGATACAGACAAGCATGCCAAAAATTCTAGGGGTGAGCATGGTCCGGATTGGACCGGATTGGGATAAAACCAGGACCAATCCGTTATTTACGGTTCCTAAAAAATTGGAACCAATCCAATCCGTTTAAATCATGGAACCAATCTGAACCAATCCATTTAAATACGGATTGGATCGGTTTAGGACCACGGATTCACATAATTAAATAACAAAAATATATATATAACACTTGAATTTCATAAAAATATAAACATAGCGCTATATTAGTTCCATAATAGCAACATGTTTTTCTATAATAACGACATACTGTTCTAGAATTTAAACAACCATAAGAAAACTGGTTTCACCATAAGTATTTAGACCATTGCAAATTAAAACTTAAAACTAACAAACAAAAGTAATAAAAGAAGATATTATACGATTTTAGGTTTGAGTTTAGATTTTACATAGAATAAGAAAAGATACTATGGGGGAGGATGTATAATAAAAATATAGACTATTTGTATACGGTCCGGATCGGTTCCAATCCGGAACCGTGGGATTCAATCCGGAACCAATCCGTGAACTACGGATTTTTAATTATTCAATCCGGAACCGAACCACGGATTCAAAAAACCAATCCAAACCTATCGGATTGGACTGGACTGGATCGGATTACGGATTTCACGGATTCCTTGCTCAGCCCTAAAAAATTCATAGAAGACAGCATGTAAACAGAAACATGTGTTTTCTTATTCTCAACATTTAATTTAAACATTCCATCACATGCATATCCTTTTCCCACAAATATGCCTTTTTTAGTGATTACATATTGGCCAGATTCAATAGTCTGTTTGAAACCAGCTTTGTTGAGCAAGTAACTCGACATCAAATTTTTCCTCATGGATGGTGTGTACAACACATCTTTTAAAACAAACACACGTCCAAAAGTAAATTTCAGCTCAACATCTCCACACCCAAACACCCTGGTTAAACTGGAGTCACCAAGCATAACAGTCTTCTCCTCATTAAAATGAGTAAAATCCTTGAACCAATCTTTATCATAGCAAACATGCCTATTGGCACTAGAGTCTACCCACCACCCTTCCACAGATTGAATCATAAAAATATCTGTAATCATAGCCACAAATGGTTCCTCAGTAACATTAGCCTGTGGTTGAGATTGTTGTTTTCGAAATTTGCAAGTTCGAGCACTATGTCCACTTTTGCGACACACAAAACATGTCACATTTGTCAGATCTTGTGAAGGAGGTTCTTGGTTCCATTTCTTTTGCCTTGGGTAATTTTTATTTTATTGCCTTCTAACACTTTTCCAAATTTTCTTAACTGGCTTCAAGTGACTATTTTTATGAAATCGACCTTTAGGTAAAGTATTTCAAAAAGTTAAATTTACCTTTGCAGTGGAATGCTTTTGTGTCATAAGCGCATCTTGTCCTCGTGCTTTCTCCTCCACCTGAATCCGTGTGATTAGAGTTTCCAAGGGCGTCTCTTTTTGCTTGTGACGCATTGACCTTTGGAACTCCCTCCAAGATGATAGTAGTTTGTCAATAATACCTGCTACAATAAGATTGTCTCTAATTTTGATGCTTTCGGATCTAACTTCAGCCACTAGCATCTGAAAATCTTGAACTTGCTCCACCATTGATTTTTCATCTATCATTTGATAGCCGAAAAAACGGCTTGCAGCATATTTTTTAGTTCTTGCCTCTTCAGTGTCATATTTATTCTGCAAGGCTTTCTAAATTTTCTTGGCAATGGTGTAAGTGGTATCATAACAATCATAAAATTGACCTGAAAGACAATTCTAAAGATAGTACTGACATTTATACTCATCTGTGTTGTATTTCTCTATTTTTTCAATATGAGCGTCATACTCCTCGTTGGTCATCTCTTTAGTGGAGACTTTGTTCGGATTTTTTTCTGTCAGGATATAGGCCACCTTGAGGAGACTGAGATAGAAAAACACATTGCCTTTTCATCTCTTGAAATGGACTCTCTTGAACCGGAAGGGCTTGTTGATATCATCGGTATTCTAATTGGGCTTCTCCAATATTGGCTCCATGAATTTTACTGTTTGAATCTCCTTAAAATTGTTGGTGATAATTACAAATATAATTAAAAATAAAAAACAAGAAAATACAACTAAAAAAAATTATAATAACTATTGAAAGGGCTGAGGCACAGGAAATTCGTTCTCTTTAAGAAGATTCAAGCCCTCCGCGGTTAGGCAAAGCCTCATACCGATACAGCAGAAAATACCTTGACTTGTCCCCCCAGGATACAACAGTCCGACAAAGTCATATGATTCACCAATACTGCACAATTGGTTGAACCCAAAGTTTCATCACATACATCATTTATTTCTTTGCTTAATATCTCACACAAATATAATAAAACAACAAAAATTTCTTCTTATTTTCCAAGATAAGAGGTTAGCCCAATTTATAGGAGATGAAAGCCTGGTGAACAAGTTGCTTGGAGGATTCTTGGAAGTTGCTTGAAGGATAAGTATAGGAGAGGCAGTTTGGTAAGAAAGTTCCTTGGAGGAGACTTGGAGGCAAAGAAAAAGACTTGACTTAGGTAAAGACTTGGAGAGAAAGATAAGAAAACTTGGAGGGAAAGAAAAAAAAAAATCAAGCCTATAACACATTATAATATTAGAATACCTTCTAACAGAAAATAATATTTATTTGAATTAAGAATTTAAGAATATATTTGTGGATAGAAAGGAAAAAGGAATAAAATGAAAGTTTCTTCTTTACAAATCTGCATTGAAATTCATGATCCAAATTCAAGGTAGTTCACTGTCAATCATGCCAAAAATAAATAATAATAATAAAAATAAATTTTTTTTCCTACAAATTCAAGTTAAGGTAAAATTTATATACTAGATACCGAAAGAAACACACTGAAAAAACAACAAATAAATAAAATTAAGCCTTGAATAATGGAATCTGTCTGAAATCGATGTTAGTCACAAAGTAGTTGATCATTGGATCCTCTCGGATTGAAATGGCTCTTTTGGAGCAACAAAGTTAGTCAGTACTTGAAATTATTACTTGCACCATCAAAACCCTCCAAGTAATTGATAATTAACAAATCTATCACTACTTATTTTATGATATGTCATTACTATATTGAGATTAATGCATGTTAAATATTACATCAAATGACAAATAAATTTGTCATAGTGTTTTTTTACATCCTAACATTATATAAACAATTTTATTACAGAATACATAAATCGATCACATAATCAAATAAATAAATAAGATTTTACCGAATTTACTAGTAATATACACTTTAAAAAATCCTCATCAATATCCAGCCTTTTTGGGTACTAGATTAAAAGTCACTTTTTGACTATTAACATATTTTGGGTCATATCACCTCTTTATTATTTTTACACATTTTTTTTTTAAAAAAAAAGTAAAAAAAAAGCTAAAGTCAAATAAAATCAAAAAATAATTTTTAACCTACTTCTCAAAATAACTTATATATTTTGTATTTGACTAGGTAATTAATTTGTTTTTTTTTTTATGTGGACGTATATATCAATGGAAGGAAGGAACCAATGTCAACAGTCCTCAACAGCAGTGAGAAAGGATATGCAAGATGCGAGCACGCAGTGGCTTAGCCGGCATTAACATGTGCTCCCAATCCCAACACTTTAATTACTACAGTCCTGAACACCCACATGCAGTCTTCTCATTTGTTAATAGGCATATTCAAAAATAAAATATTACAAATAAGTGATACAGTTTTAAAATAATAAACCCTTATTTCCTGTAGTGTCAAGTTGAATTGATTTCATATGTGCCTCCTCAGCCCTCCTGTAATCACCAATTGAAGACAATGCCAAACCCTGTAAAAGTCAAAACCTGCTCCATCAATATTTTTTACATGGAAAAGTGCCTAAACTTTCTCAAGCTGATTGTACTAGACCCTAGATCAATAAATTTTAGGAACCATAGAATTACCAAATATGTGTACGCTGATTTGTTATCCTTATCAAGCTTTACACATGCAGATAGGTCTTCAATAGCAGCATCAAAATCCTTGAACTTGAAATTAACAATCCCTGTATTCATTCCAATCCTCGTAATTACTAGTATGCCATGGTATTCTTATTACCTTCATGCATATTATGCACAAGAATTGCCATCCTTATGCTCTTACGTATTGTCTACATTAGTAACATTCCATATTCACAAAACTAAATGACAAGAATTAGTCAAGTTGTTATTGATAATCTCTAGGTGATAACAAAATAGTTCTATCACAAAATCATACTATCATTTTTGGCAGAGAAAGTAAATAAAAAAATCTTTATCCAAAATGATCAATCTGCCATCTTATCCACTCATACTTCAAATGAACAACATCACCTGCAATTGTATCTAGAATACTTGAGCATGAAAAACTGAAGAAAGATGTAGACAATCATCAATAGCAAACAAGAATTTCCAATCTAATCCTCATATTCAAATACAGAAGGGTACTTATACCAGAAAGAAAAAGTTCTTTGAAAAATTGAAGAGCTGAGTTTTAGCAAGTACCCCTTTCATGTAATATATCCGCTGAGTTTGGCTCAAATTCTAATGCCTTGGTCAAGTCTACAATGGCCTGGTACCAATAGGTAATAAAACATGCCACAACAAGCACGGGAGATATCAAGCACTTGCATTAATGATAAAGATCAATTCAATAAAAAAAGAGAGAGAGTACAATTTCAAAAACACTTCAATCATTTTTCTAGTCTAAATGTAGAGGAAGACTGGACGATCATACTAGTCTAATTAGATGGATTAAGTTCAGTACCAGAAATGCAAATACTAACCATATCTTGCTCCTAACATATCATGCATCTTTGAGAGGGTCAGCATGTAAGTGAATATATAAATGAATTGGGGGATTTAGCAGAGACACACAAATTCAAATCTGAAGAGAGAGAGAGAGAGAGAGAGAGAGAGAGAGAGAGAGAATTTCATACACACAAAACCAGACAAAGACCTATAAAGTAAAAAATAAAAAATAATAAAATAATAAAATAACACAGCAGTAATTACTATTTCTCTTTATAAAAAATGACCCCTCGCAATACATTGTGGTTTATTAGCATTCACCGACAAAGAACTACAACCAAGTTAGATACGCACTTCATATACAAACACCACACTTCATTTAGCAGATGCACCATTTCATTTAAGGAAAAATAGAAATAACTGACAGTTTATACAGCATACGCACACAGGGACACTACTTCCAACAAGGTTTCTAAAGTAACTATCACAACCCAGATAACATCAATGGAAGCTTACCAGAAACAAATAAACAAAAACTTGCATTGTACACACCCAATCCTTACCAGACAAACTAATTTTGACCACACAGGCTATTTAGTTAAACTCAGCAGCCATTACAGTGTCGCTTCAACTCCAATGCCATATGCCAACCTTGCCATATTTGTTTAGACTACCTAGCACCAAAATGACGGACCCAATGCACAAAACGTTTTTGGGAAGGCTGTATTAAATTTTCGCCATAAATACCAATGTATTATACCTAACACACCTAATGTCTCTTGTTATGGTATACCCAATTGTAGACGTCCCTGAACGCCTCGGGAGGATGAGTCCCGTTCTGTTCATATTGGGTTCACTACAGTTCGGACTCAAATTGTCACGATTCTTAATCTGAACCAAAGAGTCCAAGTCCGGCAAATCGTTTTGAGAAAAATAGATTTTTTAAAAAGAAGTGCCAAACATGGACTGTTTTGCCAGATACAGAGTCGCCATCTAAATATTTTATTTTTGGAAAAATTTAGGAAACCCTAACTCGCTGCCTAAGGCCACGTGTCCGTCATCACCAAAGTTGCCTCGGCTCGGGAACTTGGGTACGATTGGGGAAGGTCAGCTATGAGCATCCCCTCTCGCCCGATCAAAGATCGGCCTCTACTAACCATGCTATTTTGTTTTGAGAACATTACATGTTCTTATTCCGGTTATTAGCCTAGATTTACTATGTTATGCGCACAACAGACAAGTATAGACTGGGTCGTCTAAATTGGAACAAAACATTTCATGTTTGTTTGTTTGAAAATGGTTTGATGGTGCTACCCGCAAGTAGGCTAAGACATGAATTTTGCCACCCTCAAGACATGAATTTTGCCACCCTCAAGTGGGCCTAAAATTCGTATTCAATGCGTAGTTCCAATTTAAGTAACTCAACCTTCACCCACAGGCATTCAGGCAGTTATAATACGTAAGCACATAGCCTCATGGTAAGCATGCTATCATGGCAACATTCACACACAAGTGGCATGCTAAAGCATAAAAAGCTTACCTACTACTCCAAGCCAAAACAGAAACTAGTTAGTAATTATATGCATGATCCTAGTTCGTGTTAAAAATGACTAATGTAACACATGCAAAGATGCAATCTAGACAGGCTCGACTATTCTAAACATGGCATGTGAAATGCAACAGATAACATGTATTTAATTTGGGATTGAAATACAATGCAGTTAGCATGATGCGCCGAACCCGGTGCATACAAGACAAATGTATGAATGCACCCATGCATAGCATAAGGATGCTAATTAAAATATGCCCTAGTACTAACCATTAAAAGCAGGTAATTAAAAGGGAGAAAGAAGTGGGGATTGGAAGACATGCATCACACACACGCACGCTTATTACAGTTGTGTCCTCACTCGGAGGGTCCGAATAAATAATACACAACCAAATGAATACTACTAAATTAATTATTACAGAACTTTTAATTAATTAACAAATGAAATGCAAAAGAAAGGTGGCCGCAGCCCTGCCTCAGGATGCGTGAATGATGCATGCTCGATCCGCCTTGCTCGGAAACCCGTACCATGCCACTGTTGCCTCTGTTTACACTGCCTCACCACTCTGAAAATTATGAAAGTCTCCAGAACTGCTTTGAGCTTCCTTTTGAGTGTTGTGGAGTGCCACCGGCCAGAGCAAAAGGCCATCGGCCATAGGAATAAGGTTACCGGTCAAAGATGGTGTCATCGGCTGGGCATTGATGGCCGGTCGGCACTAAAGATGGCCGGTCGGCCATTGCTTCCTGTAGAATCTTGCAATTGACAGCAGCAGAGGGCAAGCAGTGTATGGCATGGAATTTTTCAAGCAAATGTGTGCATGGCCACTCTCCCTATCATGCTAAGGACTCAAGGGAGTGCGGCTCTAGGTACTCGGGCCACCAGTCACGCATTTCGATGCATGATGGCCAAAGGTACCAAGTTTGCAACTTAATGGAAATGCATGCAACAAACAAATGAATGCTAACACCCTATCATGTTGAGATCAAGGGCATCGACGACCGATGATTGAGACGTTTTTCGTCACTTTAAGTACGAACACTCCTCAATTCTCATGCTTGGTTTGACACCCCAAACCAAGCAAAATGTAATGCAAGTATGCAATGTACCTCACATATGCAACATGGGTCAAATATGCAACATGAAGCTAAGTAAGCAAAGCATGCCAAATGCAATGCAAACTAAACATGCCAATGTGTAATGTACTAAAGCATGCAACATGCAATGTAGTAAACATGGACAAATATGCAATGGAACTAGCATGTGGCAACACATAATGAGCCAAATATGCAACAAATATATGACAAACATGTAATGGTGGACTTAAACCATAAAAGACAGACCTCAGCCTTGCCATAAACAGTGGCCAAAAGTGCCAAAAATGGTAGACAAGTGCTCATACAAACATGCACTCCAATTAGCCAAAAACCCAAGCATGGAAGGCTACTCTCAAGAACACTCAAAGGTGGTAAGCATGGACATTAAACCCTCATGTTAACTTCTGAAAAAAAAACATATGAATGATGATGCCAAATCATGCTAGGGAATAGATGCAAAATGAAAGGCATTCAAGGCCACAAACGGGAGCATTACTCAACACCTACCCCAAGCAAGCATGGTATGAGCTATACAACCAAAAACAGAGTTTTAATGCACCAAAATAAGTCCCAAAACCCCCTGATATGGCAGCTAAGAGACACAAAACAAGAGGCATGCACAAAAAGCCATACATGGAGCATAGGATCATGTCTCTCCAAAGCATTGAAAGGATAACAAAATGCAAACATGCAAGCATAAAACGTGGACTGAAATGATGTAATAAGTGATTCCAAATCACTAAAATAGCCAAGATAGTGCACGCTAATGACTCACACACCCGATGCCAACATGCTAGAATGCAAAGGGGTTATACAAAGCATGAAATGCATGACCAAATCAACACCCAACAGACCTCAAGCATGGCAAAATATGACTAAAAGCTTCACAAAGTTAGGCAAAAATGTGCAAGCATGATGGTCTAATGGCAAGATTCATTTCTAGGCAAAATGGGGGAATACAAAGCAAGTGTATTAAGCATGAGAGGGGCCATTAATCCGACCAAAAACAGAGGCATATTATGACCTAATGACACCCAAAAACCTCTGAAATGGAGCCAAAGACAACTAATCATGCATGCTACCCTTACGAGCCAAAAATGCAAACAAAAGAGAGACAAAGGGAGAGGGGTGTCCCTCCCCTATGCAAGACTTCAAACCCCTTTCTTCACCACTGAAAATCCACTGGATTTCAATGGTGAGAAGGCCAATACGCCGAAGTAACCAAAGCTTTACAATGGAGGCACAAAGAGGGCCAAACAAGGCCTTAGAGGGGGGGGGGTCGACCCCCAACACCAAAACAACCTTAATGAAGTATCTTAAGCATGAAAATACATGACTTTTTTTAGTTATACACAAAGTCTAAATCAGTAAGCAAGATAGGTTAAAGACTAGTGCAAGATTGGGGAATCTAAAGCAAAAGTGTTACCCTTAAAGAACACCTCAAGAACAACAAGCTCAGGCCCCTTCTTCTGATCAAAACCACCCCAAAACCTCAAGAACAAACTCTCAAAGCCTCCAAAGTCGAAGTATGGTGTAATAGTAGGTGACTTAGTGCAAAACTAAGGTCAAAACACACTTTTGGGGTCTCTAACACACACAAAAGGGGAGAGAGAGGAAGATGTAGAGAGAGAAGGTGATATATATCAGAATATATATGTAAGCTCTGGTTTTTTGCTCACCCCCTACAAAGGAGAGGGGAGGTCTCCTTATATAGACAATAGAAAAGGCTAAGCTTCCAAGGGAAGCCAACAAAGGGGTCAAGGCTTCCTAAAGAAGCAAAGGCAAAGGGGCCAAGGTTTCCATAGGAAGCTGGGACAGGTGTCCAAGCTTCTTGAGGAAGCTAAGACAAAGGTCCAAGCTTCCTCAAGAAGCTAGACCAAAAAGGTGCAAAAGGGGAAAAACAGCCACACTCGTGCATGGGGAGGAGGGTCCGTGCATTCCAGCTGGCACAGCTGGCTTGCACCATGCCTGAAAAAGGCAAAAATGTGGCACCGGCCAGAAAAGGAGGCCATCGGCCAAACAGATGGTCGGCCGACCACACTAAGTGTCGACCGGCCAATGGTATATTTCACCAATGGCCGATAGCCTCAAAACACAACCGGTGGCCTCAAGCCATGGCCGGTGGGTATCAGGGGTAGCTATCAAGCTACTCTCTACCTTTAAGTGCAAAAACAAACAAGTCCTTGGTGTAAAACCAAGCATAGAACAAGCAAGTCGAGAGATCCTGAGGCAAGGCGCGTAGCCAAGACCTCCGGGAACTCCAAACAAATACGAACATGGATGATCACCGAGTGTTCAAGTGGTGACGTCCAAGTCTTGAGGACGGTCAAAAATGGGGTGTCTACACCAATGCGTAGTATTGTTTAGTGAATATGTAAATCTAAGTGTGTATAAGTGTTAGTATGAGACGAATGAAATTCTTCTTACCAAATACGACGATGCCCCGTCTAAACCCTCCAACAATGTTGATAGTCGTAAAACCACAGAGTTCAAATGATTTAGTTGTTCTTATTGCGCCTCCCTTGCTTTTTTTCCTTCTTCTACTTCTTTCATCAACTTCTCTCTCTCCCTCGTCATCTCTTCACGATCTCTCTGGCGCTCTTCTTTCTCCTTCATCAAATTTTCTTGAAGAACGTCAATCTCAGATCGCATTGCCTCCATTTGTTTGCCATGAGATCATGTCGCACTATCAGATGGCGAATAGGGTCGTGGGCCTATCCCAAATCCCCGCAAGTAATTCTTTCTCTGTCCAAGCAGTTTCCGTGAGAGTTCCTCATGTGTCAATGGGATCCCCACATCTGTGGCTGTCGTTTGTAGATTCACCATCGCATCCTGTCATTACCAAAACAAGTAGACTATTCAACAACGGCACAAAGAATCACATGCAATTTTCTGCTAAGATAGGCATTAATATTACAACTGTAGGCGAAAAAAGTTTACTCCTTACATGTAGCTCACCACATTTGGGATCAATCCATTCATTTGTTTTCTTCGATTTGTGTGATTTTGAATAAAATTCCAGAAAATCCAACTCCCCATTTTCATCTGCCTGTTAGTTTCAAATAACAAAATTAATTCGTCACAATAGTAACCATGACTTTCATCTTACATATGTAAGTGCTGACAAATCTGCTCCAAATGTATGTAACTCACCATGAGCAACATTGCTATTGGAAAGGAGCGAGATCCACTGGTGTGATTGTATGGTAGCAAACTTCGGTTTGCCTTACCAGCTTTAGAGCGTTTCTAAAACAAGAATTATTCAAGAATTAGTACATATCAACGCATAATACACAAATAAAACAATAGGGTCGTTTATATTTGTTTGTTACCAAATGAGATTCATCCTTCCAAGCGACATCAATCATGTGTTTCCAATCATCTAAGCAAACTCCTTTAGGCAGATGACTATATGGGTCATCAACACCCTCTTCTACAAGTTTTTCATAGTGTTGCTTCAGGGTGTACCTCCAGTACAAGAGATACGCCTTCGTATCAACGATCTCTTGAGCTTGCTGATCAGTATGGAAATCCTCACCAATTTCAAACGTGTCCTGCAAGCATAAGTGTGTGACATATTACAGAAATGGAATGCCGCAAAACATAATGTACATAATGGAGACATTTAGTTTAAGGTTCGAACTTACTAGCACAGCCTGTACTACAGCATCTTTGATACTCTGATCAATTTTCTTCCATGACTTCACTCCCTTAAGGGGGCACAACCGCCTTATCTGCAAGCCCAACTCATTTGTGGCAGGCGTGGCATTCCCTCTAGTGAGTGCATTAAGCATGCGATTGACATATACATGTAGCTTCTCCCCTTTTTTTCTTGTAAGCCTTTTTTTGCATTCCTTTTCCGACTGTAGGACCGCGTACACGATTTGAGTTACTTTTCCATGGTCAAGAAGGGGCAACAAGTGTAAGGCCTTCACATGCAATTAGTTCGCCAAACATACAATGAACAATAATTAATACTAAATTTAACAATCATCCAAGCAAATTTTATAAGGGATTTGAATTTTGTAAGACATGCAAGAACTTGTTCTTCTAGATGACATAAAATCCATTGCTTCAGTCAAGTAAAGTGATCTTTAGGGGCCGAAACACACCTACAAAACTACAATGGTCTTACCTACGCCGTGCGCCTGTGTCTCTTCCACACATGTTTGTGTGTCATCCAGTAGTTGTGTCTCATCGGATAAAGTCTGTGTTGTGACAACGGCAGGTGCAAATGTTCCCGAGGGTGATGCTATGGGGTCAGTTGCTGTTTTCTTACGCCGCCCTGTTTTCATCCCAGGAATCATGCTTGTACCTGGAAAGTACAAGCAAGCAAACATGATATATTAAGTAAACGCATCACATGCATCATCGATATTATGAGGACATGAATTGATATACACAAACCAATGTTATATAAGCATCATCGCTATTATTAAGCAAACATTGATAATGATTGTCAAATAAAAGTGATATACACAAACCAATGTTAAGCATAAATGTGAAATACAGGAATTAGGTAAAGTATCTATTAAGTTTCTTCTAGAAACAAATTAACACCACGCAATTTAACTTTCATGTGAACGAGTATATACTTAAATCACCTTGATGCCTAAGTTTAATTAAACCACTCATGAAAATCGGTGCATTAATAAATCACCTTGATGCCTAAGTATTTTGAATATGACAGGAGTATAAAGAGATCTTTTTAACAAAAATGTAAATAAAGGAAGGAAAGAAAGCTAAAAATACAACATAGGAATCAACTCATGACCTTGTCAAGAACATAGTTCTCATCAAATGGACCATTTCCATGCAAATGGTTATAGACAACATCCGAGACAACGCGAAGGCCAATATGGTTGACATCAAGAACAATATAAACAAAAGTCCTAAACTCTTATCTAATTACACAACACATAAAGAAGGGGAAAGAGACTTGAGCCATGTGGTACTATTAATCTTAGTTATGTATAATTTTATTATTGTACTGAACTGATTAGTCATATGCTTAATTAATAATTTTATTATTGATTAGTATTATTTCATCAAAGGGTAAGTCAAGGACTACAAGCATTCAATCACTTTCAATTGTAAGTCAATGAACCCAATTTTTGTGCATGATGGTAAGTCAATTCCATTGACTATATGAACCAAACAATAATATCAACTTTAAGTCAATGAACCAATAAATTTTTGTCCATGATGGTAAGCAAATACATGACTATATAAACCCAACAATAATATCAATGTTAAGTCAATGACCCCAATTTTTGTCCATGATGCTAAGTCAATTCCATTGACTATATAAACCCAAGAATAATATAATAACATCCAACAAACCATCCTCAATAAATAATGAATGACAATAAAAAATTGACAATATGGGCATTTTAAAAGAACATTTCATTATCCGTCACTCACGAAGAAATTTATAACCAAAACCATGAAACCTAAAAAATGGAAATTGGGTCTTACAAGGTCAGTTTGTTCCATTCATACACTAGCTATTTTAGTGGACATATATATTCAAGATCTTCGTGAATTCAAAACGCCTCTCGACTATCGCAAAACAAGATCTTCATGAATTCAAGACTTAAGTGATTTTGATCGCTAAACTTGAACACTGTAATATGGTTAGGCTTTTGGGATGTTGCATCCATGAAGATGAAAGAATGTTAATTTACGAGTAAATGACAAATGGAAGCTTGGATTCTCTCAATTTTGGTGTACCCTGTGGATACATTTTGCCTAAATTACTCCCCGAATCAAGACACAAATCATCACCACAAGGAAGGAACTTGTTGGCTACCTCAACCCCTCTTTCAAACTGCAAGACCGACTGACTATCATTGAAAATATCACAAACTGTAAGGGTACTACTCACGGGTGAATCCACGAGTCCATCTATGGCATTACAGGTACAATTAGATGAGCCAACAAACGACTGACAAATGGACTGTGAACCAAGATCTGTGACCACACTTCGGACCGGACAAGACTCGTTCTCACTATTATCAAGTTTTGGATTTATAAATCTTGATACATTACTCAAATCGAACGAGTTTTTAAGATAATGGATGCAAAAGTTTTGATATTGAGCAATGAGCATCACAACTAGGATATTCAACCTTTATAATGAATGGTTATAAACTATATTACATGGATTGGGGTAGGGGTGTCGGGTGTGAGTATGTATGTAGAGGTCTAACACAATGATGTGTTGTGTCAGATATGTGAAGCCCAAGTGAGTTGATGACATCCGTAGTGTGAAGGTTCACAATATCAAAGTACAATACCCATCTATACTTCTAATATGTAAAAAAATAAAAAATAAAAAATAAAATAAAAAAAAACACTAGTGTAGTATCTATTGAATATGATGTGCTGTCAAGCCAAGTGAGTTGATGACATCCTATTAGTGTTGTGGTTCACCATATCAACAGATGTGGACATATATATTCTTCTGATATGTTAAAAACTAGTAAATATTGGGACTATTGGCTTCAAATCAACTCGCTTCACCAATGAAACCTTTTTGACAATCACCACCTCCATTGTAATTTGGCTAATAAATAACAGGTTTAATTCACAGCTAACCATCACAATGTCAATAGTTAAAAAGTCACAATAACAAGGATAAGCTTAATTTGGCATAGCCTTAGAGATGAGGATTATGAACACAACAATTCTTATTAGTTGAGCAACGTCTTAATCCAATCAAACATGGAAAACAAGTCCTTAGACGATTCATCTTAGCAAGGCTCAATCATATACGATTTGATGCAAACATTTTATTAAGTAATGATCTCTAGAGTTTTATATCTTCTCTCATTTATCAAATTAATGCAATCCATCCCCAATTTCAGAGCCTGCCACTTCTCTTTGTTGGTGTTTATTATGCATAGAAGATATTGTTTGCATATGGAGGCAAGGCGATAAAAAGTGTATATAAGCACAATGTATGTTGATCAAAGTTAGTATAACATGATATAGCCGTCATATGGAGAGTGAAAATGATAACTCCTCCCACTGTAAAACTTAAAATCTAACACTAAAACATTTAATGAAAACTCCGATCTGAGAGGCTCGAATCGGTTTGTTCTTCATATTTGATAATGTTCACTGAACCATAATAGCCGCTCAATTGTTTATCCATGACCACTTATTTTACAAGAATTAGTTAAATTGATTATACCCAAAACCTTATAAAAGTACAGCTCCAAACCAGATTCTGTTTGCCCCATATATATATATATATCTTCCCTAATCTATCTGCTAGTTTACAAAATAAGATAGTCAAAGGCACAATGTATCAAATACCCAAAAATTGAAACCCTAAAACAAGTAAGGTGCAA
Source organism: Camellia sinensis (assembly GCF_004153795.1). NCBI lineage: Eukaryota > Viridiplantae > Streptophyta > Magnoliopsida > Ericales > Theaceae > Camellia > Camellia sinensis. Next base: position 616,396 of record NW_021027845.1, on the reverse strand, counting down.
TTTTTGAAATATCTGCAATTTTTGAATCATCAATAAATCTGCAAGGATTTCTTCGAAATATATATAATAAATCTGCAATAAATCTACAATTTTTGAATCACAAGTAAGGATTTCTTTGAATCATCAATAAATTTGCAATTTTTGAAATATATATAATAAAAAAAACAAAAAAAAAAAAACTACACATACATATATATGTGTGCATACAAAACAAGTATAGATTGTGGGAGAACGAAAAATAGACTGTAGGAGAGAGCTCGAGCGAGAGAGCGAGGGACAGATGCACAGACAGAGTGAGAAGCAGAGCGCGAAAGCGAGAGAGAGAGAGAGAGAGAGAGAGAGAGAGAGAGAGAGAGAGAGAGAGAGAGAGAGAGAGCGAACCTGAGATGTGCGGCTGCGACAGTGGTGCTTTGCGCCGGTGGCGGTGGCCGTCGCAATGTTGCCCGTACAGTAGGCTACGGTGAGGGGGGCTGATCTGTGTGAGATTTGGTGAGGTGTGTGTTCGATATACTGTTGTGAAGTTGTATACAGTATACAGGCAGAGCAACGTGTGCCCACCAATAAAAGAGGCGCAGGTTTTCTTATTTCAACCTTTTAGCGACTATATTGTTTTAGTCGGGAAAGGAATCAATAATGCTGACTATAATGTTTTGGTAGCGAAATAGAAGTCAATAGCGACTAAAATATTGGTCGCTAAACGTCATCTTTGGCGACTAAATCATATTTTAGTTGGGAAACAGCATTATTACAAATTAATTTAATTTTTTTCAGTGTAAAATGTACGAAAACGACGACTAACAAATTATTTAGTTGCGAAAAAGTTGAATTTTGTTGACTAAATCAAAATTTTGTCGCCAATTATAAATTTTTATCGACTAAAATAATTTAGTAGCTACATATTTGAACCAATGCGACAAATTAATTTTTAGTCGCCAAATATTATACTTTTGGCTACTAAAAATGTTTTAGTCGCCAAAATTAGTCGGCAAAGGTGCATTTTTTTGTAGTGTACCACAATTTAGAGCAAATGGTGTACCATGTTCCCATTTCATGTACGAAAACGATTCACATTCCAAGTAACATAGTTATATACCCATGGAGCATGGCATGCACACGTCATTTAATTGGAATACTATTAGTCTTAACCTTGGGTTGTCGTTCTGCATAAGGGTTTAAATGTTTATTTCTTATAATGATAAAAGGAACCTTAGGTAATTGTTATATCTCACAAAACTTATGCATTGCATGGCATTTTATGATTTTGAACTCATTGTTTTATTACTTTGGAAGTTGGAATATTGGAAAGAGGGTAAATAGCATAGTAATCTAGGAAGTGAGTCGGTTTTGGAAATGTGTTGTGTATGGTATTGGTACCCGTGCGAGGAGTCAAGGTGCCCAATTATCCTGTCTTGTGCTTGATGCCGGACGAATGTAGGAAATGTTTTTGGGCGTTCACTAGCCCTGTCGTATTGTGAGCCAGCAAATGTGGAAAATATATACGTTTTAGGTGCCCATCACCCTTGCTATATTGTGAGCTGGTAAATGTGAGAATAATTTATATATATATATATTTTATATGTAATTGACTTGTGCATTAGAATTCTATGGTGTATTTACCACCCCACGGTTGATCTTGAGTTTGATACTACAAAAGTGCATTGAGCATCATCACTTTAAAAAAGGGAAAAAAAAATCATGGATTTTGTCGTAACACGTGCATAACATGATCATATTTATATCAAACGTTTATATATTCTGTTAAAAATATTTCTACTGGGCAATATTACTCATTCCTATTATAACAACATTTTAGGGATTGGTGATGTGCGTCCATCCAAGTGAAGGATAGTGGATATCTTTTAAAAGGAGCATTAAGGCTCTTTTGTTGTTTATGAGCCACAGCTATGGAGCTTATTTGTCTCGAGTTAGTGTTTCCTAATTTTGTGTAATTAAGGCCATAGCCTTGAAAGATGTAAGCCATCAGGGTATTTTTATTTGCATTTCTCTTACCCTTTGAACTACTTGTGTATTTATTTTGTTTTGTGGAAAGATCTGAATGTAATGTGAACATGTATGACTTTTGAGAAGTTCAAGGAGGAAGAGAAGTACTTTTCAGGTATCAAATTGATATGTTCCATATATTTCTTTGGTTCTTCTACTCGTAATGTAAAATGAGAATAATTATACAGGATTTGTAATTATAATAGGAATAAAATACCGGGGCATTACATAGTCTCTCTCATCTCACTTGTGGCTGTCCATGTGGATGTATTTTTCTCCTGGAGAAGACAAAAACTAAGCCGATTGATAGAGATCTGATGGGTTATTTATCTTAATTCTAGTATAGTACATACAATATGTAGTAACTAAAAGATGTTGAGATTTCAAACTTGAACTTGCCCTTGTCGGTGACCACCTTCAATCTCATTTGTGCACACTTTCCTGATGATCGAAATGATGCAGCGACAAGTGTGGACAAGGAAAACTATGAAAGTTAGGCCCAAGCATTAGTACAACCATATGACACGCACATTGAAGATCATATGTCCTTCCGAATTGGCCATCATCAAAGAAGAATAACTGATTACCAAGGTTGTTATTGTCACCCACATTGCAACCACTAGCATCCACCTCACAATTCTATTCTTCAATGGTAACCCACTTACAAGCAAAAGCATTATGGTCAGAGAAGCAACAAAAGATATTGTGTTTGCAACCCAAAATACTTGAAAATCTCTTGGAATTGTTGTAGCCATATTGGATTTTCCATTTGATTTAAGCCCATCAGGTGGGCTAAGCCCAGATTGGTAAGTCATTCCTGCAATTACAGTTGCGGATATCAACAAGCCATCACGTTTTCTATTTAACCAATCATCTTTGTTTGTTGGGGGCTTCAACGTGCCATTGACCAGCGAGGGTGGCTGTGATACTAATATTTTCCCATGACCACTACCATGATCACGCAGTTGGTGCCCAATGTGGCCTCCAGCTTGCATAAGCAATCTACTGATTTCCATGGCTTTTAAATCTCTAATTGGCATATGTTCTATGATATCCAATGCCGTGATACCATTTCCATTCACAGCATTCACTTCCACCACAGTTTCTTCCAACAGGTATTTTATGGTCTGCACAAATTAATACAAAGGGATCTCTATATGATGTATCTAATTAATTCTAATTATTCTGCTACAAATTATTAGAAGTATTTCTATTGAAATTTTGATTAGAAGTATGTATATAAAGTATGGTGTCTACCATCATTTGTTAAATAAGGTGTTATTTGATAAAACTCAAAATTAAAAATTGAAAAACATAAAATTAAAGTTTTAAAAATTAAATGTTAAATTTTTTAAAGTTAAAATGTTATTTGATAAAAATTTGAATGATGAATTAAAACAAATTATACTTTTTATATAAAGTAGATACTATATGCATCCTTTTTATTACTTATAATAGAGGGCCGGCCCATGTGCAAGGCCATTGAGATCATTGTTTTGGGTCCGAAAATGAGAAACTTTTGATTGGTAAATATTAGTTATTAGTTGTTAGATTAGTACATATGAGAGAAAATGTCCTCACTCTTGGCAGAGCACCTAAGTGCGTACACTCCTTTAATTCAACCCCTCTAAGAGGAATTGAACCTATGTTCTCCTTTGGATTAAGCCCTAAGAAAGGGATGGTGACAAACTTGGGTGACGCATTTTGTAAAGGGTGTTTTCATTCGACAATTTTTTATTTCAGTTTTTGTGGATCAGAAAATTTAAACAACAATAACAAATAATAATTAAGAAAACTTTTACCTCCACTTGCTTGAGGTTGGTAGCAATGTGCAAAATAGTGTTGCCATTATCAAGTTTGTCATTTACCCATGTATCCTTAACCGTCCTAAATCGTATCAACTGCTTCAAAACCTCCAAACGATTATATTCCACACACAAGTGCAGAACAGTTTCACCTCCGTCCAACTTGAACTTAGCTACTTCTGGTCGTGCCAGAACCAACCGGCTCACCACATCAACTCGGTCTTTCATGGAAGCCACATGCAGAGGAGTCCTCCCGTCTTCATCTCGCACGAGACAAACACTAGGGTTTGCCATTAACAACACCTTCACTATCTCGATATACCCATTTGCAGAGGCCAAGTGAAGAGGCGATCGGCCCTTCGAATCTAAATCAGAGACCAAGTCTTTCTTGAGAGTCACAAGAGCTTTTGCAAAATCCAGATGACCTTGCATAGCAGCTATGTGAAGAGGATTCTCACCGAAACAAGTGAGTGAAGATCGGGACAGAGTGAGTCTATCTTCTTCAATAAACTTCTTCAAGGACTCAGTATTCCCACTCACTGATGCTTCATAAAGCATATTCTCTGTCATACCCATCTCAGTCTCGCGAGTTCCTTCCATTTCTGGCACTTGGTGCTTGCCTTGGTGATGGAAAGTTGAAAACAGTATCCTCTCTCTTGTGGCTTTGCTTGCTTGCTAAAACGTTTTGCACTCAAACTCTACTTTTGTCTCTGTGTACCTTCATTTTCCATGTGGATCCTTCAAATTATACAACCAATATTATTGCAGATTTTGAATTCCAACCTGCAGCAAAAATTTCACTATCAGGATTGCATTCTACACCAGCAAAAATTTCACTATCAGGATTGCATTCTACACCATTTGTTTATTACCTTACTCATAAAACACATGCTTACGGACAGCCACTAAACGGCTGCCACATCAGTGATAATATTTATAAGGGTATTGATTGAGAAAGATTATTCAATAGGAGTACTAATCAATTGTCTTTTAAAAGTCTAATATGAAAATAGTGGGATTTATAGTTTAGACCAACAACTATGACATTGGAACACGACTAGGATTTGTTCGGAGCCTTTTAAATAAATTTTCATTGATTGAATTCAGTCAAATTTGGCGTCTCATAACTTTCTTATCCCTCATGACCTCTCTCTCAGCATCGACCACCGCGATGCTCTTTTCTCTCCCTAATCCCAATCAATGAAGACTCTGCCACCCTTGAGTCCCCAAACCTACCGCAGACAAAAATTCCGATATTACTTAATTTGGCCCACTTGATTCATAATTTGTTTCAACCCACTTGAGTATTCAACTTGTTCCAACCTATAAAAGACGATTTAAGATTTTGGATAAAAATTTGTAACCTAAGCCCGCCCATGAACCCAACCAGTAAGAACCCACATGGGTAAGTCGAACCCGACTCAAACTATCCTGTTCAAAAATAATAATAAATTGATAGTTTATATTTTTTATTCCTTACTTATATCTACCAAAATACCATGATATATATATATATATATATATATATATGTGTGTGTGTGTGTGTGTGTGTGTGTTGGCTTTTTTGGCTTTCAAAAGTTAAAAATATAATTAGAGCGTGCAGCAACAATTAATAAGTCCTTACAGAAATAGTAAATGCTAACCAATTAATCAAATGATTGTTTCGAAATTCTCTTAGCTTCAATGAAGATGACTTTTACTGGTGGCATATTTTAGGAGAAAATTCAGAAGTAATAATCAAAAAGTAAAAGAATGAAGGAGAGAACAGTGTCAGAAATTGAATTTTTTAAAGTAAACAAACTTTACATAGTACCTTCACACTTCCACAGTTTCAAAGGGAATTATAGCAACAAACAGACTAACTTAGAACTACTCCTAAGAAATTGAAATGCAGTGCGAGAAAGTAAAGAACATTAAAGTAAAGAACTGAAAAAATGTAAAGTAAATAAACTGATTTTTAGATCTGGTTCTGGGTCTCTTTACTATCAGCTTCTCCTCTATTTATAGGCCCTGGTAGTAACCGTCGAAGTGGCTGATAACTGTCGAAGTGGATGATAACTGTCGAAGTAACCTCCATGATCATGGGACATGGCTCCAAGCATTTTGCCTCCACTAAGCCATTTCTTGCAGTTGGGTTTCCCTCCTAAATTTGGATTTAAATAATCAAAGAATCGTTTAGCCACATCACCTTGCTTCCTTAGATTGTTCCAGTACTTCGCAGATCCATTGCCATTGATATGATTTGCCACATGTCCTCTACTAATTCCTCAAGTTACCCCTGATGGACCACGTGTCAGGTTGTGATTGGTTGATACAAAATATATGGCCAACATTACCCCCGTACTAATATAGCTAATACTAGGTAATATTAGTGGATCGATGCACTGTTGCCTACATTCTAGGCCATGCATGGTAATTAATTGTTCTGGAAGTATAACCGTCTTCAAGCAACGTTTCAAACACTGAACTTCCCTTTGTGCTTGAACCTTACTTCTGGTATCTGTGCAAACGAAGAGACTGATACATCCTTGATGGCCAATCAAACATTTTCCTTCATTGATCAAGCATATGAAGAGGTTTTGGACAATGATGGCTGACCTCAAAAGAACTCTCATGCATTTATTAACCATAGTTATTCTCCTCCATTTATACAAGTCATGGAGGCTTTTGCAGAATATACACATTTAGAACAAAAACTTGCTCATATGGACCGCGAAGGTTTTTCATCTGCCCCAAAGGTCTCTACTTGGGATGAAGCTACCTTATCATCTACAAAAACTACTGGTTAGAATGCCTAGCCAAAACCAACCCAACCTCAGACAAGGGAGCGAATTTACCATAGATTTGTCGAATTCGATGACCCTACTTCGGTTTTTCTTTCTTCTCCCAGCTCAGTGATATACCTCTATGTACCATTTGACTTCCTTCACTGCCTTGAAGACAATTTACTTCCGGACAATTTACTTTCGGCATGGTATATCTCCACCTTGCCAACCAAAATAGTGCGGAGACTTCCCACCTAATCGAAGCTCTAGGGCTGAGTCCCTCACACTTGGCTAAGAAGGCAAAACTCTGCTCTTCGGATTGGCTAGAGTGTGTGAATGAGCCCCAATTTCCCCCTTCCATTGGAGTGGACCCAACTGCACCTCCCCTTCCTCATAATCCTAATTGGACTAAGGAATTGAAGCTCACCCTCTTTGAGGACTGGCATTTTGCCCCGTATCAATCCACATCTCTTCACACTTTCTACCAGTAGTACAAAGCCCAAACTTTGCTTGTTGCCTTCTCCCACCTATCCTTCAAAGTGCTTCGAGATGACACCCTCACAAGAACCTTCTATGGGCTTGTGATATAGTCTCTCAAACTTATACCCTCAATCTAGTGGCCTAGACAGAACTCCATACCTTCATAGACTAATTCCCGCTCTTGCTTAACTGGCACAAAAATGCATTGGCCACCTGTGAATTGTTGGAAGAGACCTCTACCACTCATATTCAAACCTAAAACGAAGCAAAGAATCTCCTTGAAGAGTATGAAGACTTCAAGAACCATGATTCAGCATATGGAGAAGATGCTGATATGGATGGGATGGACGAGATGGATGAGGTAGAGAAGAAACTGAAGCAAACAAAATTTGAGATGAAGGCCTAGCAACTTTTTCACCAAATATGGACGCATCAGCTAGAGAAGCCTCAATTAGATAGAATAGAGGAAAGGCTAGAGAAAGAACATGTATTCATTGAGTTTTGCTAGACTAAGTTCCATGACTTCGTAACCTTTTCCATTCCTTATTTTTATGAAATTGAGAATGTAACCAAATAGGCCCCTCAATGTAATCATTTATTTACTCAATAAAATAAGGGTTTCTTGCTCCCAATTACATGGTCTGTATTTGTCAATATGCATGACCTCAAACTCATTCATATACTAGCGAATACTAGTTTCGAAGTAACCCATTTATTTCGAAGCATGGTCAAATGTTTCGAAACATAATTTCCTTCCTTAAAAGGTAGTAAAATATTCTTTTGAAGGAAATTTCCCTTGTAGAAGGTCAAAAATGTGCTTCAAAAACCTTTGAAATTAAAATATGGGTTTCTTTTTGCCAATTTCATGGTTTGTATTTTCTAATATGCAAGCCTTTAATCTGAAAACTCATATTAGCAAATACTGGCTTCAAATTAACCCATTCATTTTGAAGTCAAGTCAAGTAATTTGAAGCACACTTTCCTTCCTCAGAAGGTAATAAAATATTCCTTCGAAGGAAATTTCTTGGTAAAAAGTCTAAAAATGTGCTTTCAAAACCTCTGAAATTAAAATATGGGTTTATCATTTTCTATTTCATGGTTTGTATTTGCTAATATGACCTTTAATCTCAAAACCCATTAATATACTAGCAAATACTAGCTTCAAAGTAACCCATCATTTTTAAGTCAAGTCAAGCACTTCGAAGCACACTTTCCTTCCTCAAAAGGGAGTAAAATAATCCTTCGAAGGAAATTTTCTTGGTAGAAAGTCCAAAAATGTGCTTTCAAAATCTCTGAAATTAAAATATAGGTTTATCTTTTCCAATTTCATGGTTTGTATTTGTTAATATGCAGGCCTTTAATCTCAAAACTCATTAACATATTAGCAAATATTGGCTTCAAAGTAATCCATTCATTTCGAAGCCAAGTCAAGTACTTCGAAGCACACTTTCTTTCCTCAAAAGGTAGTACAACATTCCTTTGAAGGAAATTTTCATGGTAGAAAGTTCAAAAATGTGCTTTTAAAACCTCTGTTTGCAATTTCATGGTTTGTATTTGCTAATATGCAGGCCTTTAATCTCAAAACCGATTAATATACTAGCAAATACTGGTTTCAAAGTAACCCAGTCATTTTGAAGCCCAGTCAAGCACTTCGAAGCACACTTTCCCTCCTCAACAGGTAGAAGAATATTCCTTTAAAGGAAATTTTCTTGGTAGAAGGTCCAAAAATGTGCTTTCAAAACCTTTGAAATTAAAATATGGATTTATCTTTTTCAATTTCATGGTTTGTATTTGATAATATGCAGGCCTTTAATCTCAAAACCCATTAATATACTAGCAAATACTGGCTTCAAGGTAACCCATTCATTTTGAAGCCAGGTCAAGCACTTCGAAGCACACTTTTCTTCCTCAAAAGGTAGTACAATATTCCTAAGGAAATTTTCTTGGTAGAAAGCCTAAAAATGCGCTTTCAGGACCTTTGAGATTAAAATATGGGCCCTAACTCCACATGGGTCAAATGAAACCCATATAGCTTGGAACAACTTGACTCGTTAGGTTAGATGGGCAACTTAGACAAGGTATAAAGCCCTAATTCTCGTGCTCTTACATATTCACTTGTCCATTTCTAAGTCTTATTGTTACCATTTACTTCCCTATATGCTTAGTTTAGCTCTTGCTCCTCTTATCCTTACTCATGCTTTTTCAATCCTTCGTTCAACTCTCATAAATGGCTACTTCTTCCTCTACACGCCTGCCAATCATTGAATGTCTTCGTCCCTCAGTGGCCTTATGGAGATGCATAAATGAAGAAATAGCCCAATATAATGAGTTAGAAGGCCACAGTGCAATTGATGAGAGGTACTTCATCTCTCGCCATCACGCAAAAAGGGAGTATGTCATTGGCCCTATCTTTACTGAGGCTCCTGTTGTACTTCCTCTTTTGTACCCACGCTTGGAGGATCACCACCTTCTTTACGAAGGAAAATTCAACTGGGGAGGTTGGAGGGCTACTTGACCTCATCGCTGTTGGCCCACAATGAAGACAAAATGAGAGAAATGATATGATAGAGTCGTTGGGCCCAGAGAAAAAGATTTAGAGGACCTATGTATCCTTGATGCCCTTCGACTTTCCAGGTTTATAATTCATGAGGATCATTTCCTTATTCCAACTGCTCTTTGCTTTTGGAATCCTGTCTTCAATTTCATTAAATTTTGGTGTGGTATGATGGCTCCCATCGTTCTTGATATGTGTCATCTTGTAGGGCTCTCACCCATTAGTGACCTCTTTAGTCCTGATTACTCAGACCTTGCAGTCTCATTCTCTACTCCTGCTTCAAATCCTTCTTATAGTGAGTTTATAGAAGCTGAGAATAATAAGGAAGGTCCTATGACCGACCAAAAATTCTTTTCTTTTATTCTTTATTGGCTTTGCAAATTTCTTTTTTGTACTTCATCCCAAAAAATAATGCATGAATTCATTCATCTTGCCAAAGCTTTGGCTTCGAAGAAGAGGATAACCTTGGCTCCTTATGTTCTAGGCCATGCATATAAGGTTTGTTCCCAGTTTTTTGAAAGGCCTCTAGAACCCAATCAAGGAGGCCTTATTTGGGTTCTCCAACTCTGGCTTTTTTTCTTGCTTTACTAACTTCCATTCTCGTTGCTTAAAATTTTTGGTGCAAGAGCCCACCACCCACGGAGAGAAGTATACCAGAGTCTCTTTGTACCATTCCAGTTTTGCTTATTATTTTTCTTACTTCCATAACTTGCCAATCTCCATTCATCCTTCATTCTTTTGACCCTTCAATGCTAATGTGGGGCTAGCATGGTTGAAGGCCTTTTTGACTGATGTGACCTATGCTAGGCCTATTCACAAGCAAATGTGGGCCTCTATCTTAATTCCAATAGAGCTCTTCATTGGCACTCTAAACCGCAAGGCTTACAAGTGCATCGCCGAGGCTTATTGCCCTGCCCAATTTGTAAGGTAGTTTAGGCTTACTTAGGGGATCCCAATCTCAGCAGCCTCTCCAATTTAGACCTTGATGCCGGAGATTTGAAGGTGCCAAAACCCAGGCAAAATGAAGCAATGATCATGTATGTAAAGGACTTTTCTAGCTTCGAATTCGTGCCCTTCACTAGCTATAGTGGGGTCATGAGAAGATTTCAAGACTGGTGGACAGCCAACATGGAGGTGTAACTTACCACTCCCACCTTGGACTTACTAAAAGAGCTAGATGTGCCAATCCAGGGTAGGCAAGCCACAACTAAGGAGGTTGGCATCACCATTGCTTCCACTCCTACAATTTCAGCCCCTTCACTCAGAATTACTAGAGCTGCCACCAAGAAGGGTACATGCTTTACTTCTTTCTTTAATTTTTTTTCCTCTTTTACACTTTTATTAACCTCAGTGCTCCTTTTATACAGGGGCTTCGCAAGAGGTCTCACTTCAGCAAGCAGAGGTCTCTTCAAAGGAAGAGGAAGAAGAGAAAGAAGAGTCTCCCCTAAAAAGGAGGAAGAGGCCCATCTCATCTATTGCCAAACTTATTATGAATTTTGCTCATAAAACAGCAGCAAAGGCAGTAGAGAATGAACAGGCCAAGGAGGTCATTGTGTTCTAAAGGTCAGAGAAGAAGAGGTGACAGAGAATCTCAAGTGAGGAGGCTGTTACTGTTGAGGCAACACAAAAAGAGGCTGCAAGGAAAAGCAGAGCTGTTGAACATCACACTTTTCGTAGTTCTCCAGCTACCACCACTACAACTGCTGGTAATCCTCTTCAGCTCTTTATGAGGCCCTTTGATTTTTTACATTCTTTATGCAAGCATTGCCTTTACATTTCTTTCTTTTAAAATGCAACAACAACTAGTCTGCCTCTCTTCTATTCAATGCTAGCTGCTTTTCCTCTAGGGGGGACTGAAAAGCCATCTCTGAGCCCCACAGAATTGGAGACCTTGAAAGGAAAAGGAAAAGTAGACACCAGCTTCCCAATGAGTGTAGAACCCTTGCAAACAATACTTCCAGTCTATGCCTCTACATTCCCTATTGCTTCTTTCTTAATTCCTTTGAGGCTTAATATACCCATCATTCTTTCCTTCCCATCTCCTAGCACTGTTGAGCCTCTTAGTCTACCCTTGGTGTCCATTACCTCACCTCTGCATGCTTTCGTATCCTCCCGAGTCCTGGTTACCCCTTTGCCTTTTGAGAGTAGCCCCGTTGCCACTCTTGTTCCAGTGGCAGCTAGTACTTCTAAGCGTGGGACTAGTGGCACACCAATACTTACCTTACCACCTAGCTCCAATCCCACTTCCTTAGACTTGCCGGTGGCCAAAACGATGGATGCTATTAAGGCATCTTTTTTCCCTGCTCATGTGCCAATACTTCTAGCAATGCTTTTTTCAGAAGAGGAGATGGACCTCTTCAAAGCCTAATTGGAGAGCTTATTTCACACATCCACACTAGCTCTCTCAACTGGCAGTGACATTGAGATAATAAAAATCTCATATGTTATTGAGTCCATTCCTCTTCCTCAAATAGACTTGGGCACTTGTTTAGAGCTGATGAGGACCTTCTCATGGATTCTATTCGAAGCTTTGTAGAAATCAATCATCAAGAATGGATTCCTCAAATGTTGCCAACTCCTTGAGCAATCCAATGTTGCGTTTATAGGCCATTTAACCCAAGCAGCAGCAACGGTTGACTTTTATGTCAATATTTGCCAAATGGCTAAAGTTACAGAGAAGGAGCTATTAATAGATAAGGAGTTTGTATCCCATATTCACTCTGAAGTTTCAGTGCTAAAGGGACAACACTCCTCTGCCTCACAACTGCAGGCTCAACTTTTGCATAGGAAGGCAGAATTAGAGAAGGAATTAGCTGTAGTCAATCTGGCCTTGGAGTAGAATGCAGAGAAACTTCACACTACACACCAAGGGCTCTCAAGCCATAGGCAGGAGATGAACACTGCTATTCAACTATTCCCATCACTCAAGAGTAGAGAGCTTATTGTAAGGGAACAATTGAAACATTGTAATGAATTTTAGGCCAATTTGTGGCACAATGTGCTTCAATTTTTGTGAAATGAAACATCATTATTTTACACAAGTGTTTACTATTTTTACTTAATGTTTCCATACGATACCTTAAACTCCTTGTGTCTCCCATACAGTTGGATAATAAGATTTCAAATATTTGCCATTAATTTTCTAGGGATGTACATATCCATTTAAATTTTTTAAATGGTAGGCTCCTCCAAGAAAGACTCTGTGGACTTGGTATGGTCCCTCCCAATTAGGTGATCATTTGCGAAACTTGTGGCTTCTAATACCTACTAGAAGTATTGTTTTCCAAACTAATTCCCCTTTATCAAAGCTAATGTGTTGAACCTTTTTATTATAGCTTTTGGCTGCTCTTTTCTTTTGCAAAAGGATATTATTTAATGCCAAAATTATGGCTTCATCCACACTGTCTAATTCTAAGTGCATGCTTTGATGATGTTGATCAGTACTTAGGTGGTCTTGGCATCTTACCCTCAAGGATTTGATATTGATCTCCACAGGCAGCACTACATCATTCCCATATACCACGACATAAGGAGTAAATTCTCTACTTGATCTTTGGGAAGTCTTATAAGCCCACAACACATCTAACAACAAATTGTGCCGATCCTTTGGATTGTCTTCTACAACTTTTTGTATTTGCTTCTTCAAGGATTTGTTAGATGATTCTGCCTGACCATTTGCTTGTGCATAATAGGGGGTGGAATTGACTAGACAAATTCTATATTCTACTGCAAAAGCTTTTACTAGCTTTCCATCAAACACAGTCCCATTGTCCACAGTCATGGTCTATAGAATACCAAACCTATAGATTAACTCCTTGATGAAGTCAATTACCTCTGTTTGATCTACGGTCTTGTAAGGCTTAGCCTCATCCCACTTAGTAAAATAGTCTATGGCCACTAGAATGAAACAATGTTGCTTCGAAGAAGGTGAGTAAATTTTCCCTGTCATGTCCATTACCCATCCTCTAAATGGCCAAGGCTTCACCACTATATATAGATCAGTTATCGGGACATGCCTTATTATGCCATGCTTCTGACATGCCTGGAAACCCTTCACATATTCTATGCAATTCTTAAGGATAGTTGGCCAATAATAGGAATGCCTTCAAAGTAACCATCTTATCTTAACGCCAGGCTGGTGAGCACCACAAATACCCTCATGCACCTCAGCCATGGTAGTTAATGCCTCTTTTGGTCCTAGGCACTCCAATAGGAGACCATCTGCTCCTCTTTTGTAAAGAGCATTATCATACACCATGAATTGCATTGCCTATAGTTTACCTTTCTACTAGCCTTACTAGCCTTTGGAGAAGGACCAATTAAATACTGAATGATAGGATGTCTCCAATCCTATATTTCCAAGTCATTTTGATTAGCCTCTACCAATATTCCTCGCTTTGCTAAAGGTGGTACTAGCTTCTAATATGTTTCTTGACCTATATCTATTTGGGTGAAATCTCTTCTTTTGAAATTCGAATTCTTTTAGGCTACATCATTGGCCTTGTGATTTATGAATCTTGTGATGTAAGTTACATTTGTCACTTGGAATTGGGAATGCAAATGTGCAGCAACAACATAGTATGATAAGAGACTTGTACTTTGACATTTAAGGACTCCCTTTACTTGATTCATTACCAATTGAGAATCTCAAAATATGTCAACTACATGAGCCTATAAACCAATAAGTATCTCAAGTCCCAAAACCAAAACTTCATACTTAGCTTGATTATTGGAACAAGTGGTCTCATCATTTCTGAAACCATGTGTGGTTTCTGCCCCTTGTGGTGGCTTAATTACAACACCAACTCCCACTAGACCATTAGCTTTTGATCCATCAAACCATATTTGCCATGGTTCTAAATCAGTTATGTCAAGCTCTATTATTTTTCGATTTTCTGTTTGACATGGATGATCAGCTAAGAAGTTGGCCAATACCTAACCTTTTATTGCCTTTTGGGGAACATATTCCAAATGAAACTCTGACAAAACTAGAATCTATTTGCCAATTCTTCCTCTTAGTATAGTTTTAGATAACATATATTTAACCAAATCTGTAGTTGCAATTTCCAAGACAACAGTAGACGAAAGATAATATCTTTATTTTATTGTTGCAAAGTACAAGGCTAAACACAGCTTCTTTACAGTTGAGTATTTACATTCACAAGAGTTTACAAACCTACTAAGGTAATAGACTGCTTGCTCCTTGCCTTCTTCATTGTCTTGAGCCAAGAAGACCCCCAATGATTCTTCAACTGCAGCAATGTATAACTGCAAGGGTTTGTCCTTCCTTAGTGGCATTAGTATTGGACGCCTGGCCAAATAGGCTTTTATTCCTTCAAAAGCAGCTTGATGTCTTGCTGTTCACATAAACTCTTATTCATTTTTTAACTTTAACAAAGCAGAAAAAACTTTAGTTTTCCCAGCAGTATTAGAAATGAACCTTCAAAGAAAGTTAACCTGACCAAGAAATTTTTGCAATTCTTTCTTATTTGATAGAGGTTTAGCTTCAATGATGGCTTTGGCTTTGTTTTAATCAATCTGTATTCCTTTCTTGTGCACTATGTACCCTATGAAGTTTCTAGCTGATACACCAAAAACACACTTGAGTGGATTGAGTTTCAGCTTGAATTTCCTCATTCTTTCGAAGGCTACTGTCAAATGAACTAAATGTTCCTCCATAGACTAGGATTTGACAACAATATCATCAATGTAACATTCCAAGTATCCTCCAATGAGATCATGGAAGATAGTGTTCATTGCTCTATGATATGTTGCTCCAGCATTCTTCAACCCAAATGGCATCTCAACCCATTCAAAGATTCCAATATTACCACGACACCTGAAAGCTATCTAGTGAATATTCTCCTCTGCTATGCATATCTGATTGTAGCCAGGCTGTCCATCCATCATAGACAAGATTCTATGTCCTACTGAACTGTCCGCTAGCAAATCAACTCCAGGCATGGGGTACTCATCTTTTGGTGTTGTCAAATTCAGATTTCGAAAGTTAATGCATACCCTCAGTTTTCCATTCTTCTTGATCACATGCACAATATTAGATAACCACTCAACATATCTGGTTGTTCTAATAAAACCTGCTTTAAGGAGCCTAGCAATCTGCTCCTTTACCTTCTGAACCACCTCATGATTCATTTGGATGGGTTTTTGCTTGCATGGCTTAAAGTTTGGCTTGACTGGAAGCCTATGTTCCACCAATGATCTGTCCAACCCAGGTAGATCATTGTATAACCAAGCAAAACAGTCCTTAAATTGTTTCAGAATAACCAATAACTGCTCCCTGGCAATGGGATCCAACTAAGCACTGATGTAGGTAAGTTGTTGTTCTGAAACTTCTCCTAAATTAACTTCTTTCATAGGGTCTTGCATCTGAGTACTTAATATGTTTCTCCTTCAATTTCTTCTAGCTTCAAAACAATTTTTTCCTCTTGGTCTACCACAACCCATCCTAGCTCAACATCCTTATTTTCCTCTTCATAGACAAAGTCTGTCTATACAACTTCTTCCTCTTGGATTTCCTACTGGAGCATGGTCTCAATGTCCAATGCACAGTACTTACTCAGGGCCAATGATTTGGCCTTTTGTTGCTCATGTCTACAGCAAAGCATCATGGCTTCCTTTTCTTCTCCCTGGACTTTCTGAATTGTTGCATTAGTGTCCAATGTGAAGAACTTGACTAAAGCCAATGGTCTGGCTTCTTGATCTTCATGCTTATAACCAGGCATTGTTGGTATCATTAATGGTGTATTCATCATTAGCACTTTCTTACACCAAGTGTTTTAGGTGTGCCACTTCCTAATTGGCCATTACTTTGGCTGTTACATCAAGCTTCCTTAGCACACTAAGTGGAACCACCCCCTCAGTGTACAATTTTGCTTCTGCAAAATCTGCACATGCAATGAAGGGTTGAGGCCTACATTCATTTCTTTTGTCTCCTCATTACTTAGAGCTATCATTACTTTTTGATGCAATGAGGAAGGCACACACTTGTTAGTGTGGATCCAATCTCTACCAAGTAAGGCATTATACTTGGCATTACTGTCTATGACAAAAGGCAGTCATGCGATCTCTTATCACCACATTCAGATTGTTGGGCAAAATACCTTGAGCTATTTGCTTATCCCCAGCAAAACCAACAATAGTTGTACTTGTTAGGATTAACCTGGGGTTCATCTTACATAACTTCTTCAAGGACGAGCGAGGAAGCAAATTTACTACTGTCCCATTATCGACCAACACCCTGTTCATTTCTATCCCATCAAAATGTGCCTTGATGTACAAGGGTTTAACATGCTGAGTTATAGATACTGTGGGATATTCAAAAGGATATGACAAGGTAACTGCACTTACCTCTTCATTCTCTTCGTCACTTTCAATGGGTTTGACCACTTCAGATTCATCCCAGATTATGTTGTCTGTGAACCCTCACTTGAGACTTCTATAGGATCATTCTCCTGACCTTCTTGATTCCCCTCTTCAGCTTGAAACTCATGTGGCAGCACGTAAATCATATTGATCAGCATTAGAGGAAATGAGCCAAACTATATCACAGGCTATATTTGTTCTCTTTTTGTGCTAGTCTGCACCGATATTTGAGATGTATCTTCCATGTTGCATTCTAGAACCTCCAAGTTAACAGGCTCCTTTGTAGCAATCTGTTGTTGGTCTGCCATGAACACAAACTCTATTTGCTCAGCCATGATGGCTTCGAACATTCGTTCCTCTGCCAATATTTTCTCTTGGCTAGGCTCAATTCTTTTATCTGTCTTAGTCTCATCATAATTTTCAAACAAGGCCTTTTCGAGGCTTGCCAAACTTGCTTTTTCTTTGGTTTTTAGTTCAGCATGAACCTAGCTAATCTTTCTCTGCTGGTTTGACTTCTCATGACCTTGGGATTAGGCTTCAAACTTTCCCTTTCTCTCAATTGACCTCTTGGTTGCACCGAAGAGATGCCCTGGCCAGCTTCCTTTAGATCCTTTTGATATCGAGTGAACCTTTGTTGGATCTTTCTCCTTTGAGATCTGGAAATCACAGGAACCATATTTGATTTTTTTTGTCTTTGGATTTTTTAGTAGGACCCAGTTGTTTGGAGCCACCAGTGGAGGCTTGACCATTCTGTCCCTACCTGCAAATGTTCTCCCTTGGCTTGGCATCATTTTAGGTTTGCTTTGCTTGACAAACTAATCTAGTACTCTTGGTACCCGTGAACCCACCATTCTAGTAGATGTGCTTGCTATTGTCACCTTCGAAGGCCAATCATTGGCCTTGGTTTCCTGTCTTCAGCCTAAGTCAGGCTTACTTATGGGCTTGTTGATCATCTTGTAGTAGTTTGGTGGCCTTGTTTCATACAAAGGCCTCTTACCCCTTGACTGATTCTTGGCTTTTGGTAGCATAACCAAAGATGGTTGTTGCCTAAGACCACTTGATTAAACCTTCTTGTAGGTACTGGCTACCGTATTGTGATACTCCTGTTCCGTAGTATGCTAATTGGTCTTTAAATTGAGTATGATTATGTGTTTAGCATGATTTTATGTGCCATTATGTGAATATATGTGATTTTGAAGTTTTATCTATTCACCGTAGGAATATCTGTTCGAATAATCTGCTTTGGAAATTAAATTGAGGGCCCTATTGGGCACAGGACCCGAAATTGTTTACGTCATTGTGATTGGCATAATTTTTAGAACCTACGGTGAAATTTAATTAGAAATTAATTCTGGTCAGATTAAACTGATTAAATTGGTGAATTGAGTACCCAATTATTTTATGTTAAAATAATATGTGAGTGGGGCTATTATAAGCCTTATTAAAACCAATTCCTTCCCTTTACATTGATTTTGGCTGATCAACTCTAAGAGAAAAGAGGAGGGTCGGCTATTAGAGAGAGGGAGGGGAGAAAAATCTAAGTTTTGCTCTTGATCCTTGAATGCCTTGAAGATAGCACAAGAATTGCCATAAATTGTGAAGATTAAACTCCTTGGTGAGTAGTTCATGTAAATTTTAACTATCATTTTGTGAATTCAAGTTTGAAAGAGGGTTTAGAGTATGAAATTGTTTGAATGTAAGGGAATTGAGTTTCTTGTGTTCAATTGAAGGTCAATGAAGGCATGCATGTATATAATTGTTGTGGAAAATGCATAATCTAGCATGTATTGAGTTGAACATGGAAATAAAGGTGTTAAATCTTACAAGCAAGCATGCTTTTGTTGTATTCCATGGGAATGAACACCATTTGCACTGTTTGGGATGGAAATGAAATCAAGATTAGCATGCACGTTTGAATAATTAAGATATGAGCTTTGAATGTATGATTTTGTTTGTATTAGAATGAGTTGATGGGAGATTGGGGCATGCATGTAAATTAATTGTGAATTGGGCTCCATTGTAATGTGTTTTGGTGTTTATGGCATGTTAGCATAACTATATTTGAGATTTGAGCCATAACATGCATGTTTTGTTGGTTGAAATTCGAATTGGAGCTCAAGAACTCAATCTGGAAAACCCAGATTTTTGATGTCCGCTCGAGCGGGGGAAGAGCCGCTTGAGCGGGAAAATCGTGCTCCCAGCACTTTTTGCAGAGTTGGATGTCCGCTCGAGCAGGCTATCTCACGCTCGAGCGAGGAGTTTTTGTAGACAGGCCTTCGGCTCGAACGCTCTATTCCACGCTTGAGCGTATTTTTCATGCAACCAATACTTTTGCAGGACTTAAGGGTCCGCTCGAGCTGGGAAGTTGACGCTCGAGCGGGGACCCTGTTCTCAGAAATTTTGTATGCTCATTCTGTGCTTCGTTTTCCGTTCTCTTTCACTTGTAAGCACTCTTAGGCATATGTTAAGCATTGTAAATGAGTTAATGAGATAAGAATAAAGCCCAAAGAGGAATATGTGAATCAAAGAACAGATTGAACTGTTAGTGACCCCTTTTGTGTTCATGCAATGTGTAGGGTCAAGCTCCAGGGCAAATCCACAAGCCGATCACTGTGAGTAATATCGATATTTGAAAGCTTGTCAATGTCCAATTGTTTATTTCCCTTATAAACTTTATGAGCTGCTAATTGGGATTGTGGACAAAAGTTTGACATGATAGAAATGAATGGACCAAAGGTCGTTTTGATAGAAATGAATGGAACGAAGGTCGTTTTGATAGCAATGAATGGACCGAAGGTCATTTTGATAGAAATGAATGGACCGAAGGTTGTTTTGATAGAAATGAATGGACCGAAGGTCGTTTTGACATGAATGAGTGGGCTGAAGGCCGTTTTGACATAAGTGAATGGACCTAAGGTCGTTTTGACGTAAATGAATGGGCCGAAGGCCGTTTTGACAAAAATGGATGGGCCGAAGGCCGTTCTGACATAAATGAATGGGCCGAAGGCCATTTTGACATGAATGGAAACCTGATTGGGCCAAAGGCCAGTACGTTTGGAACTACAGTCATTTGATCTGAATTTTGTATAAGTAGATATATGTTAAGCAGAAATATGCATTGGGCCCAAGGCTGTTCGGAGCATGTTGTTCTTCATATTGCTTATGTAACTTATCTATTCGATATTATTCACTGGACTATCGCTCATGCTCATTCATGTGTTTGTAGGTGAGCCGAGGGAAGTCCAAACCCAGCCCCAGTGAAGCCTGCCAGGAACAACATGAGTTTTGGAGAGTCAGCCTTGTGTCTCACGTACGAGACCCATCCTTGCCATTTTGTTATGTAATTATATTTTGTCTTGTTGGCAAGGACTTTGTGTACATTTGTATATAGTTTTGATATGGGTTGACTCAGTTTGGATGATCCTGTCTGTAAAGGATTTTGTAATACTGTACTTGTCGTGGGTTATAAACGTATATGTGCATGGTTTGTTTTGAGTGCATATAAGCACGGCTCTATGGACAAAGGTTTAAATTTTTGCTTCTATTTGGCCCCTTTACTCTGATGAGTTATGTCTGTTAAGGTTTGAGGCCGTAGGTAATCTCAGGATTACTGGCCGGTTATGTCCTTAACCTATAGGGGCGGGTTCGGGTCATGACACCTATGCTCATTCTGCATGTCTTTTGTAATACTGTTTCCCATCAATTGGAAGCCTTGTTAGCCATTTGTAGCTCAACCTGCACCTTGGATACATTTGCTGCATCACTACTGCTTTGAGTGAATCATCATCCAAGGCATTGGTTTCTTGGCCCGTGAAGATTTTTCCAGTTACTGGTGAGCCTTGAGGAGCCTTCTTAAAGGCTTCTTGACTAGCAACATACATTTGCACATCGACTTCATCCAGCTCTTTCAAGAAATAACTCTTTTCCACAGCATGGGCAAGGAAGTCTGGCACACCAACATTGGATGCTGCTTCTCTAATCTCAGGAAATAGGTCTGTGTTAATCCTCATTGTCTTTTCTGCTTTGGTCATAAACTTTAACCTTCCTTTCTGAATTTGCTCTGAAATCCTGTCTCGAAAAATAATACAGTTTTTAGTTGAGTAAGACCAAGAGTTATGCCATTTACAATACATTTTTCCTTTAATTTCTTTTGAAGTTGGGATTTTAAGACCAAGAGTTATGCCATTTACAATACATTTTTCCTTTAATTTCTTTTGAAGTTGGGATTTTAACTCCTTTAGTTTGGATTTTAACTCCTTTATGCAATTTTAGAAACCGTGTTGCTAGTAAATGGTGAAATATTTCATATGTTTTTGGTACATTAAAAGAATATTTCCTATATAGGTCTTTATTTTTAAATTGATGATCAATAGAGGTATCCTTTTGAATTAATGCTTCGGAAGTCACAGGCTCCTTTCCTATGATCTCTGTTACATTAATTTCAAAGTTAGGGTCCCTGTAATAGGTCCTATAAGATATATTACCACGATCTTGTTCTTTTTCAAGGAGAGTCTCGTATTTAGTGACCTTATAAGTTAGTTCTACTAGGTCTTGAAACTCTGCTGAGTCAAACTTATTTCGAAGCCTAAACTCCAGCCCATTTTGGCCTAACCTCACCAATTCAGGTTCAAGTAATATGACCCTACATTTGTTTCGTGCTCTTTTGAACCTGGCAATGACGTAAGAAGCCGTCTCATTAGGACTTTGGCTCAACCTTGCCAAGTATGCCACAGATACTTCAAGCTCTGTTTGGAAAAACTGGGCATGAAACACTTCTTCCATTCGTTACCAAGTCTAGATAGAACTAGGTGTAAGGTTTGTATACCACACAAAGGTTTCCCCGGTTAAAGAATTTGGAAAGAGCCTCAACTTCATGTAGTCATTGTTGGTGAACTCACTACATTGCCCTGTAAATCTTACAATATGTTCAACAGTTGATTGGTTTTCATTCCCATAGAAGACGGCAAAGTCTGGTATCTTATAGGCCCTTGGATATTCAAGTAGGTAGGGTTTTCTGTAAATAGGTGTTTGGACCACTCAGGCCATTGGCCTACAAATTTCTCTAACAATGTCAGTAATTTGATCCCTAGGAACAAGAATTTGTGTAGGCTAGGCCACTATTGGAGGAGCAAACACAGGAACTCATTGTGCTTGAAGCCCTCTTGGTCCATATAAAGGTGGGACTAGTTGTCCCTAGGGAATGGGTTATCCCTATTGTGCTGGTTGATGTTGAGGGTATGGTTGTCCCCTTGGGGCAGGCATTTGTCCCACAAAAGGTGCTGCGAAGGGAACTACTCGAAGAGGAACATATGTTATTTCTCTTCCAACTGCAGGAATCCCTTCTAACCCCCCGGGTGTAAGTTCGAACATAGGATTAGTGAACACTCAAATGCCAGGCATAGGTTTAAACACAGGATTTGAAAATACTCGAATGTCATTTCCTTGTGTCAGCCCGGACCCACCAGTGTGTATGGTTTCACTGGTTGGCAAAGGTATGCTCTGACCTATTAGTGGTCTAGAAGGAGCTTCGTATCATGATTAAGGCAAAGGTGATGGTCTCTCATGATTTTTTATTGTTAGTTTGACCACTAGTTTGCCCATTATTTTGTCCATTACTTTGCATAGGTTGTTTATCTCGAGCCAATCTTTGCTAAAGTAAGTTTATGACAGGTGGTTGATAGGAGTTTAGTCAATCCAAAGAGGATGTTGCCCATCTTTCCATTGTATGCATTAATTGATGGCCCATAACACCAACCAATCGTTCCCATGGATTCACTGGTTGGGTAAATGGAACAATTGAAGGTCCAATCTCATGGCCCTGTCTAATATTTTGGACGTGTATTGCATATCTTGAAGTGCTAGTCTCTTCGACCAATTGTGTAAGATTACTTGAAGCAGGCACATCCATGGGATGTGACACAACATTATCCTCTGGGTTATGTGCTTCTAGATCTCCTTCTACACCTTTTTCGAGGTGTTCATTTTTTTTTTGTCTCCTACATCTAGCCATTATAATGGGGTCCCACTGGGCATGCCAAAAATATATGTTGCCTTTTTTGGCTTTCGAAGGTTAGAAATGTAATTAGAGCATGCCAGCAAGGATCAATAAGTCTTTACAAAAATAGTAAATGCCAACCAATTAATCAGACAATTGCTTCGAAGTTCTCTTAGCCTCAATAAAGAGGATTTTTACTGGTAGCTTGTTTAGGAGAAAATTCAGAAGTATTTATCAAAAAGTAAACGAAGGAGGGAGAAAACAGTGTCAGAAATTGAATTTCATTACGTAAACAAATGTTTACAATAGTACATTCACACTTCCACAACTTCAAAGGGAATTACAGCAACGAACATACTAACTTAGAACTACTCCTAAGAAATTGAAATGCAGTGCGGGAAACTAAAGAACAGGAAAAATGTCAAGTAAATAAATTGATTTTTTGGTCTGGTTCTGGGCCTCTCCACTATCAGCTTTCTCCTCTATTTATAGGCCTTGGTAGTAACCGTCGAAGTGGCTGATAACTGTCAAAGTGGATGATAACTATCGAAGTAACCTCCATGATCATTGGATGTGGCTCCAAGTTTTTTGCCTCCACTAAGCCATTTCTTGTAGTTGGGCTTCTCTCATGAATTTGGATTTAAATATTCAAGAGTCGTTTAGCCATGCCACCTTGCTCCCTTCGATTATTCCAATACTTCGCAAATCCATTGCCATTGATATGATTTGCCACATGTCCTCGGATGACTGGAGACCTCTACGAATTTCTCAAGTTACCCCTGATGGACCACGTGTCAGGCTTTGATTGGCTATACAAAATATATGGCCAACAATATGTTAATAACTAGTAATTTTTTATTATTATTATTGATTCCATAGTAATTTTATTGTTTGATTATTGTTTTGGTTTTGTTGTAAATCTTCTATTTTGAGCGTTACTTTGCTTGTTTTTGATTTTGTTGTTTTCTTGTGAAATAAAATATAAGTTACCAAAAAATAAAAATAAATAAATAGCATCTTTTGTTTTAGACTTTATTTAGGAATTTTCGGTTCTAAAGTTTGTGAACGGTTCTAGCCTTGTGTGATGCTAGTCTTTCCTTTTTTTCCCCCACTTGTAAGTATTATAAATAAAATCACATTGTGTCTTGATTTTTTTTTTTAATTATATGAGTTGTAAAATAGTAAAAAAAATATATATGAAAAATACTTGAATTACGTTGAAAAGGAAAAAAGAAAAAATAACTAATAAAAATATTACAATATGTGAATGAAAAATGTGTAAAAATTAATAATATAAGTCCAATAAAAAATGTGCAACCCAATTCGATTTGATTTTGGCTTGTAAGATTTAGGATAATGGATGAGATACGGTTTTAATCTTTTAAATAGGCTCGACCCGTACCATTATGTTAAGCCTAAAAAACCTAGTTAATATATTGGATAGGGACACAATAGTTGTGGGATGGATAAGTCTGATATGTCCCATTGATGATCTTTACTGCCACCTTATTCCTTGCCCACTACCACCACCTTTTCCCTCCCTCTATCACAACCTCCACCATCGCCTCATCCCTTCTGCATTCTGCTCTTCCCCCAACCCCAACCACCGACCTCCCTTTCACATAGCTCTCTTTAATTTTATCCCCTCTGTTCCCATCGTAACCATCTCCTTCCAACACCAACTATAAACCCCAAATTGTCATCGAACCCATCATTATCACCATAAACCCACCACCACTATCAAACAACTTTCATCTATTATATTTTACTATTTACTGACCCATTTTATTGACTTCAATGTGCGATATGATTAATCGAAAATATGGCTGAATCTCGACCCCAACAAAAACTCAAAAGTGTATTAGTCATTGGAGGTTGTAATAGAGAGGGTTTTGTGGCAGATGTGACCGGAGGCGATGTATGGAAGGTAGAGGGAGAGGGGTTTCGTGCTAAGAAAGAGAAATAGAAGGATAGAGAGATAGCTTATGGAAGAGATGGAGTTGGTCAATGGATTTGTAAAGAGGGAGGAAACAGAAACAAGGGCGGAATGAGTATTTTCAAATAATATGTTTTCTCATTTAGATTCTTTTGAAATATATTTTTTTTACAATAGTACAATTTCAAAAGTTTAATTGATGTATAGATTTTACCACATTGTGTATTATTATTTCATCCCTTTCATTTTGATTCTTTTTTCTTGGATTTAAAATTAATGATATTCATGGCCTTAATTATACAAGTGTTAAAAGTGTAGAGCGTGAATAAAAATGTTGATATAAATTGTGCAGTAATACTAAAATGAATAATTCATATATAGAAAAGTGTCAAGAAAAATAATGTGTGAATCCCCACCGTACAATAAGTAAATTAGACAACATATTATTTTTTCTTGGTACTTTTTTGTTTCTAATTTCTTGTTCTATAACATTACTCTTTAGTTATATTAAAAAAGAGGAATTGGAAACTATTGGGCTAAGTAAAAAATCTAGAAAAAATTTATAGGGATAACAAAAAAATTATTCAAATTTTAAGGAGATCAAATCAAATTTATTTAGAATTTAAGAATAATATACTAATTATATTATAAATATTCAAAACTACATACGGGTATAAATAAAATTTTATATATTTCCCCGTCCCTTAACATTCTACCTTGTGAAAGAGAGGGCGGAGGTTGGTAGTGCATTCGGTAGGTGGAAAAGAATGATGGGCAGTGTTGGTTGTGGATTTTCGGTGACAATGGCTGTTGATGAGTCGGGGGTAAAAGGACAAAGAGAGAGCTGTAATCACACGAGGCATATGGAAGTAAATAATTACAAATGTGACTACAATAGTGGGACGGATAATTTTATCATACATGAAAGTGGTTTTCATATATAGTATATAAAAAAAATATAAACCATTAAATTTAGATAGGATGAATACTAACCACCTTATTTTCTCTCTCCTGCATAATCATTGTTTTTCACTAATTCTTAACTATATATTTTTATTTTTCTTTCCTCTTTCTAGAAACAAAACTAGAGTCTCTTATCTCGATGATAACATGATATTACTGTTGTATTAATTTTTTTTCTTGTGCAAGTAAAAAGTATGAGTAATGTTATAAATACTAATTAGTATATCAATTAGATATAATATAAGGAGGATCACGATAAATGATGGAACTCACATGTATGTCTTGTGTCTTAATTAATATGTTAATTGATATACTAATCAATGTTTCTAACATTACTCAGAAAGTAGGGGTGGTATGCTCTCACTAGTGTCCATTCTGCATCCGCTGTAATATTTTGTATTATATATTTTGTGAGTTTGTCAAGTAAATAATTCATTCAAAAATTTAAATTAATTGGAAATCGATAATTACATATATATCATATTTTTTTATTTTATAATAAACAGTTGTAGACGTCCCCGAACGTCCCGGGAGGAAATCCCTGTTTTGTTCATTGGGCTCACTACAGTTCGAACTCAATGTCACGGTCCTGTATCTAATCTCGCAGAGTGCAATGCAAGAACGATGAATCATCAAAGAGTCCAAATCCGGCAAATTATTTTTGAAAACAGACTCTTTTTGAAAGAAGTGTCAAACATGGAATGCTTTGCCAGATACAGAGTCGCCACCTAAATATTTTATTTTGAAAAATTTAGGAAACCCTGACTCGTGCCTAAGGCCACGTGTCCGTCATCACCAAAGTTGCCTCGGCGCAGGAACTTGGGTACGATTGGGGAAGGTCACTTCATGAGCACCCCCGCTCGCCCGATTTTGTTCATTGGGCTCACTACAGTTCAGACTCAATGTCACGGTCCTGTATCTAATCTCGCAGAGTGCAATGCAAGAACGATGAATCATCAAAGAGTCCAAATTCGACAAATCATTTTTGAAAACAGACTCTTTTTGAAAGAAGTGTCAAACATGGAATGCTTTGCCAGATACAGAGTCGCCACCTAAATATTTTATTTTGAAAAATTTAGGAAACCCTGACTCGTGCCTAAGGCCACGTGTCCGTCATCACCAAAGTTGCCTGGGCTCGGGAACTTGGGTACGATTGGGGAAGGTCACTTCATGAGCACCCCCGCTCGCCCGATTAAAGATCGGCCTCTAGTAACCATGATATCGAGTTTTGAAAACATTATGTGCTCTTATTTCGGTTATTAGCCTAGAATTACTATGTGATGCACACAGCATACAAGTATAGACTGGGTTGCCTGAATTGGAACAAAACATCTCGTTGTTCGTTTTGAAAAACGGTTTGAAGGTGCTACTCGCAAGTAGGTTAAGACGTGGATTTGCCACCCTCAAGTGGGCTTAGAAAACATGATTTTGCCACTCTCAAGTGGGCTTAAAACTCTCAATTGGTGAATTGTTCAAATTCAAATAACCCAACCTTCACCCACAGGCATACAGGCAGGTATATCACATAAGCAAATAGACTCATGGTAAGCATGCTATCATGGCAGTCACTCACACGCATGCAAGGATGCTAAAGCATAAACACTCACCGAGTACTCCTAGCCAAAGAAAGAAGCTAATTAGAAATCATGCATGAATCCTAAATATGCTGAAACACCTAATGCAACACATGAAAAAATGCAACTAAGATAGGCTCGGCTATTCTAAAATGGCATATGGAATGCAACAACTAATACACGTATTCAACTCGGAATATAATGCAGTTAGTATGATGAGCCGAGTCTGGTGCATGCAAGACGGATAAATGGATGCAAACATGCGAGCATAAGTATGCTAATTGGAACATGCCCTAAAACTAACCATCATAAGCTGGTAAATAAAGGGGAGAAAGACGTAGGGTTGGAAGACATGCATCACACACACGGACACTTATTACAAAGTTCGCCCTCTCACGGAGGGTCCGAACAAATAATACACAGCCGAAATGAATAACGAATTACAGCTAATTATTACACAACATTAATTAATCAACAAATCA
This sequence comes from Camellia sinensis, assembly GCF_004153795.1. NCBI lineage: Eukaryota > Viridiplantae > Streptophyta > Magnoliopsida > Ericales > Theaceae > Camellia > Camellia sinensis. The sequence goes on along the minus strand of NW_021027845.1, from coordinate 588,458 downwards.
ACTAAGTAAGCAATAAACTAGCATGCAAAACTATGTAGAATGGACTGCCTCAGCTCTATTCCGAATGATAGGGATGCATGCATGCTCAAGTCGCCTTGTCGGGAAATCCATCGCGATGCCCCGATTTGCCTTTGTTTACAACTGGTCCCAGAACACTATACCAAGCTCCAGAAGGCTGTTGACCAGTTTTTGCTGCTGGTTTCCAGTTTGCTACAATAGAGAGCGAGAAAGGGGCATGGCAAAGTATTTTCAACATGTGTGTGCATGACCACTCTCCCCGTCATTGCATAAGCTCTAGGGAGTGTAGTCCTCGATACTCGTGCCACCAATCACGCATCTCGATGCATGATGGCCGAGGAGTCGAATTGCATGACTCAATGTGAAATGGATGCACAAATGAACACAACAAGGCCTAAACTCCATCGTGGGTAATCCGGAGTGTCGGTGACAGAGAATCGAGGCACGTTTCGTCACTTGGAGTACGAAACGTCCCTCGTTTCCCGTATTTGGACTAAACCCTATTCCAAACACAATGCAATAACTAGAATGGCATGGAATGCAAACACAATGCAACAACTAGTATGCAATCCTAAACGAAATGCAACTAAGACATGCAAACATGCAAGGAATGACATGCAAAGATGCAACTAGCATACACAATGCTATGAACTACGAATGGCATACTCAATGCACATGACGCTATATGGCATACACAACGCACATATGACGATGGACATACACAAAGGCATAATCAAGGCATACACAATGCGGCGATCAAGCATGCGACAACATGGACATGGCATACACAATGCAAGATGGACTTAAAATAAAATGAATGGGCCTCAGCCACACTCAAATCAATGGCCAAACATGATGAAAATGAAGCAACAACACACATGCAAACATGCACAAATGCAAGGGACCAAACCTAAGGCACAAAGTGCAACTCCACAAAAGCATGGTAAGCATGAAATATGGCATACAATCACATATTTTCCAGCTCTGAAATGACAGGCAAGATGGTCCTGAATCATGTAAACACCTCACACAATGCATGCTAGATGGCCCGAATACCGAAACTAGTGAAGTGCATTACACTAGAGGTACACAAAGCAATGCTCAAATGACCTAACCAGCCCTAAAGAGTCCCTATGCAGGTCCAAGACAGTGGGAAAATGGTCTAAAATGATGGCTCAAAATGCATAGAAATGAAGCTCATGCAATGGTCCATAAATGAGGTATTCATGCACAACTCTCAAACACGTTTAAAGAATGGAAAACATGGGAATATGGCACAAGTATAGGCTCTGAAATGACATGCTCAATGGCCCCAAAATATGAAAATACCCCGGTATAAGCATGCAATAGGCTTCAAAACTCAAGGCTAGGCAAGGGTATTACACTACAACCATGCATAGCAAGCATCATTCGACCATGAGGCATAAAAACAGAGCTAAGGCAGTCCAAAACATGTACAAAATCAGTTTAAGGCATGGCCAAAAGGTGCTAGAATCAAAGACCAAAATAGTATGCAATACAAGCTAGTGAAGAGGGTTTACACTACAAGTATATGAAGCATTCAAGAGGTCACTAAACCAGCAAAAGTCAGAGGTATGACATGCCAAATAAAGCCCAAAAACTCATTGAAACATGGTCAATGCATGCAAGAATAAGATGCTCCTTTGATATGCTATGAAGAGGGTTATTCTGCACTTGCAAAATGGACATCCAATATGGAAAAACAAGCTCTAGAAAGAGCCTATGCAGGTCCTAAAACTCATCAAAAATGGCCTGAAACATGGCTTGGAAGCATGCAAATAAGGGCTCCTTTGTAAGGCCAAAAATGCTAGTAAACAAGACAAGGGGTGAGAGGGTCACCCCTCTCTGATTTTGGTGCTCAAAACAGCATGCTAGCCATTGAAAATGCACTAGATTTCAGTGGCTAAGAGGCCAAACAAAGGCCAATGCAAAGGCTTAAGTGCATGGCTCAAAACAAGGTGAAAACAAGCATGCAAGGGGGTAGATGACCCCCAACAGAAAAATGGTCTCAAACAAACATGTTAAGGACCTCAAAATAAGACTTTTTTTAGTTTATAAAAAAGCCCAAATATGCTTGTAAACTAGGCTAAGAGATGGAACAAAACATTGCCAAAAAGATGGAAATAGAGTGTTACCCTTGTAGCCAAAAGGACCAGCAGCTTTTGGACCAAAACAGCAAGCCTTCAACCTCTGAAAATGAGCTCCAAGGTGCTTACAGTGGTGGTGGAGGTGCTAGGATAGGAGGTGGTGTGCAATGGGCCAAGAACAAGGGACCTTTGAACACAAGATAGAGAGATATAGAGGGAAGTGTATATGTATGCCTCCACCAAATTTTTGAACCCTTGCAAAGGAAGGAGAGGCCTTCCTTTATAGAGCCAAGGGTCCAAAGCTTCTCCTAGAAGCTTAGAACCAAGAGTGAAGATCCTCCATACACGTGTATGGAGGATGCAGCTTGTGCCTCCCAGCTGGCACAGCTGGAAAGCATTCAGGGAGACAAAAAAGGTGGAGCTGGCCGACCAGGGTCAAAAGGGTCAATGCTCAAAAGCTGGTCGGCAGCCCTGAATGGTGGTCTCCCAACTCAAAGCAAGCAAGTGGTGTGGTGGGACACCAGTAATTGTGGCCCAAAAATGAGGGAGACCACTTACCTGTCAAGAAAACTGCCCGACCGGGGACAAGTGGTCTCCAAGGAGAAAAGGTGGTCTCCCATCCTTGTACCACCTTCCAAACAATGAAAATACGGTCCATGCCAAAAATAAACCAAGACGGATGCAAAACGAGGGTTCGGGGGCCAAAACGCGCAGCCAGGTGCCCCGAAAACT
>NW_021027845.1:533980-585575 GCF_004153795.1 Camellia sinensis | reverse complement strand
CCAATTGAGAGTTTTAAGCCACACTTGAAGAGTGGCAAAATCATGTTTTCTAGCCCACATTGAGGGTGGAAATCCACGTCTTAACCTACTTGCGAAGTAAGCACCTTCAAACCGTTTTTCAAAACGAACAACGGATGTTTTGTTCCAATTCAGGCAACCCAGTCTATACTTTGTATGCTGTGTGCATCAACATAGTAATTCTAGGCTAATAACCGGAAATAAGAAGCACATAATGTTTTCAAAACTCGATATCATGGTTAGTAGAGGCCGATCTTATAATCGGGCGAGCGGGGGTGCTCATGAAGTGACCTTCCCCAAATCGTACCAAGTTCCCGGAGCCAGGCAACTTTGGTGATGACGGACACGTGGCCTTAGGCACGAGTCAGGGTTTCCTAAATTTTCAAAATAAAATATTTAGGTGGCGACTCGTATCTGGCAAAAGCATTCCATGTTTGACACTTCTTTTCAAACAAGAGTCTGTTTTTCAAAAATTGATTTGTCGAATTTGGACTCTTTGATGATTCATCGTTCTTGCATTGCACTCTGCGAGATTAGATTACAGGACCGTGACATTGAGTCTGAACTGTAGTGAGCCCAATGAACAAAATAGGGATTTCCTCCAGGGACGTTCGGGGACGTCTACAACTGTTTATTATAAAATAAAAAAATATGATATATATGTAATTATCGATTTCCATTAATTTAAAATTTTTGAATGAATTATTTACTTGAACAAACTCACAAAATATATAATACAAAATATTACAGCGATGCAGAATGGACAACTAGTGAGAGCATACCACCCCTACTTTCTGAGTAATGTTAAGAAACATTGATTAGTATATCAATTAACATATTAATTAAGACACAAGACATACATGTGAGTTCCATCATTTATCGTGATCCTCCTTATAATTAATACTTATTGATATACTAAAATTAGTAATTTATAACATTACTCATACTTTTTACTTGCACAGAAAAAATTAATACAACAGTAATATCATGTTATCATCGAGATAAGAGACTCTAGTTTTGTTTCTAGAAAGAGGAAAGAAAAATAAAAATATATAGTTAAGAATTAGTGAAAAAACATGATTATGCAGGAGAGAGAAAATAAAGGTGGTTAGTATTCATTCCTATCTAAATTTAATGGTTTATATTTTTTTTTATATACTATAATATGAAACCACTTTCATGTATGATAAAATTATCCGTCCCACTATTGTAGTCACTTTGTAATTATTTACTTCCATATGCCTTCGTGGAATTACAGCTCTCTCTTTGTCCTTTTACCCCCGACTCCACCAAACAGCCATTGTCACCGAAAATCCACAACCCAGCACTGCCCGCCATTCTTTCACCTACCGAATGCACTTACCAACCACGCCCTTCTCTTTCACAGGGTAGAATGTTAAGGGACGGGGAAATATATAAAATTTTATTTTATACCGCGTAACATAGTTTTGAATATTTATAATATAATTAGTATATTATTCTCAAATTCTAAAATAATTTGATTTGATCTCCTTAAAATTTGAATAATTTTTTTGTTTATCGCCCTATAAATTTTTTCTAGATTTTTTAACTTAGCCCAATAGTTTTCCAATTCCTCTTTTAATATAACTAAAGAGTAATGTTATAGAACAAGAAATTAAGAAACAAAAAAGTAACCAAGAAAAATAATATGTTGTCTAATTTACTTATTGTACGGTGGGGATTCACACATTATTTTTCTTGACACTTTTCTATATATGAATTATTCATTTTCAGTATTACTGCACAATTATATATCAACATTTTTATTCACGCTCTACACTTTTAACACTTGTTATAATTAAGGCCATGATATCATTAATTTTAAATCCAAGAAAAAAGAATCAAAATGAAAGGGATGAAATAATATACACAATGTGGTAAAATCTATACATCAATTAAACTTTTGAAATTGTTACTATTGTAAAAAAATTATATTTCAAAAGAATCTAAATGAGAAAACATATTATTTGAAATATACTCATTCCGCCCTTGTTTCGTTCCTCCCTCTTTACAAATCCACCACACCATGCCTGTCCTCCATTATTCCTTCTCCCAACCTCGACCACCAGCAACATCTTTGTCCACGCACACCCTACCACTGACCATCCATCTCTTCCACACCCACTATCTATTCCCTTTATTGCTAAGTATCTCTCTATCCTTCTATTTCTCTTTCTTAGCACGAACCCCTCTCCCTCTACCTTCATACATCGCCTCTGGTCACATCCGCCACAAAACCCTCTCTATTACAACCTCTCAATGACTAATACACTTTTTGAGTTTTTGTTGGGGTCGAGATTCAGCCATATTTTCGAATCAATCATAATCGCACATTGAAGTCAATAAAAATGGAGTCAGTCAAATAGTAAAATATAATAGATGAAAGTTGTTTGAACAGTGGTGGTGGGTTTATGGATGATAATGATGGGTTTCGATGATAATTGGGGTTTATAGTTGGTGTTGGAAGGAAGATGGTTACGATGGGAACAGAGGGGATAAAAATTAAAGAGAGCTATGTGAAAGGGAGGTCCGTGGTTGGGTTTGGGGGAAGAGCAGAATTGCAGAAGGGATGAGGCCGATGGTGGAGGTTGTGCATGAGGAGGGAAAAGGTGGTGGTAGTGGGCAAGGAATAAGGTGGCAGTAAAGATTCATCAATGGGACATGATCCAGACTTATCCATCCCAACAACTATTGTGTCCCCTATCCAATATATTAACTAGGTTTTTTAGGCTTAACATAATGGTACGGGTCGAGCCTATTTAAAAGAATTAAAACCGTATCTCATCCATTACCTAAATCTTACAGCCAAAATCAACATCGAATGGGTTGCACATTTTTTAATTAGGACTTATATTTATTTTTTACAATTATTTTCATTCACTATTGTAATATTTTTATAGTTATTTTTTCTTTTTTCCTTTTCAACGGTAAATTCAGTATTTTTCATATATATTTTTTTAGCTATTTTACAACTCATATAATTAAAAAAAAAATACAAGACACAAATGTGATTTTAATTATGAAATACTTACAAAGTGGGGGAAAAAACAGGAAAGACTAGCATCACAACAAGAGCTAGAACCGTTACACAAACTTTTAGAACGCGAAATTCCTAATAAAGTCTAAACAAAGATCTATTATTTAATTTTTTATTTTTTGGTAACCTTAATATTTATTCTCAACAAGAAAAAACAAATTCAAAAACAAGCAAGTAACGCTCAAAATAAAAAGATTTATAACAAAACCAAACAACATAATCAAACAATAAAATTATATAGATCAATAATAATAAAAAAAATTTCTAGTATTAATTATTTGTTGGCATATAATTTTGTATAGACCAATCAAAGCCTGACACGTGGTCCATCAGGTAAATTGAGAAAAATTGTAGAGGTACTCCAGTCATCAGAGGACAATGTGGCAAAATCTATCAATGGCAATGGATTTGCGAAAGTATTGGAATAAATCGAAGGGAGCAAGGTGGCATGGTCTAAAACAACTCTTGAAATATTTAAATCCAAATTCATGGAGAGAAGCCAACTACAAGAAATGGCTTAGTGGAGGCAAAATACTTGGAGCCACAATCCAATATCATGGAAGGTTACTTAATAGTTTATCATCCCACTTTTGACAGTTATCAAGCCAACTTCGACGTTACTACCAAGGCCTATAAATTTAGAGGAGAAAGCTAAATAGTGGAGAGGCCCCAGAACCAGATCCAAAAAAAATCAATTTATTTTACTTGACATTTTTCGCCGTTCTTTAGTTTCCCGCCACTGCATTTTAATTTCTTAAGGAGTAGTTCTAAGTTAGTAATCGTTCGTCGCTGTAATACCCCTTTAAAAGCTGTGGAAGTGTGAATGGTACTATTGTAAACATTTGTTTCGTAAATGAAAATTCAATTTTCTAACACTGTTTTTCTCCCTCCTTCGTTTACTTTTTGATTAAATACTTCTGAATTTTCTCCTAAACAGCTACCAATAAAAATCCTCTTTTATTGAGGCTAAGAGAACTTTCGAAGCAATTGTCTGATTAAATGGTTGGCATTTACTATTTTTTGTAAGACCTTATTGATCCTTGCTGGCATGCTCTAATTACAATTTCTACCCTTCGAAAGCCAAAAAAGGCAACCAATATATTTTTGGCATGCCCAGTGGGACCCCCAATTATAATGGCTAGATGTAAGGAGACAAAAAAAAAATGACACCTCGAAAAAGGTGTAGAAGGAGAATCTAGAAGCACAATAACCCAGAGGATAATGTTGTGTCCCCCCAAACCAATTTCCCATGGATGTGCCTGCTTCAGTAATTCTTACACAATTGTCGAAGAAGACTAGCAACTTCAAGATAATGCAATACAACGTCCAAAATTTAGACAGGGCCATGAGATTTTTTGACCTTCAAATTGTTTCCATTTACCCACCAGTGAATCCATGGGAAACGATTGGTTGATGTTATGGGCCTCAAATTTAATGCATCACAAATGGAAAAGATGGGCAACATCCTCTTTGGATTGACTAAACTTACCTATCAACCACCTGTCATAAACTTACTTTAGCAAAGATTGGCTCGAGATAAACAACCTATGAAAGTAAAATGGACCAAATATAATGGGCAAACTAGTGGTCAAACTAAACAATAAAAAATCATGAGAAGACCATCACCTTTTTGCCTTAATCATGATACGAAAGCTCCTTCTAGACCAAGCTAAATAGGTCAGAGCATACCTTTGCCAACACAGTGAAACCATAACCACACTGGTGGGTCCGGGCCTGACACAAGGAAAATGACATTCGAAGTATTTTCAAATCCTGTGTTTAAACGCTAATGGCTGGCATTTTGAGTGTTCACGTAGATCCTATGTTCGAACTTACCACCCGGGGGGTTAGAAGGGATTCCTTGAGTTGGAAGAAGAAATAACATATGTCGCTCCTCCAGTAGTTCCCTTCCGGCAACACCTTTTGGTGGGGAACAAATGCCAGCCCAAGGGGACAACATACCTCCAAACAATACCAGCACAATAGGGAACGCAACCCATTCCCTAGGGAAACTAGTCCCATCCTTTATATGGACCAAGAAGGGCTTCAAGCACAATGAAGTTCCTCTGTGTTTGCCGTCCTCCAATAGTGGCCTAGCCTACACAAATTGGTTGTTCCTAGGGATCAAATTACTGACATTTGTTAAGAGAAATTTGGTGGACCTAATAGCCTGAGTGTCAAACACGCCGATTTACAAGAAAAACCCTAAACCTAGCATGAATATTCCAAGGGGGCTATAAGATTAACCAAGACTTTGGCCAATCTTCTATGGGAATGTAAACCAATCAACTGTTGAACATATTGTAAGATTTACAGGCAATGTAGTGAGTTCACCAAAACATGACTACATGAAAGTGTGAGGCTCTTTTCCAAATTCTTTAACCGGGGAAAACCTTTGTGTGGTATACAAAACCTTACACCCTAGTTCTATCTAGAACTTTGGTTAACGAATGGAAGAAGTGTTTTTCATGCCCCGTTTTTTCCAAACAGAGCCTAAGTATCTATGGCATACTTGGCAAGTTGAGCCAAAAGTCTGAATGAGACGGCTTTTAACATCCAATTGCCAGGTTCAAAAGAGCCATGGAGAACAATGTAAGGGTCAATATTACTAAACTTGAAATTGGTGAGGTTGGGCCAAAATGGGCTGGAGTTTAGGCGCTTCCGAAATAAGTTTGACTCAGCAGAGTTTCAAGACGCTAGTAGAACTAACTTATAAGGTCACTAAATACGAGACTCCTCCTTGAAAAAACGAACAAGATCGTGGCAATATATCTTATGGACCTATTAACAGGGACCCTAACTTTTGAAAAGTTAATGTAACAGATATCATAGGAAAGGAAGCCTGTGACTTCCGAAGCAATTAATTCAAAAGGATAACCTCTATTGATCATCAATTTAAAAAGAAAAACCTTATATGGAAATATCTTTTAATGTACCAAAACATATGAAATATTTGAAACCATTTACTAGCACACAGTTTCTAAAATTGGCCCTAAAGGAGTTAAAATCCAAACTAAAGGAGTTAAAATCCCAACTTCAAAAGAAATTCAAAGGAAAAATTGTATTGTAAATGGCATAACTCTTGTCTTACTCACTAAAAACTGTATTATTTTTCGAGAAACAGGATTTCAGAGCAAAATTCAGAAAAAGGAAGGTTTAAAGTTTATATGACCAAAGCAGAAAAGACAATGAGGATTACACAGACCTATTTCCTGAGATTCAGAGAAGCAAGCCATCCAATGTTGGTGTGCCAGACTTTCCTTGCCCATGCTTGTGGAAAGAGTTAATTTCTTGAAAAGAGCTGGATGAAGTCGATGTGGCAAATGTATTGTTGCAGTCAGAAAAAAGCCTTTAAGAGGCTCCTCAAGGCTCACCAGTAACTGGACAAATCCTTCACGGGCCAAGAAACAAATGCCTTGGAATGATGATTCACTCAAAGCAGTAGTGATGCAGCAAATGTATCCAAGGTGCCAGGTTGAAGCTACAATGGCTAACAAGGCTTCCCAATTGATGGAAACAGTATTACAAAGACCATGCAGAATGAGCATCAAGGTTGGTCATGACCCGAACCCCGCCCCTATAAGGTTAAGGACATAACCGGCCACCAGTATCCTGAGATTAACCCTACGGCCTCAAACCTTAACAGACATAACTCATCAGAGTAAAAGGGGCCAAATAGAAGCAAAATTTAAAAACCTTTGTCCATAGAGCCGTGCTTATATGCACTCAAAACAACCCATGCACATAACGTTTATAACCCACGACAAGTACAGTATTACAAAAATCCTTTACACGACAGGATCATGCCAAAACTGAGGTCAACCCATATCAAAACTATAATACAAATGTCACAAAGTCCTTGCCAACAAGAACAAAATATAATTACATAAGCAAAATGGCAAGGATGGGTCTCGTACGTGAGACACAAGGCTGACTCTCAGAAAACTCATGTTGTTACCTGGCAGGCTTCACTGGGTGGGTTTGGACTTCCCTCGGTCCCTAAACAAAACCCACATGAATGAGCAATGAGCGATAGTCCACGTGAATAATATCGAATAGATTAAGTTACATAAGCAATATGATAGAAAACATGCCCGGAACAGCCCTTGGGCGCCCAATGCCATATTTCTGGCTTAACATATATCTATTAATACAAAATTCAGATCAAATGACTGTAGTTCCAAACGTAACTGGCCTTTGGCCCATCAGGTTTTCCATTCAAATCGTCAAAAATGGCCTTCGCCCATTCCATTTATGTCAGAACGGCCCTTGGGCCCTCCATTTTTGTCAAAACGGCCTTCGCCCATTCATTTACGTCAAAACGACCTTGAGGTCGCATTCACTTATGGTCAAAACGGCCTTCAGCCCAACTCATGTCATGTCAAACGACCCTTCCGGTCCTTCATATTCTATCAAAACAACCTTCGTCGCTTCATTTCTATCAAAAATGACCTTCGGTCATTCATTGCTATCAAAAACGACCTTCCGGTTCCATTTCATTTCTATCAAAACGACCTTTTGGTCGCATTCATTTCTATTCATGTCACTTTTGTCCCACAATCCCCAATTAGCAGCCTCCATAAAAGTTTATAAGGGAAATAAACCTAAATTGGACATTGACAAGCTTTCAAATATCATAACTTACTCCACAGTGATCGGCTTTGTGGATTTGCCCTGGAGGCTTTGACCCTACACCATTGCATGAACACAAAAAGGGGTACTAACAGTCAATCTGTTTCTTTGATTCACATATTCCTCTTTGGGCCTTTAATTCTTATCTATTAACTCATTTTACAATGCCTTAACATATGCCTAAGAGTGCTTCACAGTGAAAGAGAAACGGAAAACGAAGCACAGAATTGAGGCAACAAAATTTCTGAGAACAGGGTCCCCCGCCTCGAGCGTCAACTTCCAGCTCAGCGGACCCTTAAGTCCTGTTATTTCAATGAATTGTTCCAATTCAAATAATCCAACCTTCACCCACAGGCATTCAGGCAGTTATATCATATAAGCAGTTAGCCTCATGGCAAGCATGCTATCATGGCAGTCACTCACACGCATGCAAGGATGCTAAAGCATAAACACTCACCAAGTACTCCAAGCCAAAACAGAAACTAGTTAGTAATCAATGCATGATCCTAGTTTATGTTAAGATGGCTAATGCAACATATGCAAAAATACAACTACAACAGGCTCAGCTATTCTAAACATGGCATATGAGATGCAACAATCGATAAATGTATTCAACTTGGAATTGAAATACAATGCAGTTAGCATGATGCGCCGAGCCCGGTGCATGCAAAATAGATGAATGGATGCAATCATGCAAGCATAAGGATGCTAATTTAAACGTGCCCTCAAACTAGCCATCATAAGTTGGTAAATAAAAGGGAGAAAGACGTGGGGTTGAAAGACATGCATCACACATACGCACACTTATTACAAAATTTGCCCTCTCGCAGAGGGTCCGAATAAATAATACACAGCCGAAATGAATAACGAATTATAGCTAATTATTACATAACATTAATTAATTGACAAATTAACTAAGTAAGCAATAAACTAGCATGCAAAACTATGTAGAATGGACTGCCTTAGCTCTATTTCGAATGATAGGGATGCATGCATGCTCAAGTCGCCTTGTCGGGAAATCCATCGCGATGCCCCGATTTGCCTCTGTTTGCAACTGGTCCCAGAACACTATACCAAGCTCCAGAAGGCTACTGACTAGTTTTTGCTGCTGGTTTCCGATTTGCTGCAACAAAGAGCGAGAAAGGGGCATGGCAAAGTATTTTCAACATGTGTGTGTGCATGACGACTCTCCCCGTCATTGCATAAGCTCTAGGGAGTGTAGTTCTCGATACTCATGCCACCAATCACGCATCTCGATGCATAATGGCCGAGGAGTCGAATTGCATGACTCAATGTGAAATGGATGCACAAATGAACACGACAAGGCCTAAACTCCATCATGGGTAATCCGGAGTGTCGGCGACCGAGAATCGAGGCACGTTTCGTCACTTGGAGTACAAAACGTCCCTCGTTTCCCGTGTTTGGGCTAAACCCTATTCCAAACACAATGCAATAACTAGAATGGCATGGCATGCAAACACAATGCAACAACTAGCATGCAATCCTAAACGAAATGCAACTAAGACATGCAAACATGCAAGGAATGACATGCAAAGATGCAACTAGCATACGCAATACTATGAACTACATATGGCATACTCAATGCACATGACGCTATATGGCATACACAATGCACATATGACGATGGACATACACAAAGGCATAATCAAGGCATACACAATGCAGCGATCAAGCATGCGACAACATGGACATGGCATACACAATGCAAGATGGACTTAAACTAAAATGAATGGGCCTCAGCCACACTCAAATCAGTGGCCAAACATGACGAAAATGAAGCAACAACACACATGCAAACATGCACAAATGCAAGGGACCAAACCTAAGGCACAAAGTGCAACTCCACCAAAGCATGGTAAGCATGAAATATGGAATACAATCACATATTTTCCAGCTCTGAAATGACAAGCAAGATGGTCCCGAATCATGTAAACACCTCACACAATGCATGCTAGATGGCCCGAATACCGAAACTAATGAAGTGCATTACACTAGAGGTACACAAAGCAATGCTCAAATGACCCAACCAGCCCCAAAGAGTCCCTATGCAGGTCCAAGACAGTGGGAAAATGGTCTAAAATGATGGCTCAAAATGCATAGAAATGAAGCTCATGCAATGGTCCATAAATGAGGTATTCATGCACAACTCTCAAACACGTTTAAAGAATGGAAAACATGGGAATATGGCACAAGTATAGGCTCTAAAATGACATGCTCAATGGCCCCCAAATATGAAAATACCCCAGTACAAGCATGCAATAGGCTTCAAAACTCAAGGCTAGGCAAGGGTATTACACTACAACCATGCATAGCAAGAATCATTCAACCATGAGGCATAAAAACAGAGCTAAGGCAGTCCAAAACATGCATAAGATCAGTTTAAGGCATGGCCAAAAGGTGCTAGAATCAAAGACCAAAATAGTATGCAATACAAGCTAGTGAAGAGGGTTTACACTACAAGTATATGAAGCATTCAAGAGGTCACTAAACCAGCAAAAGTCAGAGGTATGACATGCCAAATAAAGCCCAAAAACTCATTGAAACACGGTCAATGCATGCAAGAATAAGATGCTCCTTTGATATGCTATGAAGAGGGTTATTCTACACTTGCAAAATGGACATCCAATATGGAAAAACAAGCTCCAGAAAGAGCCTATGCAGGTCCTAAAAATCATCAAAAATGGCCTGAAACATGGCTTGGAAGCATGCAAATAAGGGCTCCTTTATAAGGCCAAAAATGCTAGTAAACAAGACAAGGGGTGAGAGGGTCACCCCTTTTTGATTTTGGTGCTCAAAACAACATGCTAGCCACTGAAAATGCACTAGATTTCAGTGCCTATGAGGCCAAACAAAGGCCAATGCAAAGGCTTAAGTGCATGGCTCAAAACAATGTGAAAACAAGCATGCAAGGGGGTAGATGACCCCCAACAAAAAAATGGTCTCAAACAAACATGTTAAGGACCTCAAAATAACACTTTTTTTAGTTTATGAAAAAGCCCAAATATGCTTGTAAACTAGGCTAAGAGATGGAACAAAACATTGCCAAAAAGATGGAAATAGAGTGTTACCCTTGTAGCCAAAAGGACCAGCAACTTCTGGACCAAAACAGCAAGCCTTCAACCTCTGAAAATGAGCTCCAAGGTTCTTAAAGTGGTGGTGGAGGTGTTAGGATAGGAGGTGGTGTGCAATGGGCCAAGAACAAGGGACCTTTGAACACAAGATAGGGAGATATAGAGGGAAGTGTATATGTATGCCTCCACCAAATTTCTGAACCCTTGCAAAGGAAGGAGAGGCCTTCCTTTATAGAGCCAAGGGTCCAAAGCTTCTCCTAGAATCTTAGAACCAAGACTGAAGATGTGGAGGATGCAACTTATGCCTCACAGCTGGCACTGCTAGAAAGCATTCAGGGAGACAAAAAAGGTGGGAGCTGGCCGACCAGTTCAAGTGGTCGGCCGACCACTTGCCCTGGTCGGCCGACCAGGGTCAAAAGGGTCAATGCTCAAAAGCTGGTCGGCAGCCCTGAATGGTGGTCTCCCAACTCAAAGCAAGCAAGTGGTGTGGTGGGAGACCAGTAATTGTGGCCCAAAAGTGAGGGAGAGCACTTACCTGTCAAGAAAACTGGCCGACCAGGGAAAAGTGGTCTCCAAGGAGAAAAGGTGGTCTCCCACCCTTGTACCACCTTCCAAACAATGAAAATAGGGTCCATGCCAAAAATGAACCAAGACGGATACAAAACGAGGGTTCGGGGGCCAAAACGCGCGGACGGAGGCCCCGAAAACAGGCTGTTAAGCATCGAAAGTGGTGTGCAACCACGAAGGTGGTCTCCCGGGCCATAGTGTCCCTCTAGAGAGAGGAAACAAGGTGTGTGCCAAAAAACCGGAGCAAACGGAGAAAGTTAAGCGGTCCCGAACCAAGGCGCGCGGCCGACGGCTCCGACAACCGGAAACTGGTCTCCAAACGGGAAAAGCAGCCTACAACCACGAAAAGTAGCCTACGGCCACTGAGAGATGGTCTACGAGACCTCTCCCTCCCTTCGGGAAGAGAAAACAAAACCTGGTTCGCAAACCGAAACAAAACACAAAAGGGGCCTGAGGCCCGAAGGCAAGGCTCTCAGCCGAGACTTTGAAACCTTAGAATGAGCACGACATGCGCAATCACCGAGCGCTCAATCGATGACGTCTGAGTCTTAAGGTCGGTCAAAAATGGGGTGTCTACAACAGTAAATAATTTTTTTTGAAAACAGTAGCCTATTTTTTAAAAATAAATATAATTCGATTTTAATCAATTTAATATATATTTTTCTATAAATAAACTTGTCAATAGATGTTACAAAATTAACAATTTGAAGTATTACATTACAACTCTAAATATATATATATATATATATATATATATATATTAGATCTTGAATAGGCCCTTCAAGGTGGTTTACCAACCCTTCTGTGCCTTCTAGGCACAATATCTGAATTGCGCCATATTAACTCTTTTCTTACGAATATTGATGAATAGTAAAATCATGTGATTCTCCGATCTTACATTTTCTTGATGGAGGTAGATTTCCACCAGTTCGTAATTTATATTGGAGGGAGTTGTTTGGGTATGTGGGCTGCACAATGAGTCTCGTTTTGATAATTTAAAAATTTTATTTTGTAGATATTTTATATATTTCATCCACACAAAAAATGAAATCGATCTGATAATTGTAACATATTCAATTTATCGTATTTGTCACCAAAGAAATTGATGATTTATTTTTAAAAATGCAATTGTTATTTATTTTTTTAGTGACAAACTAGATAAATTAAATACGTTACAATTGTCCGATCGATGTAATTTTTTGGTGGATAAAATATACAAATTTGTACCGAAAATGACCGCCCAACTAGATGATGCCACGTGCCAATGAATGATCATGCAAATAAATGGATGGGCATAGTATCTTTATTGAATTTTTTATATTTGAAAAGTTTTATAGAGCTACCTCTAAAGTGTTTTTTCAGAAGGCAGCTCCAAATCAAAAGGTGACACATGGCGGGGTGACCCATGAAAGTGGAGGTGCTTGGTAATTTTGTCAAATATATCTATCATCAGATAATGAGGTGGTTGTTTCCTAATATATAGGAATTAGTTTAAAGATATTATTTTATCAATATTTCTAGAGGAAGATTTTCTTACATTTTAGGAGATTGTTGTTGACCATTATCCCCATTTGAACCACCATATAGTCACGATCTTGGGATTTGGCCTAGTGGTTACGACATATGTCAATCATCCATCGCACTTGAAGTCCAACTAACTAGGATTCAATGGTCAGAAAAATATGACAACAACTGAATCTCCTACATATTACCAAATTCAACACATGTAGGAGATTATTCAACATATTTTTGAGATATTTGGGCACTAAGACTTGGTCACGCGACGCATGGAAATCATCTGAACTAGAAGGTTTCCACTATATATATCATCCAACGGCTAGAATTTGAAGGCCTTAATAGCTCTTAAAATGAAGGCTTCTCTTTGACCAAGCATAGGACACTTGTCATCCATCCAAGATTCCCACTTACCATCCAATGACTCATGTTTTCAGAAGGATCTGGTCAGCCCTATCCTTGAGGAACAAACCAACCACTTGCATGGAAGAAGAAGGCTGTTAGGACAAGTGTTAGCTCAAGAGGTTGTCCACCAAACAACTTTCAAGATTTTGTGGAAATTCCTAGGAGGCTGTTGTTGATTTCCAGGAGATAGCCAAGATTTTCTAGAGGCTCCAGCATCTATAAATACAAGAAATCAAGATGGAGCAAATGCTAATCAATCCAACATTCAACACAATGTAGTACATAGCCCAATGCTATTTATCCTTAGTTTAGCCCTAGTTCAACTTAGGAGTAGACTTGAAAGGCATCTTTACCATAATTTTAGCCTTAGTTTCTTAGTTTGCATGACATCTGTGTCAAATTAATGGTGTTTTTTTTTTTTGGTTTTCATAGGCATTGCTTTGAGACTTAAACTGTGTTTACATTGATTTTGTAACTCAATTTCATGTTTTCAAACTTGTTTTTATATTTTTATATGTTCAATCCTATGAATTTGTGTTTAGCCAACACTTATGATTTAGTCACCCAAAACCTTTTGTGTTTTAGCCAAAACTTATGTTTTAGTCAAAAAGTATAGTTTTGTATTTTTTGCACGAACACTAACAAAATGAATAGTTTAGATCATCAAAACGATACTCATGATGAAACCCATAGCGCAAACAACACCCTTCAGTAAGGATCCTAACATGCCTATCATGATTCTAAATATTTAATTATGTGTTATTTATTAATTTTATATGTGCCATGTGATTAATTTGAGTATATCTGTTCAATTTGGAAACTCTCTATTATTCGTACGAAAATCTGTTGTGATTTTCGCTCTGAATCTAAAATTCAAGGCCTTAACGGCGCCATAAACCAAAATTGAGCACATGATTAGACTAATTGAATTTTTTAGAGCCTTATGGCAAGTTTGATCAAAAATTGATTCAAATTAATTAATTAAGTTGAGTTTAATTGGTCTAATGTTCTAATTGTTGCATTATGCTATCCTAGCTATATATTTGTGCCATAGGCTCATTTGAGCTCATTTTCCTCTTCATTGAACTCATTAAATCTAAGAGAGCTTGTAGAGAGAGAGAGAGAGAGAGAGAGCTCTCATCCAGAGAGAGAGAGTGTAGAGATTAAGGGTGAACTTCAAGATTGTTGCTAGAAGAACCAAATTTGTACAAGAACAAATGTGTTTGAAGCCTCTAGGTAAGCATTTACCTTTCAAATTTTGAAGATGATGTGTTCTAGAGTTGTGTTCATGGGTTATACATGGTCTTTTGCATGTATTTTGTCAATTAAAGGAAAGAAAGTGAAGAAGTTTTACATCCATGTATTGCTATATTGAATTTTGCCATGTTGGGTTTGAATTCTAGCATCTATGTTGAAATTGTGAGTTAATTTGTACATACATGTTTCATCCATCATGTGTTAACCTTTAAATTCAAGTGTTTGGAAAAGGATCTTGCACATACATGGAGCCTTTGACCTCAAATTGTTACATTCATAAGTTTTGAAAAGAGATCATCACATGCATGGCAAGAACATGCAGTTTTGAACTTGGTTTTGGAAAATTGATAGGGATTTGAGTATATGGTTTCATAATTTCCATGAATTTATGCATTATGAAGAGTTTCTACATGTCTCTAGCAAACCATGGAAGACCCCAAGCTTTAAAAAGTTGTTTGGAAGCCATTTTTGTTAAGTTTCGTGCAAAATTTCATAGAAGGCTCGAGCGACCAAGTGATTGCTTGAGCTAACATAGCAAGCTCCTAGTATTTTTACACTCTGCAAAAGTTAGCTAGAGCGACCAAATGGTGGCTCGAGTGAACTCAATTTATGTGATGACCCAAACCCACCCCTGGAGATTTAGACCATAACTGGCCAGTAATCACATGATTACCTTCGGCCCCGTACAAGCATACAGAATAATGGCCATAAGCGGAAGCATACAACAAATGAAGAAGACCATTGAGCTGTGCCAATATAAGCAAAAGTATAAAGCTTACACCATAACACATTCACACACTTACATGCCCATGCAAAAACTTAAGTACCATAGGAAATTTCATACATATAGTTTACATATCCCGAGACCATTAAAGCAAAAGCAAAGCAAAAGTCATAGCATGATGTGAGTCAAAGGCAAAACTCCATCTCGAAGGCATGACTCGATAGGTTCGCAAAATAGCTCCTGAAGTTGACTCTAAGAGTGGGCTTCATGCTGCGGATCACTAACATGTGCATACATAATATTGGGTGAGCAAAGCTCAATGAGTAATAATACAGTAAAACGGTGTAAATAAATGAGCATAAGGTTCTCTCAACATCCATAATCATAATACGGAACGGCCTCGGGCTCAACATAATATGGAACAACCTCGGGCCCATCATATAAACAGAACAACCTTAGGCCATCACATAAACAGAATGGCCTTAGGCCTATCATTATCAGAATGACCTTAGGCCCACATATTAACAACTATTCAGAACAACCTTAGGTCCAATCACATATTATCATATCATTAACAGAATGGCCTTGGGCCCACATATGATACAGAATGGCCTCTGGCCCACAAAATGGCGTCAAACAGAACAACCTTAGGTCCATATTGCACATGTCGTGTAACATTTATGAACTCCATTCATTTTGATCAAAACACAATGTCGACACAAAACACCATTCATGACTCAAAGTAATCAATTAAGAACATATCTTTATAACACTATTACTCACAGTGCTTTTGATCTAGCGGTGTTTCCTCCAGTACATGACCTACACAAACATGTCACACACACATTCGATAAATAATTTGTTCATTATGTACAGTTTTTTTTTAGTGATTCACAACCTTTTTCAATGGCTTCTAATCATCATTTCATTCTCTGGAGGGTTTAAATAAAGCCAAGAATGCATTCGGAAGGTTGGAAAGGTCAACACAAGAAAGTAGGATTTTCACCCCTGCTGGCCGTTCATGCAACAAGTCCAATCGTTCGAACGGTCATGATCTGCTCGTGCCGAAGTGTGAGCCACTTGAGCGTGCAAAATGCAATCCTCTGGCCTGGTTCATGTTCCGCTCATGCAGAACCCTCTGCCGCTCGAGCAAGAAGAACGCACAACTCTAGTTCGAGCCATGGGCTGCTCGTGAGGAGCCCGTAGCCGCTCGAGCGGTCTGGGCACACACAGACAATCCGAAAATGGCACAAAAATGCAAACCCTCCAAACTCATTTCCAAGCCCAAATCAAAGCAAAACTAACTCAAAAACATGATATACTAACATGATTTAAGTACAATTCCTCTTTAAGCACAACAATCTTGCCTCAACATTAAATTCATGGTCTCATCTTTTTTGTACATTCCTGAATTACATGGTCAAGCTCAAAATACATATAAACATGGTGAATCTATCAACAAAACTTGGTTGTACAAATGTCACGACCCAAACCCTCCCCTGAAAGTTCTGATCATAACCAGCCAGTAATCACTTAACTACCTTCGGCCTCAAACAAACATATAGAATAATTATAATAATGGGGCCATAAGTGGAAGCATAACACAAATGAAGAAGTCCATTGAGTCGTGCCAAAATGATCAAAATTATACAGCTTACAACATAGCGCATTTGCATATTTACATGACCATGCAAAAACTTATGTACCAAAGAGCATTCCATACATATGGTATACATATCCCAAGACCATTAAGCAAAACGAAACAAAAGTCATAACATAATGTGAGTCAAAAACCAAAAGCTCCATCTTAGAGACTCAACCAAACAGGTTCACAAAAATAACTCCTGAGGTGGACTCTACGGTTAACTTCCATGCTGATCACCCACAGACATACAACATAGGGGGTGAGCGACGCTCAATGAATAATAGTAAAGTAAAGATAATCAAACGAATAATCTTGATTTAAAAGAAAGCATATTATGTTAACACAATACTCTTCCATGTCAAGTAACTCTTGCAACTGTATTTTCAATTCCTTCATTTCTGCTTTGAAATCAGTTGAGTACCCAGCATGATATCAATAACAAATTCAATCTCATAGTCTGTCAAATCTCCCGGTAGATCCTCAGGAAATACATCCGAAACTTCTCTAACAATTGGGTATTTTCAACACTCACATCAGTTGTTTGTACATGAAGGATATTACACAAATAACCCTTATAACCTTTCTGAAGTAATTTGCAAGCTTTCATAGCCGATATCAAATAAGGTGGAGGAACTACCCCATGCCCCACAAAAATAAACCCGTGTTGTGCCAGAGGCTGGAAAACAACTCGCTTAGACAAACAATCGATGGTTGCATGATATTGAGCTAACCAATCTATCCCCAAAATTATATCAAAATGAACCATATCAAGAGGCATTAAATTAGCACATAACGGGATATCCCCAAGTAAAATCTCACATGCAGGATATAGAGAAGCACATAACATAGAGTCCCCAGATGGTGAAGACACACACAACACATAATTTAATGGTTCCATAGGTCTATTCAAATTAGGAGCAAATGTTTTCGAAACAAAAGAATGAGTGGAACCCAAATCAAGTAACACATAAGCAGGTTGGCCATTGATAGAGAGTGTACCAAAGACCACCGCCTCTGTATTCTGAACATCACTAGGAACAAGAGCAAAGACTCTCTTTTGTCTGATATTGTCTTTAGTCGTAGTAGGTCTCGTCGTAGCCTTCATTACAGGAGTGGAACCGGCTGAACTAGTAGTTGGTCTATTACCCTTTTGTTGATCCATCATAGGACAATCTCTCACCATATGCCCCATTTTCCCACACTTAATCAAGCCCCGGTTTCTCTGTAGCAAACTCCCCGATGTTTCTTTCCACACTCTAGGCAAGTTGGTGTTGAATCACGAGTAGAACCAGAAGCATTGGAAGTTCCCAAATTCTGTTTCTTGTTCTGTGGGGATGTCGACCCTTTATGCATATTAGAACCCTACCTTTTTTCCTTCCAATCTGAATATCGGCTGCAGTTAGCTAAGTTACCTTTAAACATGATGGCCCTATCCAATACGTCAACATATTTCTGCAATTTCAAAACATTAATCTTCTCAAGAATAGAATCTCAGAGTTCTCCCTCAAATTTCCTCGCCTTCTTGTAGTCCGTGTTGACCATGTGCAGTGCGAAACGGGCTAACTTGGTAAACTGTGCCTTATATTCTTCTACGATTTTGTTTCCTTGCTTCAAGTTTTCAAACTCTATCACATTCCTATCTTGAATACACGGTGGGAAATACTTTTCACAAAAGACTTCCAAAATTTCAGCCCAATTCATTCCCTGATGTTCATATCTTATCAGCATCCACCATCGGCGTGCTTCATCTTCCAATGTAAGAGCAGCAAGTAGAACTTTCTGTGCCTCAGTACACAGAGAGACATCAAACATTTTCTCAATGCCTAACACCCATACTTCTGCTTTTAGTGGGTCAATCCCTCCTTTAAACAACGACGGTTTCATCTTTTTAAACTCTTTTGTGAGTGAAATTGTTTGACCTTTACGTTGGTGGTCTTGTACTACTAGGGATGGCACATGCATTGGTGGTAGAGGTGGTTGTTGTCGCTGTTGTTGTTGTTGTTGTTGTTGTCGTCGTCTAAAAGCCTCAACCATTTCCATGATCATCCTCTCTATTCTATCAAGTCATGAAAAGGTTGACTCCTCCACTTCTTCCACACTTGTTCTCACCATGATCTATATGAACATACATTATAACTTTCACAGAAATATGCACATAAGTCACAATTACAAATGCGCATCTTTATGGCATACCTGGTTATGAATGCATTATGAATAATACTTAAGCCTTTTCTGTACTTCTTATTGCTCAAATGGACACATGTGTGAGATATTAACTCGTGCTCTGATACCACTCTATCATGACCCAAACCTGCCCACAGAGGTTTAGACCATAACCGGCCAATAAACACTTGATTACCTTTGGCCTTGTACAAGCATACAGATTAATTATAATAATGGGTTCATAAGCGGAAGCATACAACAAATGAAGAAGTCCATTGAGCCGTGCCAATATGAGCAAAAGTATAAAGCTTACACCATAACACATTCACACACTTTCCACAGGAAATTTCATACATATAGTTTACATATCTTGAGACCATTAAAGCAAAAGTAAGGCAAAAGTCATAGCATGATGTGAGTCAAAGGCAAAACTCCATCTCGAAGGCTTGACTTGACAGGTTCGCAAAATAGCTCATAAAGTTGACTCTAAGGGTGGGCTCCATGCTGCGGATCACCTACATGTACATACATAATATTGGGTGAGCGAAGCTCAATGAGTAATAATATAGTAAAGCGGTGTAAATAAATGAGCATATGGTTCTCTCAACATACATAATCATAATATGGAAGGGCCTCGGGCCCAACATAACATGGAATGGCCTCAAGCCCATCATATAAACAGAACGACCTTAGGCCCATCACATAAACAGAACGGCCTTAGGCCAATCACATAAATAGAATGGCCTTAGGCCCATCATTATCAGAATGGCCTTGGGCCCACATATTAATAGCTGTTCAAAACGACCTTAGGTCCAATCACATATTATCATATCATTAACAGAACAGACTTGGGCCCACATAGGATACAGAACGGCCTAGGGCCCACAGAACAGTCTCGGGCCCAAACATATCATGGCATAAACGGAACGACCTCAGGTCCACATTGCACATGTCGTATAATTCATTTTAATCAAAACACAATGTCGGCACAAAACACCATTCATTGCTCAAAGTAATCAATTAAGAACATATCTTTACAATACTATTACTCATAGTGCGTTTGATCTTACGACGTTTCCTCCGGCACACGACCTACACAAACATGTCACATACACATTTAACAAATAATTCGTTCATTAAGTACACTTTCCTTTTAGTTATTCACAACCTTTTTCAATGGCTTCTAATCATCATTTGATTCTTCGAAGCGTTTAAATAAAGCCAAGAATGGGTTCAGAAGGTCGGACAAGTTAACACAAGAAAGCAAGATTTTCACCCCTATTGGCCGCTCGTACGGCAGGTCCAACTGCTCGAGTGGTCATGCTCCGCTCGTGTGGAAGTGTGAGCCGCTCGAGTGTGCAGAATGCAATCCTCTGGCCTGGTTCATGTTTTGCTGGTGCGGAACCCTCAGCCGCTTGACCAAGCAGAACGCATAATTCTGGTTCGAGCCATGGGCCTCTCGTGCGGAGTCCGTAGTCGCTCAAGCGGTCTAGGCACACACAGACAATCTGAAAATGGCATAAAAATTAAAACCCTCCAAACTCATTTCCAAGCTTAAATCAAAGCAAAACTAACTCAAAAACATGGTATACTAACATGATTTAAGTATAATTCCACTTCAAGCACATCAATCTTTCCTTAACGTTAAATTCATGGTCTCATCTTTTTTGTACATTTCTGAATTAAAGTTCAAAATACATATAGACATGTTGAATCTTTCAACAAAACTTGGTTATATAAACCATCTAAAGTTCATTTCATGAATGGATCACAAGATTAAGCTCAAAACACACAAAGTTGATGAGATTCCTTCAATTTAGTTCAAACCATTACACAACCCAAAACCCTAACTCAAAAATTCACAATTTCCTCTTGATTTCAAGGAAAAGATGAGACACATACAAAGATTCTAAGTAGATTTCCACACCTTAGTTCAAATCTAGGATTTGCCCCTTAAATCTCTTCCAAAACCCTAGCTTGTCCTCTTTCTCTCTCTCTAACTCACTCTCTAGCAAAGCTCCCACAAAGATGAACTCAAGAGCTATACACATATATAACTTAAACTCATAAACCTTAATTCAATCATTACGAATCATAATTTTACAAAATTTCATAGTAGGCTTTAAAAATATTGCTAAACATAGATATGAAGTCGGTTTTGGTTTTTCGCGCTTCTATGGCTTTCAATTTCAGTTCAATGTTGTAATTGCAACAGATATTCCTACACTCAACAGATATAATTCCAAAATCACATAGTTCACATACTTAAACTTGCAAATTCATGTCAAACACATAATCACATGCATAATTAAGCATAATACAGGTTGGGTTATCACAGTTTTATCTTTAGATGGCTTTAACAACCAAAAGTTGGCTTTAGACACCGCTTTATTTTCAGCATGTTTTCGAAAGATGTTTTGAATTCATATCTTCATTCCCATCGCTTTTTGGGCATTCTTAGGCGTGAATTATAACTTATTAAGGATTAATAAACTAAGAAACAACATAAGTAAATGACTAAATTAGAAAGAGAATATGAATTGTTCAATTCGAACAATGCGTTCCAATCTATGTACATGTGAAATGTGTAGGTTTGAACATTGTGGGGGAACAACAACCTACTCGTGGTGAGTAATATCTTAGTAAAGATATTTTCTCTGGTTCAATTTTCTGATTGTATAATGTGATAATTTTTTCTGTACTTACAGGTTTGAAAGTATGAATGAGCCTTCTATCTATACACTCGATATATTATTTGTAATGTATATTTATGTTGGTCTTGAGGATGTTCTACTATTTGTCGGGCCTAAGGCTGTTGATGTATTGGGCTTGAAGCCGTTGATATATGTTGGGCCTGAAACCGTTATGCTATGTATTGGGCTTCAAGCCATTGATGTATTCGAGACAAAAAAGTGAAGACCCTACTCTAATATTTGAGAAAATAGAAAACAATTGGTAAAACTTTAGGATTTAGCTTGTTCTTCAACCTTCTTTGAAGATCTAAGGTGGATCTTGGGGAAAACTGTAAGAAATCAAGTGTTTTTAGGGTTAGGTTCGGAAATAGGGGATAGAGAGAGAAAAGGTTGGGAAAAAGTAAGAGAAAAGGTGTTTAGATTGACTCTTAAACGTGTTGTCTTGAACAGACTACTCAAGCGAACTTTCCACCGCTCGAGTGAAGTACACAAAATCAAAGAAACTGCTTGAGCAAACTTTCCATCGCTCGAGCGGTAAATACAAGGTCTCAAAAGTATTGTAGAGCTATAGTGAAAATACTGGGAGCCTCGAGCGGCCACATTATCGCTCGAGCGGTCTCGCCTGAAAACCAGCTAGATATTGGAAGTTTCGCATCACCATTCGAGCGACCGATTGACCACTCGAGCGGTCACCCAAAACAGATTGTTAAAACCTACCCCTCTCAAATAATTTCGTCCCCGAAATCTCACGACTCCTGACAATAACAACTCCGACAATTCCCAATGACGATGAATACCATATTAATAATAATTCCAACCATTACAACATCATAAATAAAAATATTTAAATCAAAATTCGAATAATGGTATGAAAGTTCAAGTCTTCTATGAATTTAACATTTTTTTTTCATTACTTCTTTCCATAAGTCAAGATGTACATTGTTAAAGAAAACAACCATCTAACAAGATTACACATTATTAAACAAGTCTGGATATTTCTCTCGGACCTCAACCTCTTGTTCCCATGTAGCTTCTTCTACCTCGTGGTAGTGCCATAACACTTTGACCAAGGGAATGGTTTTGCCCCTCAAAACTTGTTCTTGGGAATCTAAGATCTTCACAGGTCTCTCTTCATATAAAGCATTTTCATCTACCTCTAAATTTTCCAAATCTAAGACATGGGAAGGATCGGTCTCATATTTATGAAACATAGAGATGTGAATACATCGTGTACCATGGATAGTTATGGTAGTAAAGCAAGACGGTTGGCTACTTCTCCGATCCATTCTATGATATCAAAGGGACCAATAAACCTAGGTGACAATATTCCACTTCGCCCAAATCTCATTAAACCTCTTCTAGGTGATATTTTCATAAACAAATGATCACCCACTTCAAAAGATAGAGGTCTTCTTCTCTAGTTAGAATAACTCTTTTGTTGGTTTTGAGCTGTAATCAATCTCTTCCAGATGAGTGCCACTTTCTCGGTGGTCTCACGAACTAACTCAAGTCCAAGTATGGATGAATCCCCCACCTCAGTCCAATACACAGGTGATCTACACGAATGCCTATACAAGGCTTTCAAAGGTGCCATCTCAATGCTAGCTTGATAACTATTATTGTAGGCAAGTTCTGCTAGAGGCAAATGCCTCTCCCTAGAACCCTTGAAGTCTAAGACACAAGCTCTCAACATATCTTCTAAGATTTGAATGGTACATTTAGATTGCCCATCAGTTTGAGGGTGATAAGCAGTACTAAAGGTCAACTGGGTATCCATAACACTTTGTAAGCTCGGCCATAACAATGCGGTAAAACGAGGGTCTCATTTGAGATGATGCTCACCTGAACCCCGTGGAGTCAAACAATCTCTCTAACATAAAGTTCAGCCAAATAATCAATCGAATCTCCCATACACGTAGCAAGAAAATAGGCCGACTTAGTTAGTCGATCCATAACAACCCAAATCACCTCATTACCTCTTTGTGTTCTAGGAAGACCTGAAACAAAATCCATAGTGATGTGCTCCTACATCTATTCAGCTATAGGCAAGGGTTGCAATAATCCGGCTGGTTTCTGGTGTTCTGCTTTGACTTGTTGGCGCATTCGACACTTGGACAAAAACAAGGTCACATCTCGCTTCATATCTCTCCACCAAAATTGACGACTAAGGTCACGATGCATTCTTGTGCCTTCTGGACGTACCGCAAGGCATGAATGATGGAATTCTCGAAGTACCTCACCTTTACAAAATTTTGGTGCAAAAAAGGTAGTCTACATATCAGACACTAGAATCAAAATGCACCCTCAAACCCTTTTTCTCCTTCCCTTGGAAAATTTTCTCTCTGATTGCCTCTACTTCTAGATTACCCTATTGTGCTTATATAACTCGTGTGACAAGTGTTAATTATGCAAGAACCGAAAACAAGGTGGCATGCTGTGACAACCAAACTCATTCATGCGTAATGTATATTTAATTGTTCATGCATTCATGCTACATGTTATATACTTGTCTAATTTAGGACTTGCTAGCATTAGAATGAGAAGAAGAAGAAGTACGACAGGTTATGTTAGGATTTGTTTGCTATGTGATTAGAGTTAGGAGATAACTTAGAACTTGATTTGAAAACCATAAGGTATGCCTAAACCTTAAGTGAGAAGCTTAAAGACCTTAGTCTAATAACATTGACCATTTCATGCTTTTTACTAAATTGCTAATTAGGATTAGTGTTAATTAAGTATGATTAGTGAACCTTAATTAGAATTAATTACCTATAGTAGGATTAAGTATAAGCTTGGTTAATTAGTTCTAACCTAGGTTAGTTAACCTAAGTAAACAAGATTAGCTAGTTAATGATGTTGCAACTTTTGCCCTAGCCACAAACAATAGAACCTCATGTTCTACATCAAACAAAATGAAGAAGAAGCTGGAGGACTTAAGAACTAACGACAGGAAGAACAAGAAGCAAAAGAAAAGAGGAAAAAAAAATGAGAAAATGGAGAAAATTCAAAGCAGCTAAGAATTCAAGCCTAGAAATCCTAAGAAAATCACTAGAAGGAAAGGCACTCAATCCTCTTCCATCATTTCTTATCAAAACCTAGCTAAAAATTGATTAGGAATGAGTTTTGGAAGATTGAAATAGAAAGAATATAGAAAAGTTTAGAAACTAGAAAAGAGTTTGAGAAACTCATAGAAAAGTTATGTTTTGAATTAGTTTTATACAAGATTTGAGCAAAACAATGGATATACCACTAACCCACACCATTTATCTACACATAGGAAGCCTTAAAACTTGTTGTGATGGGTTGAAGGTGATGGAATAAGGAAAGTTTGAAAAGATATAATTTGTTGATCAAATCTTATCTTTTAATTGTTTTCAACTCAAATTCATTCATACAAACATGTTTTTATTGGTTTTAGATCATATATATGCATATTAGGATGTTGTAGAACATGTTTTGGGTTTGGAGAATGTGAAAAATGAGTTTGGCAGCCCTAGAATTGTGAAAAAGCCCTGCCCCGCGACTGTGTTCTTCTCCCATACGTGCAGTTGGAAACACCGCATGTGCGGCACACCCACCGTACATGCAGAAATGGTCATCGCACAAGTGGCTAGCCAACCCAAAAAATAATTTGAGACTGCATAAATTGCATGCACGTCGCGCACATGCGGCCAGGGTCCCGTACGTGCGGATTTCAGGGGCAATATTCATTTCGTTTTCATTATGTTTTCTTCGACATCTCAAGCATCCTTATACATGTTTTGAACCTATTTGAAAGTCGAATACACTCAGAAACAAATCTAAAGCAAGGTAAAATAAGAAAGAAAAACTAAAGTTAAGTTTAGGGACCAATTTGTTATGTTAATGTTTAGTAAGTTCAATGTTTTGTTCTTGTTTTTGTAGCTCAAGTCTTATGGAGATTAAACCCTTGTGCAAGTAGCCAATTGTGAGTATTAGTGTAGTGAAGTTATGTTTCTTAAAATTATGATTCGAAATGCAAACGTATGGTATGTTTATGAAAGCTAAATATTGTTTTGTTATGAATGAACATCATATATTTTTATATCATGTATTAAGATGACATCTTGGAACTTGTTTGTTATTAGGAATCATGCCAATAAACTCGTGCTAACCGAGCTCTTTGCCACCTACTGTGGCCCCCTGACTGTAATCTGAAGTGCCTTGAGAATGTTCATCGCTATGTATATGCTTACAAGTTAAGCTTTATTATCATGTACAAATTGTACTATGTTTGAAGTGAGCTTGTGCTTGGTTTTAAATAAAGTTATCTTGTGCAAATTATGCTATATTTGAAATGAGCTTGTGCTTGGTTATAATAAAATTTATCGGTGTTCATTCATATACCACTTTACTCTATTGTTATTCACTAGGCTTTGGCTCATTCCTATTCCCTATATGTATGTAGGTAATGGCGATGATCCGGTTGTGGATGAGAGAGCGTGTTAGAAGTCTTTTTCTTTTGTTTTTCTACTTTTGGAAGTTGGAGCTTTCAGACGAAGGCCTTTTATTTGAGTTTTGATTTTTGTTAGTTGTATATTTGTAAATGTTGTACTTTCTTTTGGATGTTGAGTTTGTAAATGTCAAAGATAAATAAATAAAGTTTCTTGTTTTGTATTATATGATTTATGCATAGGCACTGGATGGACTCTTGGTAACTAATGGACAATGTTGTTTTTCCGCATAAACCCCAATGTTTTAGTCCAACCTTGTTTTGTCTTACTAGGCCTTTTGTAGTCAAACACTACTGGCCAATCATAACTACTATCTTGTTTAGGGCGAGATGGGGTCATGATAGAGTGGTGTTAGAACACAAGTTGTACACACATACACACTGTCCTATAGAGCATAGGATTTCCCTAGAAGAATTTTAGGAATGCATTCATGATGAGTGTTTGTGACAAGATGCGCATCTTATGTGTTAATTGTTAAGCTATTATATGCATATATGATAATTGTTTAACATATGCCTTGCATGCATGGCATCATGGTGAGAGAAAGAGCCGAGTCGTCTACTAGCCGCATGGATAGACTCGAAAGGATGTTAAAAGGTGTAGTGGAGGCGGTAGAGCCTTAAGACAAAGAAATCAAGAAAAACCACAACAAGAACAACAACCACAACCACAACCACAACAACAACTACCACCGCAGCAGCAGTAATAATAACTACAACAACAACAACTACCTTTACAAATACTTTCCAGATTAGGTGACAATGGCATTAATTAGAGAATACAAGAAGATTAAGACAATTCAGTTTGGTGGAAGAATTGATCCATTAAAGGTATAGACATGGGTGTTAGAGGCAGAAAAATTCTTTAAGGCTTTTCTAGACAAAAACACAAAAGGTTGCACTTGCTACATTCACTCTAGCAGAAGAAGCACGTAGATGGTGGATGTTAGTAAAGGGAAAGCATGAGGGTATCACTTGGAACCGCTTCCTGGAAATCTTCTATGACAAGTACTTTCCACAATCTATCAGGGATAGGAAAGCATCAGAGTTCCAATCACTCAAGCAAGGTGAGGGCACAGTAGCAGAATATGATGCAAAAATCATGGAGCTAGCTAGGTTTGCTTCATACATGGTCAACATCGAGTACAATAAAGCAAGGAAATTCGAAGGACTTGGAGGACAACTTTGGGATAAAGTAAATCTTTTCAAATTTCCTACATATACGGAAGTTTTGGATAGGGAAATTATGGTCGACCTCAATGCGAAGGATGAATAGAAATCCAAAGAATGGTTCAATAGGAAACAAGGATATGATACAAGAAAGGGACCAACAAATCTACCTATCAAGAAGCCAAGTGTAGGAACTACTAGCGGTGCTAGTCAAGGGAGTGAAATGGCTACAGTTTGTCTAGATTGCGGTAAACATCGTCATGGAATTTGCCGTCAAGTTTCAAGGGCTTGCTTTGAATGCGGTCCAATGGGACATCAAATAAAGGATTGCCCAGAAGCACAACAAAATTCTTCGAGGGGTGCAAGTAGTTCGTCGGGATCAGTTCAGAAATCAACTGCTAAGCCCAACACCACGGGAAGAGAACCGATTAGACAAGCAAGGGTGTTTGCCCTAATCCTAAGAGATGCTTAGAGTATGGAGCCCATTGTATCAGGTATACTCTCCATCTATGCTCATGATGCATATATTTTGATAAATTCGGGTTCCACAAATTCATTTGTATCTAGCCAATTTGTGAATAAGTTTAATAAATAGCCAGAACCTTTGAATTTTCTAATGTCGGTATCTACACCGTCGGGTGAATTTATGATATGTACCTTTATTTATCGGGGTTGTGAAATATTAATTGGGAATGTTAGCTTGATGGTCGATTTACCACCTAGTCATTTTGATGCCATCTTGGGAATGAATTGGTTGTCTACTAATTGTGCTATAATAAATTGTGTGTCAAATTGTGTTTCATTTCAATGACCAAATCAAGAAGAGTTCTCTTTCCAAGGTAGAGACGTAGTATCACCACCATATCTTATTTCATCCATGAAGGCATGTAGATTACTCAAGAAAGGGTGTTGAGGATATTTGTGTAGTGTATTGACTGTATAAGGATTTGATAATAGTTTGAGTGACATACAAATGGTGAGAGAATTTTTTGATGTGTTTCCTGTGATCTACTAGGCAACTTAATTGATAGAGAAATTGAGTTTACAGTTGATGTTACACCGGGAACTCAACCAATTTCCAAAACTCCTTCCAGAATGTCTCCAGCAGAACTTAAGGAGTTGAAAATACAGTTGCAAGACTTGCTAGACAAGGGCTTCGTCCGTCCCAGCACTTCACCATAGGGAGCACTGTATCTTGCTTTCTGTGCTCCTTTCGGATAGGATAGCCTTACAGTTCGGACTCCCGTGGTTCTGAATCTGATTTCACAAATGCAATGTGAAATAGATAAACACAAATAAGTCCAAATCCGGCAATTCTTTTGAAAAATCAATTTTGAATCAAAATGCTGAAAATGGACTGCTTTGCCAGATTACAGAGTCACCACCTAAATATTTTTGGGAAATTTAGGAAACCGGAGACTCATGCCAAAGGCTACTTATCTGTCATCACCAAAGTGTCTCGACTCGAGAACTTAGGTACGGGAGGGGAAGGTTATGAAGTGAGCACCCCACTCGCCCAATCAAAGATCGGCCTCTACTAATCATGATGTGATTCTTATTTACATTATATGCTCTTGTTCCGATTATTTAGACTAGCATTACAATGTGATGCACACAAGTATAGACTAATTTGCCAAAGTTGGAACACTTTGATTTCATGTTTATTTTGAAAAGTGTTTGAATATGTGCCACTTGAAAAAGTGACCTCATATGTACATTAATCAAACCATCCCAATTTGAACAATTAGCCTTCATCCATAGGTATTCAAGCAAGTATGTCAACTAAGCATTTAGCGTCCTGGTAATCATGCTTATCATGGCAACAATCACATGCATGCAATATGCTAAAGCAATAAGTGTTCACCTAGTACTCAAAGGTGAGTCAAAGCAAAAAGGGTTAGAAAAATGCATGATCTTAACTATGCAAATGACTAATACAACACATGCAATATGCAATTAATAGACTTGGCTACTAGCATGGCATATGAATTAATTTGATAGCACGCAGTTTAAGCACATTTTCAAAGAAGTAATAAATAACAATGTGAGTTTAGAATGATGAACCGAGCCTCGTATGCATGCGAGACAAATGGATGCAAACATGGGAAATGCTATAACAAACATGATGTTCTAAGCTATCCATCGGAAGCAAAGAAGTAAAAGGGAGAAAGAACAGGGGTTGGAAGACATACACACATTATTACACATTTGCCCTCGCATAGGAGGGTCCGAATGAATGTCCTAGCAAATTACTACGAATTAACTAACTAATACAAACAAAATGAAATAAATTAACTACACTAGCTAATTAGTACAAACTGGCCCTCATATATTGTAGACCCGACTTCCTTCGCGCGTCCCCCTTTCGGAGAAGACGCAAATTTGGTCTTACTACAGTTCAGACTCCTGTCACGGTTCTGAATCTAATCTCACAAAGTGCAATGTGAGACTGATAAGCACCAAAGAGTCCAAATATGGCAATTGGTTTTGGAAAATCAATTTTGAATCAAAAAGCGCCAAACATGGATTGCTTTGCCAGATTACAGAGTCGCTACCTAAATATTTTATTTTAGGAAATTTAGGAAACCTTGACTCATGCCTAAGGCCACGTGTCCGTCATCACCAAAGTTGCCTCGGCTCGGGAACTTGGGTATGAGAGGGGAAGGTCCTGAAATGAGAACCCCCGCTCGCCCGATCAAAGATCGGCCTCTACTAAGCATGATATGTTGTTTTATAAACCTCATGTGTTCTTATTCCGGTTATTAATCTAACTTACTATGTGATGCGCACAACATACAAGTATAGATTCAATCACGAGAATTGGAACAAAACAACTTATATTTGTTTTTGAAAATGGTTTGAAAGTGCTACTCGCAAGTAGGCTAAAGCGCGGATTTTCCACCCTTAAGTGGGCTTTAAAACATGATTTGCCACAATTAAGTGAGCTTAAAACTCGCATTTGATGAATTGTTCCAATTCAAGCAACGAGGCCTTCATCCACAGGTATTCATGCAGTTTAACATTTAAGCAGATAGCCACAGGGCAAGCATGCGAATCATGGCAACACTCACACTCATGCAAGTATGCTAAAGCGTAAACATTTACAGTGTACTCCGAGCCAAAACAAAAGCTAGTTAGAAACAATGCATGATCCTAACTATGCAGAATGCCTAATGCAACACATGCAATATGCAACTAATAGGCTCGGCTGTCTAAGATGGCATATGAATGCAACAATTGATACACGTATTCAAATAGGTATTGAAATACGATGCAGTTTGAATGATGCGCCGAGCCCGATGCATGCAATACAAATGAATGATGCAAACATGCAAAGCATAAGGTATGCTAATCAAAACGTGCCCTAATCTAACCATCGAAAGCGGTTAAGTAAAAGGGAGAAAGACGTGGGGTTGGAAGACATGCACACACACACTCACACTTATTATAACATTTGCCCTCACGAAGGAGGGTCTGAATAAATAAGCTAACTAGCTACGCTAAGCTACTTATTACAAACCAACTAGTTAACTAACTATTCTAGCTAATTAATTATTACAAACCGATTTGAATAACTAGCTATACTAAGATAATTAGAATATTACAAAATGAACTAAGCTAAATTATATACAGCACATGTAATTAACTACAACTAGCTAATAAAGCGATAAAGATGGCCTCGTGGGCGAGGGAGGCATGCATGCTCGATTGCTTCCTTCCGAAAATCCATTGCCTTGCCTCCAAATACCTCTGTTTGCACATGTTTGGACCTCTGAAAATTGTGCCAACCTCCAGATTGCTTATGTCTGATCTCAAGAACACACTGATGGCTAATCGAGCATGGTTGGTGATCATCAGCCAAAACTGGTGGCCAGTCGGCACATTTGATGGCCGGTCGGCTAGGACATGTGGCCGATCTGCCACTACTTCCCTGAAATTCCTCGTTTTGCTGCAACAAAGAGCAAACAGAGGCATGACAATGTATTTACAAGGGAATGTGTGCACTACCACCCTCCTTATCATGTCTCAAGCTCAAAGGAGTGTGGCACTTGGCTCTCAAGCCATCAACCAAGCATTTTCAATGCATGATGGCCAAAGAACCAAGCTTGTACAAGCTTAGTGAATGCACACATAAGACTCGAAAGGCCTCCACCCTATCATGCACAATCAAGGGGGACGGCGACCAAGAAATGTGACACGTTTCATCACTTTGAGTATGAAATGTCTCACATTTCTTATGTTTGGATTAACGTCCGATCCAAACACATGCAATGCAACACAAATGCTTATCTTGCACATGCTTTACTTGGTTCATTTTTGTTTACACATTTTAGCTTATCAATTAATCCCTTAACTGGTTAAGTCTAATGCGAAAGTCCTCTAATGAGAGGGATGGCCTAAGCCACAAGCACCTTGAGAATGAAAGAAGCCTCATGCTCTTGGTTAGTAGAAACCCTCAAGAGAAGGCTAAAACCATTAGGCATGAGAGCCTCAATTCCATGCTCAAGCCAACAAGGGGCTAAAGACCTCTTTTAAAGTGAATGAAAGAGTGAAATAATGGAGTGCAATGGCATATATTTCAGCATTAAAATGACATGCTAAATGACTTAAAATCATGCAAACAAACCAGGCCCAATATGTTAAGAGTCAAAAGCATTGAAACTAGTGAAGGACACAACACTAGAGGTATGCAATACAAAGCTTGAATGACCAAATCAGCTATGGACAGACCTAAAACATGCCAAATCAGTGGCCTAGTCATGCTAAAACTTAGACACAAAAGGTAAGAAAATCATGCGCATATGTTGGCTTGCAAGCAAGGCACAAAGCTTAACTCTTAGAAGCAATGAAGGAGTGATACAAGAAAGAGTATGACAATGGTATATGCTCTAAAATTACATGCTAAATGAAGCTGTGGCGTGCAAGCAATTCAAGCAAAGCATGCAAGATGTCTTGAATCACAAAGCTAGTAAAGGCCAACTACACTATAACTATACAAGGCAAAGCACATATGTCCAAGGCCACTTGAAACAGAGCTTAATCATGCTAAAACATTAGCAAAAATGTGCTGGAGTTGAGCTAATATAAGCTAGAATGATGGGCATACTCATTATGCATATTAGGCTAGTAAGCAAAATTACACTACATGTGCAAGATGAAAGCAACAAGTGACCAAACCAGCAAAAAATAGAGTTAGAGCAGGTCTAAAAAGTCACAAAAACATACTCGAAATGAGCTAACACAAGCCACAAAAATATGCTACTTTGTAGTGCTAACAAGGCATGGCATAGAGAGACAAGGAGGGGAGGTCATCCCCTCCCATTTTGAACAAGCTTTCCACCACTGGAATTCCTCTGGAATTCAATGGTTTTAAGGTCAAAAAGAGATTGTTTGAAAAGCTTGAAATATAGCTCAAAAGGCTTTCCAAGCCAAAGAGAAAAAGGGAGGAAACACCCCCTAACCAAACAAGGCTTAAACCACCAAGTTTAGGACTGAAAAACAGAGTTTTCTTCAGTTCAAAACCAAGCCAAAAATAGTTTGCAAAGGTGGCAAAACAAGTGTGGAAGACAAGCTTAAAAGGGACAAGTGCTTACCCTTGAAGCACAACAGCAAAACAGGTGCAAATCTGAGCCAAAACCAGTTTTGAGAGCTCAAATAGGACCTCCAAGAACCTCAACAACTAGGTAGAGGTGTTTGGTCTAGGGTCTCTTTGCAAGAGTGTAGGAAATTCTCACTTTTGCCCTCAATTGCCATCCCTAGCCCCAGGCTAAAATAGCTAAAAAAATAAAAAAAATCAACTCACTTCCCAAACAAACCCTTATAATAATTTTTAAAATTTGTTAATTAAAATATTTGGTTCCCAAACATCCTATTAGTCTAAAATGTAGGGGAATTTATCAAAATTCGAGCATCAGCCCCCCTCTCTTTTGTCTGAACTTTCTTATCCAACGCCAAACCCAAATTTATCTCAAAAAATTCAGATGGGTTGGATTGTCTAAATTTTTTAAAAAATATAAAAAAAAAATGAATAAATTACAAATACACTCTTTGACGTTTGATTATAATATAAATCGCTTCCTGTAGTTCTGAAAATTACATTTCACCCTTTGAAGTTTCTAATTTTATAACAAATCTCCCATTTTATTAATAAATTGTCAAGTCAATTAACTGTTTTTAATGATATTAAAAATATGTTTCAATTAATAATTTTAGTAATTTTATTATTGTATAGGAGAGTGATACTGAATTTCAAATTTTCAGTTAATTTTGTTAAATAAAAAATTATGACAGGGGGTATTCATAATTTTTCAAATTATAGGGAGCAATCTATATTTTAAGGAAATCTCAAATGGTGTATTTGTAATTATCCAAAAAAAATTCAACATGTTGTCCTAAATTATAGTGTTGCACTTTATGAAATAAAATAAAAACTTTTAAAATTATAATCATGAAACATAATGAGAAATTAGTTTGTGTCAGTGTGTACAAACACCAAAACATATAAAATTACAAAAAGGGTTGTTTAGGATGTTTGGGATGACTTAAATAAGTGTATTTTTTATCTTTTTATGAAAAGATGTGAAGAAAAGTAAAGAAGAGATGTGATAGAAAAAAGATAAAAAGATAAAAAGTTAGATTATTTGGGACTTCCCAAACTTAGCCTAACATTACAAATTTTAAACCTGCTGATAAATGTGTACTAAAGGCAATCAGTTAACAAAATCTTAAATAATTTTACTTCATCGTGAAAGCCCAATAATATTGGGCCCAATACAAAATGACCTTTTCCAGGTGTCAATCAATTCTGGATGAGAAACGACAGATATAAACAGCTTGTTGGGCCATATATTTTTAAATTGGATTTGGGAATGGGTCCTCTAAAGTGGGCCCAGCCCAACGAAGTCCAAAACCTTTTTATTTTATTTATTTCGTGTAAAATTTATTATTTATTATTTATTATTACTGTAAAAAAAAGTTCGAGGGTTTTTTTTGTTTGTTGAAACATTTTGGTCAAAGACTTGCCATCCAATCTCTTGATTGATTTGCATCTTCGTTTGTAAAATGGAAGCTCAAAATCCTTTGGTCTTGCATAGGATTTGGTGGTGATGCTGTCTTCTCCACAGTCGATACCAAAAATGAGCTTGACATCACTGGTTCTGAGTTTCATTTCCTTTTTGCCAAGTACAAATGATCTTTTTCTTTTGTTGTAGAGTGTTGTCATTTCTGCTACAATGGAATTGTAGCATCTGCACCAAGAGGCCTTCAGTTGTGTTGAGGAGAGAGCATTTATAAGGGGCCAAAAAGGGGTTTTTTGCAGCTCTGTCTGTTGGGCTTTTGTGAATTTGACCCCCTTCAACAGTTTGATTACCGTTCCGATGTTGGAACGATAATTAAATTGT
The DNA here is from genome assembly GCF_004153795.1 of Camellia sinensis. Classification (NCBI taxonomy): domain Eukaryota; kingdom Viridiplantae; phylum Streptophyta; class Magnoliopsida; order Ericales; family Theaceae; genus Camellia; species Camellia sinensis. Next base: position 550,765 of record NW_021027845.1, on the reverse strand, counting down.
TGGACTCTCTTTGCAGGGACTGCTGGTTTTTTTTCTTTTGATGCCTTGGTTGTTGTTTTGGGAGTTGATTGGCTTTCTTGGAGCTTTCTTTTTTTGGTTGGAGGAGCTTCTTGGTTTTTTGTTGGCTTTCTTTTGTTTGTTTTTGTTGTGGTTGGAGGTGTGGTTGGTGTTTGTTGGGTGGGTGGGGTCTGTGGTGTAGTTCTTGGGCTTTTTCTTGTAGGTGGTGTGGTTGTTTTGTGGGTTTTTTGGTGGGGTCTGTTGGATTTGGTTGTTTTTGGGTGTGGTGGTGGCATTTGAGTGGATACAGGAGAGGGACTTTCAAAAGGGGAGATGGTTAAATCCCTGATTGGATTTGTGGGCATACGGGTTTGTTTCTTCCAATATCTTCCAACAGCTATTTCTGAAAAAATGAAAGTGACAGCAGGGTATGAGTAATATAGTGACAAAACTGTATAATTTTGAAGTTTTATATGCAGTTTAATATGAAGTTATATGTATTTTGTTGGTAAGAGTTACGAAACTGTATAATTTGACAGTTTGATTTGCACTTTATAATAAGTTATCTATTTGTTTTGAGTAGTGGTTAAACTGTGTAATTTTGCAGTTTCATTTGCAGTTTGAATAAATTTAGATATGTTGCTTGTATAGTGATGAAATGAAACACTATGATGTTGCAGTTTTTATAAGGAAACAGTATGAACAATAGGAACAGCCCATTGTATTTTGTAAAAAGCAACAATAACAACAAGAAGATTAAAAATTCAAAAATAAGAATAAGAGAAGCCAATATTGAACAACAAGAATAAGAATAAGGTGTTGAATGTGTAAAAACAGTGATTTATGTGTAAAAACAGTGTTTAGAATGTTGAAAAACAGGGGACTATATATAAAAGAGGGTTTATACATTTGGAAGTATGTAAAATGTGTATATACGAAATATGAAAGAACGATGTACAAATGTGAATGAAAAATAATGAATAGGTGAAGAGAGATGTTACTTTTTTTCACCATTTTTGTGAATCGGAAGTCAGGAACTATGAAATCTCTTCAGAGTGGTGATGGTTCTTCGTGTTGTTGAGAGTCGCCGATTGGAGAATATGAATGGCTTGGTGCTGTGTTGAAGATGAACTGTTTGGTTTTGTGGTTAGGGTAGGGTTTCAGAGGGAATGGAGTCGAACGGAGGAGAGATAGAGGATTGAGAATGCGATTTCGAGCGGCGGAGATGTAACAGTGTACTGATTAGACTGAGATGATTGTGGGTGATGAAGATGAACGGTTACGTTTTCTGGTTAGGGTTAGGGTTTCAAAGGGGATGGAGTTGAACGGAAGGGAGATGGAGGACTGAGGAGTCGATTTCGAGCGGCGGAGACGTGACAGTGTAGTGATCGGACTGAGATGATAAAAAAAAAAAAAAAAAAAAAGAAGACAAAAGTAATTTACGTTTCACTATTACGGAATCTTTCCAAAAGGAGGCAAGGCAAGTGAGACAAAAAGAGTAGAGACGATGAGGTTGTGTGATTTGTTTAAAAATTAAAAAGAATGATATGTTGGGCTTGGACCTTTGGGTCAGTCGCCCTTATTTTAATTCTTAAACGTAACTTTGTTATACAAAACCCACAACACATAAGCAGCCTATGCATTTATGCTCGGCTAATTTTACAAAATTTATTTGAAAGTCGAAATTAACCGAACTTGTAGTTATATTGACCTCAAACTTTTAGCAAGATAAATTATATTTTAACTTAATAATTTAATATTTATTTATATTTATTTATATTTTGATCTCATCATTAATTGTATCTTGCCTTTAGTCACGGTCATACAATAGTGTCTTAGAGTATCCACATCAGTCTCAGCAAATTTTGAGCCAAATTATAACTCAAAATCCACTTTTGTATTTTAGCTAACCTCTTTTTTATATACACACATTCAAACTCTCTATTCTAAAATTCTATTTCATTAAAATATTATTTTTATTCTCCTTTTCAATTTAAATATGTTTTTTTCCAATGCACTATAGTAGCAGTAGAGAGCAGCAGCCGAAGGAAGCAAACCCACTGAGGGCTGATCGACCGGCTGGATGGTCGACTGGTCAGGCCAAAATTCAACAAAACTTCCTTCTCTGCAGGGACATCTAGGTGGACATCTGGGAGAACGTCTGGTGCGTGAGAAAATATAATAAAAATAGATTAACCTGTCTCAAAAAAATAATAAACTATTAAATAACAAATGAATAGTACCTCAACAAATTTACTGTAGCGAATTCAACCAAAAGTTAATTTGGAAATAATTTGTTAAGACTGATGGAGGAAGAATTTGATGATTTACTAGCTATATTTAACCTTTTTTTTTTTTTTTGCCTCAGCGGATGCGGATGCTCTTATACAATTAGATTGAATTTATCATCAATTTTTTCATTAAATATTAAAAAATTATTAAAAATTAAAAAATATGAATTAAAAGTTCAAACTTTTAAAAAGTCCTCAATTTTTAAAGTTTTCAATTTTTAATTTTGAAAATTAAAGTCCTCAATTATTGAAAACTGCTCAATTTTGAAAGATAAGTTTTCAATTTTTTATTTGGAAAATTAAAGTTCTCAATTATTGAAAAGTGCTCCATTTTTAAAAACAAGATTTCAATTTTTAATTTTGAAAATTAAGAGGGTTTTTTGAATAATTTAAATAAGTATATTTTTTTTATTTTTTATGAAAAGATGTATAGAAAAATAGAAAAATAATGTGACCTAAAAAAATTAAAAATAAAAAAATATGCCAAATAATCCCTAAAGTCATCAATTATTGGAAAGTCCTCAATTATTGAGAGTACTAAGGGGTTGCTTAGAACCAACTATTTTAATTATTTTTAAAAAAATTTTACAAAAATTACAAAGAAAAAAAAGAAAAAAAAAGCGCGACTATTTATAATAAAATTTAAATTTTTTTTGACTAAAATATTTTTAGTCCAAGACTAAGCCCAAAAGGCACGGTAGGGCTCAACTTGTTTCACATTATCTCATGAGATTGGAATCATGACGTAAGCAAGATTGAAGGTTGTTTTTTCCTAGGCTAGAAACCACTAGACTACATAGAAATGGCAATGATCAAATGCTAAAATAATAATAGTAATAATAAATATTAAAAAATAAACCCGTAAATGTAAAAATAATTTTTGAGAGTTCAAAATTCAAATGGCTAGATTTGATTTAGTTTTTATATTAAGTTTTGAGTATAGAGATGTGTTTTGAAAAATTTAAATGAGTTTTGAAAAAGAAAATTTATTTGGTTATGAGTTTTGAAAAAAATTTGGAAAGAGTTTTGAGTTTTGAATTGTATTTTAAAATTATTTTGGGTTTATTTTTTAAATATTTAAAAAAATTCTTAATTTTATTTTCTTAGGATAAATATTTTTTATTATAAATGTTTCTTTACTATTTTTAATTTGTGCGCCGTATTTTTTTTAAATCTTTTAAATATTTAAAAATTTAAAATTTTTTATTTTACTTATATATTTTTTATTTTAAATATTTTTTTCCATTTTTTTATATTTTAAATATTTTATTTTTTAAAATAATTTAAATATTGTTATAAATATTTTTTATCTTTTTAAATATATATTTTATTTTTTTAAATAATTTAAATATTGTTTTAAAATTGTTATAAATATTTTTTATCTTTTTAAATATTTAATTTTTTAAAATTTTAAAATTTTTTGGATCACTCATATATGTCTAAATCATAAAAAATTATTTGGCCAATACTTACAAAAATAACAAAATATTTTTTCGAAAAAATAAAAAATATTTTTTTTCAAAAATAAATAAAAAATATTTTTTAAAAAAATTAAAAAATAATTTTAAATAACAAAATAGTTTTTTTGAATTTTTTTTTGAAAAAGTAGAGTTTTGAAAATAATTTGCTTATGAGTTTTGAAAAGAATTTTTGAACTAAATTTTGAAAACTTTGTTTGGTTATGTGGTTTGAAAAGAGTTTTAAATTTTTGTTATTAAAATTATGATTTTAAATTCAAATCAAATGCTACAGATGGCCACGTTTGGTTAAGTTTTAAAATTAATTTTAAAGATAAATTTTTAAAAAGAATTTTCAAAATTTGAAAATTTGTTTAGTTATATATTTTGAAAATTAATTTATAGTTGGAGTTTTGTAGTTTTATAATTTGATTGATGTATAGAATGTAAGAGAAAATGGATAAGCTCTGCACCATATCTCATCTCTTTATACCACTCCATACTCCTTATAGGGGTTTTAATTCGGACCCGCACTGATCATCTGAAACATTTATTTTGTAGGTCCTGTAATAAAGGTCATTTATGCAAAAATTTAATTTTATCAAAAAGTTATACATCGGATTTTGTTTTATGAAATAAATGGTAAATATAATTAAATTTAAACCATCTATTTTATAAAATTGAATCATATTTGTTCCTATGTTTATAGTTGTCCTATGAAGGGATTTGGGTTGGCTGCTGTGCGGTGGTGCACAATAGCCACTATTGTGTAGCTAAATGGGCCCATTTCGGGCCAATTTTGATAATCTGAACTGTTTACATTTTAGAATATATCAAGTAGAACATACCTGTTAAAAAATCAAGTCAATCAGATATCGTTTACCCATTCATCCATTCACATTTGTATTCATTTTAATACTTTAAATCATAATTGTTATTTTTTTTGTAAATACAAATGTGTGTGAATGAATGGGTAAACGATATCCGATTAATTTGATTTTTTGTAAGTATATTCTACTTGATATATTTTAAAATGTGAACGGTTTGGATTATCGAAATGGGTCCCAAAATGGGCCCATTGAGCTGCACAACAGTCGCTGTTGTGCCACTCTAAATCCCCGATGAAGCTAATTTTTTTATATGAGTGACCTTTATTGCAGGGCTTATAAGGTAGACTGTTCGGAGGGTCTGAATTAAAAAAAATAAAAGAAATATGAAGAAGGTATAGAGAAATGAGAAATGCAAGGGAACTTATCCAAAATGAATGAGAGAGAAAAGGGAAAAAATGATTGATTGATGTATAGAATACGAGAAAAGAAGATAAGAGATAGAAAAAATGATTGAAAATAGCTGTGAAAAATTTATAAACTAAACAAAGGCTCTGTTTGATTTAAAGGGTTGTTTGTGATGATCTAAATAAGTGCAGTTTTTGAATTTTTATGAAAATATGTGCAAAAAAATAGAGATGTGATGTAACCCAAAAAAAATAAAAAGGGTACTTAGGCCTCGTTTGACAATTACATGTTTTAGCTAAAAAGTTACTATAAGTTGTCACATCACTCTCTCTACTTTTTTTGCGAATCTTTTCATAAAAAGTTCAAAAAGTTACTAAAATAACTTATTCTCAAATGAGGCCTTATATAGTGTATTCTAAACAAGGCCTTAGGATGGTGTGTTTGGTTTCGTTTTGGGAGATAAATTTTCAAAAAAAAAATTGAGAAAAGGGTTTAGAAATTTTTTTGGTTTATTTGGTTGTATATTTTGGAAATCGTTTTGGAGTTTGTGAGTTTGGAATGATTTGATATTTTGTTATAGTTGAGTAGATGTGTGTGAGAGAAAAAGTGATTGAGAATGAGAGAAGAGAGAGAAAAAAATGATTGATTGATGTGTACAAGATATAAAGTGATTTTGGAAATTTTTTTTCCAAAATTACTAAACCAAACAAAATTTTAAAAAAATTTCTCCAAAATTTATTTTTAAAACAAACCAAACAAGGCCAATCAGTGATGGAAGATAGAGAGAGAATGAGTGGGAGATAAAGACACTAAAGGGTGCCCCCAAAAAAAAAAAGTGAGAACCGTGGTGAGACCATTCTTTGATTTAACAATTTTGATTTCTCAACTTTTGATTTTTGTGATGCATTTATTGTGTGTATTTATGTTTTGAGGGATGTTTTGAGAAGTTGGTAAAAAGTTAAATTTTGACTTTTTATCAAGTTTTTTAGCTTTTTGAAAAGTGATTTGGAAAGTTAGTAAAAAACTGACTTTTGATTTTTTAGTTTAATATTTATTTATGATGTCAAATCAAATTAAAATGACCAAAATATCTTTACCCAACATAAGAAATTTATTTTTTTATTTTTTTGTTATAAGCCCCAATTTGTAATTTCACACTTGCGTTTTTATAACTTTTCAAACCAATTTTGTTGCGTTTTTGCCACTTGCGTTTTTAGACCAAAGATAAAAAACGTGACTTTTTATTTTGGTTCCCAAAACGGCACTGAGTAATGTTAGGGAATCCAAATAATTTATTAAATATTTTACCAAACCTCTTATATGAATGTAGGACTTACACACATGTGGATTTATATGGGTCTTACACCCATGCGAGAGATTTGATAAAATATTTGGTAGATTAATTGAGGTTCATAACATTTTCCTTATGTTTTTATTGTAATTTGTCATAAGTTTTACGCTGTATTTTGTTACGAGATTTGACAAGGAATTTGAAAAGGAAAAAAAAAATATGAAACTAAGTAAAATATATGTATATTTTATTAATATTTTATCCTTTTTTTTTCTAAATCTTTTTCTAAATCCCCAACCACATAACATTAAAAAGTTGAAAAAAAAATTAGATTAAAATAATACTAAAAAAATTTAGAGATTGGATTTTATTTTATGCTTCCATAAATAAAATAACAAATTCAAAAATATTAAGAGATCGGGGAGAGAGAGAGATCGGAGTAAAGCACATTGCCAAACCAAAGAGGGAGAGTTGAAGTTTCTCTCTCTAAAAGTTAGACAGAGAGAGAGACAGTGGCAGAAAAGATGGGAAAAGAAATAATAATAAAAAAAAAAATGAGCCAATTAACCCACAGGACAACCCATGTGCGTTCTGTACCACGCAGACCCCTGGACACAACATCACACACACACAAAAATAGTATATATATGTATATATATATTTTTTTATATATATATGCATATACTTTACCCATGCACACGTATAGCTTACTATAAAAATCTAATTATTTTTTTAAACATAAAAATTCTAACCGGCTAAGATAGTTTATCAAAATAGTAATTTCTTAAACAATCATATCATATCACACGAGATTAGATAATTTTTTAAGTTCATCTATCTTGTTGAAAAAATATTTTTTGAAAATAAAAAAATCAAGTGGAGAGAAGAATTTTTTTTTATAAAAATACTACCAAATAGTGTGGTAGCCAATGTCCAATGTTTTATGTTTGGGGAGGGCGGGATGTAGAGAAGAAAATTATTTAAAAATGGAATTGTGAATGTGATTATGTCAAAAAATATATATTTTTTTTTGATTGACAATGTTGAATTCAAAATTTTTAAGAATATATAAAAAAAATGTTGTTTATTAAGAAATGTAACATTATTAAAAATAAAAAATAAAAACGTGGGTTTAAATGCTGTTTTTATTTTAAATCCACTTTTTTTGGAATTTTTTTTTTTTGAGATAAATTTGAACTCAAAATTTAAATTAGGCTCTGTTAAAAAAAAAAAATGACAAAAGTGATTTATGTTTTACTATTATGGAATCTTTTCAAAAGGTAAGTGAGAAAGAAAGGCAACGCAGGTGAAACAGAAAGACGAGAGATAATGGGGTAGTGTGATTTGTTTAAAAATAAAAAGAAAGAGTTTTTTTTAATTTTTTTTTTAACATAACTTTGTTATACAAAACCCACAACACATAAGCAACCTGTGCATTTATGCACCGCCAATTTTATAAAATTTATTTGAAAGTCGAAACCAATCGAACTTGCAATTATATTTTGACCTCAAACTTTTAGCAAGATAAATTACATTTTAACTTAATAATTTAATATTTATTTATATTTTGATCTCATTATTAATTGTACTTTGCCTTTAGTCACGGTCATACACTAGTGCCTTAGAGTATCCGCGTTAGCCTCAGCAAATTTTGAGTCAAATTATAACTTAACATCCACTTTTTTATTTTAGCTAACCTTTTTTTTATATACACATTCCATCAAACTCTCTATTCTAAAATTCTATTTCATTAAAATATTATTTTTTATTTTCTTTTTCAATTTAAATATATTTTTTTCAATGCACCATAGCAGCAGCAGAGAGCAGCAGTTGAAGGAGGCAAACCCATTGAGGGCCGGTCAACCGGCCGGAAGATTGGGCGGTCGACCGATCAGGCCAAAATTCAACAAAACTTCCTTCTCTGCAGGGACCTCCGGGAGGATGTCCAATGCGTGGGAAATTATAATAAAAAATAGATCAATCAGTCTAAAAATAATAATAAACTATTGAATAACTAATGTTGTTGAGGTATTGTAGCAAATTCAAACAAAAGTTAATTTAGAAATAATTTGTTAAGACTGATGGAGGAGGAATTTTATGATTTACTAACCATATTTAACCTTTTTGTTATTTTGTCTCAGCTGATGCGAATGCTCTTATACAATTAGATTGAATTTATCACCAATTTTTTCATTAAATATTAAAAAATTATTAAAAATTAAAAGATATGAATTAAAAGTTCAAACTTTTAAAAAGTCCTCAATTTTTAAAGTTTTCAATTTTTAATTTTGAAAAATTTAAGTCCTCAGTTATTGGAAAGTGCTCAATTTTAAAAAATAAGTTTTCAATTTTTAATTTTGAAAATTAAGAGAGTGTTTGGAATAATTTAAATAAGTATATTTTTTTTACTTTTTATGAAAAGATGTATAGAAAAATAGACAAATAATGTGACCTAAAAAAATTTAAAAATAAAAAAAAATATGCCAAATAATCCCTAAAGTCATCAATTATTGGAAAGTCCTCAATTATTGAGAGTACTAAGGGGACGTTCAGAACCAACTACTTTAATAATTTTTAAATTTTTTTATAAAAATTACAAACCAAAAGAAAAAAAAAATAGCGTGACTATTTATAATAAAATTTTAATTTTTTTTTACTAAAATATTTTTAGTCCAAGACTAAGCCCAGAAGTCACGGTAGGGCTCAAAGTGTTTCACGCAATTTGGATTGTCTCGTGACATCAAAATCACGATGCAAGCAAAATTGAATGTTATTTTTTCTTGAGCTAGAAACCACTACAGTACATATAAATGGCAATGACCAAATGCTAAAATAATAATAATAATAATAATAATAATAATAATAATAATAATAATAATATTAAAAAATAAACCCGTAATTGTAAAAATAATTTTTGAGAGTTCAAAACTTAAATGACTAGATTTGATTTAGTTTTTACATTAAGTTTTGAGTATAGAGATGTGTTTTGAAAGATTTAAATGTAACGCCCTAAAAAATTACAATACAAATCAATTAACTATGAGATCCATAATCATAAAGGAAACATTATATTTTATTCATCAGAGTGTTCTATACAAAAGGTGGTACATATTAATCAACAAAATAGATGCCCTACGGGCTTACAACTTTTCAAGTGATCACTTGGTTACAACAAAATAAGAGTTCTAACTCTTTACATATAAAACATTTGGCTTGAATTTACATTTAATATCAGAACAAGATAACAAAAGAGAGTCTTCAACTCCAAGACCTCCCAAGTTAAAACCTTGGAGGCGCCATGTCCCCTGTTCCTGAAAAATGATATCCCAAGTAGGGTGAGACAAAACTCAGTAGAGATATGCTAAACAAAATATGAGAATCAACTAAAATATTAGCATCCGATAAATGTTTAACACATAAAATCAACTTATACACTTTCCATGGCCAATCAACATTTACATGCACTTTTCAACCCATTTCCTTTTATTTATCCAATTCAATTTAAAATGAGACTACAACTCATATTATTAATACTTCAATAAGAAACATTTTTCATGCACTTCCAATCACTTGCCATTTTACGAAACTACGTCTGAGGGAACCGGCACCCATAAATAAATAGGATTTCGGGACTTTCACCCAGGACGCTCCGGCCAACTTAGTTATCAATGGAGTCCATCCCCTATCTCCTTCCACACAATGGAGTACATCCCATATCTTCTCACATACAAAGATACATATACAATGTATTAAACACGTTGGCATATACAATGACCCAACAATTCACGTATTCAACATTTTAATCCAACCGTCATATTCAATGACACAATTCAATTGATTAGTTCCAATTTACCTAATCATCATGCAGTGTCTACAACATTCAAGACTATCCTCTACCGATAGCCCAAAACAGTTATTTCTAAACAGATAATAAATTTATCAAACAGATAATTTATCAACTTTTTCATAGGTGGGTGATTATTCAATCCAACCACACCATTTATACACAATTCTTTCCAATTTCATAGTTTCCAAACCAATTCCATATTCCCACAATGAATTCACCATTTATAAAAAAATAGTTATTTAATTCCAAACTAGGGCATTTTCTCCCAAATTTCACAACATTGATCCAAAGATCCAAATCTCACCATTTCAACAATCATACACCAATAACCCATTTTTTTGACCCACATACACATATGGAGTTTAAAATTGAAAACCCCTCTTTCACAAATTAACATACAATCCTAACTTCACCCAAACTTCTCAAATCCAACCATTTATACAAAATGAGCAACATTTACGTTAAAACTCATAATAGTGAGTAGAATATCCCTACCTCAAATAGAGAAGCTCAAAGGAGAAGGAGAAAGAAACTCAAGATGCTCCAAATCCACACTTTTTCGGATCAGGTGAAGTCCACGCAATGCTCTAGCCTTCCTACAAAGAGGCTAGGGTAGAGAGACCCCAGAATAAGGGGTATTTGTAAAGAGAGAGCGAGTTTAGAGAGAGAGGCAGCCGAATTTAGGGTTTGGGATGAAAATGAGATGAAAAAGTGATGTATAAACCCGCTACTGCGAACTGATATAAATAGGGCTCACTTGAGCGAAGGAATGGTCGCTCAAGCGACCAGGCACAAAAGGACCTCGCTCGAGCGCAAGAATCGTCGCTCGAGCGAACAATGAGAAGCTTTAGGTTTGAACCAACGCAGACGCATGCTCGAGCGAAAGAGTTCTCGCTCGAGCGACGGATCAAACAACACAGGGCTCGCTCGAGCGCAAGAAAGCTCGCTCGAGCGAATAATGCCATCCTTCAGGTCTAAAAGAGACGTAGACCCACGCTCGAGCGCAATACTGCTCGCCCGAGCAAAGAGACACAAAACACAAGGCTCGCTCGAGCACAAGAAAGCTCGCTTGAGCGGATGCTGTGTCTGAAAAAGAAACTTGAAGACTCATAATACTTGCTCGAGCGCACAAACCCTCGCTCGAGCGAAGAAGCAAACACCCAAGGCTCGCTCGAGCGTAAAAAGCCTCGCTTGAGCAAAGAAGGAAAAATCTGGGCAACAACTATTTGTTTCAACTCACAACTAACCTGTTCCAAACTTAACCAACACACCCCACAACTCAAAATACAAAGAATGACGGATGGAAACAAGATATAGACAACAACAAACACCCACGGAACTTGAGTCCGAAATACAATAAATGACGAGGAAAATTGGGATCGCTATATAAATGAGTTTTGAAAAAGAAATTTGTTTGGTTATGAGTTTTGGAAAAAAATTGGAAAGAGTTTTGAGTTTTGAGTTTTGAGTTGTATTTTAAAATTATTTTGTGTTTATTTTTTAAATATATAAAAAATTTCTCAATTTTATTTTTTTAGGGTAAATATTTTTTATTATAAATACTTATTACTATTTTTAATTTGTGCATTGTATTTTTTTTAAATATTTTAAATATTTAAAAACTTAATTTTTTTATTTTAATTATATTTTTTTTTTACTTTAAATATTTTTTCATTTTTTATATTTTAAATATTTTATTTTATTTTTTAAATATTTTAATTTTTAAAATTTTTAAATATTGTTTTAAATATTTTTTACTTTTTTAATATTTATTTTTTTAAAATTTGAAATTTTTTTGGATCGCTCATATATGTCTAAATCATAAAAAAATTATTTGACCAATACTTACAAAAATAAAAAACATTTTTTAAAAAAAAAATAAATAAAAAAATATTTTTTTGAAGAATAAAAATAATTTTAAATAAAAAAATATTTTTTTTGAATTTTTTTTGAAAAAATAGAGTTTTGAAAATAATTTGCTTATGAGTTTCGAAAATAATTTTTTAATTGGATTTTGAAAACTTTGTTTGGTTATGTGGTTTGAGAAGAGTTTTGAAATTTTTTAATCAAAACCATGTTTCTAAAATCAAATAAAATGCTACCATATGGCTACATTTGGTTAAGTTTTAAAATTAATTTTAAAAGATAAATTTTTGAAAAGAGTTTTCAAAATTTGAAAATTTGTTTAGTTATATATTTTGAAAATTATTTTATAGTTGGAGTTTTGTAGTTTTACACTACAAGAAATTATACTTTTGGTTGGCGATGACGTCAATTTTTCATCGCCAAAAGTATATTTTTGGCAACACAGTGATCAATTTCGTTGGTAAAAGTATACCTTTACCGACGCAATTTGTTGTCGTCGCTAAAAAGGCATAAAATTATTTTAGCGCCAAATTTTTTGGTTGGCGCCAAAAATTCAAAACTTTTACCTACGAGGCTTATGTTTTAGCAACATAATGAGCGTTGCTATTAGTGTGCTTACTTTTGGTGACGACAAGTTGGCATGGGCAAAGAGTTAATCATTTAGCGACGATGACACTATTCGTCAGTAAAAGTTTTGCTAGTGGAATGATGTGATTTAGTGATTTGTGTTTTTGATTATAATTTTTGAAAAAGTTTTAAATATTTTAGTTACTGAATTGTAAAATTAAAATGATCATTGAATTAGATCACAAAATGAACCCATTGAGCCCAAACACACTCTTAAGTTGAGATGACTAATTTGAGATAATTTAAACTTTTTCAAAGAATATGGTTAGATTATCAATTTCAATATGTTTGTTTTTATTTTCAGAAACTAGTTTCAATTTTTTTTCCTAAAAAACTAAAAAAAAAATTGGGTGAAAAAAAAAACTTATTATTTTTGTATATTATTATCTTTTAGGTCATAAATACTTTTTAAAATTTTAAAAATATAATTTTGATTTTTATTGCTTTCAAATTATTTTTAATTTTTTCAAAAAAAAAACAAATCTAAAATTTTTTTTGAATTTTTTTTTAATCTTTTAGGTCATAAATACTTTTTAAAATTTTAAAAATATAATTTTTATTTTTATTGCTCTGAGATTATTTTTAATTTTTTTTAAAAAAAAAACAAATCTAAAAATTGTTTTGAATACTTTATTTTATTTTATTGTATTTATTTTTTTGGGGTAATCTACTGATCGGCGGTCTCCCTCTTAAAATTCCCTCTCTTTTTTTTTCCCTTATCAAATCTCCCCAAATCAATCTCTCAATGTATGTGTTTCTCTCTCTCTAAACGGGGAGTGATCAGGAAAATGGATTTGAAAGCCGCTGGCACAACCACAACACAAAAGAGACACCTTTGGAAGACAGAGAGAGAGAGAGAGAGCCTTTGCATTTCAAAAATCAAATCCTATACACTCAAAATACACACATACATACTCTCATTTCTCTCGATTTCAGTTGAGTTTTATCCAATTTCGCCAAGATCACAGTCCTAGGGTTCGGATTCATCCTCACTCTCTCTCTACTTCCCCAGATCCTTCTATATCCTCTCACTTCAATGGCCTTCTTTTGATCTTCGTATGCTTAAATAGGTAACTATACGTACTTACTTACACACTCTCTCTCTGTATATATATATATATATATATTTGCATTTGTGTTTTCAAAGAGGTTTATGTGAAGCGATGGGTTCAATCTGGGTATCTTTTGTTTCAATGCGTGGATCTTCATTTTGGGTGAATCTTAGAATCGAGCTATGGATCTTTTGCATCATGGGTTTGAAGCCTTCATTTGCAGCTTTTTGCTGTGTTCGCTTAAGTTTGTAGAATTGGTGTTACAAGATTGACTTGCAAATAATTACGAATAGATTTGGGAGCGGGATTAGTGACTCAAAATTGATGATGATAGCCTACACATCAGATTAAAAGTAGTTATAAAACACTAATGTTTAGTTCTCCATGAAAATTTATTGAATATAACACATAAAAAATAGTGTGGTGAAACCCTTAGGTTTTGTTTGGATCTTGGATTTGTTGAAGGATTTGTTGAGAGAAAGGGAAAGGGAAGGAGGGTTTTTTTTTTCACTTTTCCCTTCCTTATTCCTTTTTCTCCACAAATCCAAGATCCAACAACATTAAGGTTGCCACTCTCCATTTAAATCAGTCTTCATATCTTGAAATTTAGGAGTAAAAAAATTTATGAGAGCCACGTTCAAGTCTTATTTACGCTTGGCCATGTTGCTTACTACCAAAATTAAGGTCCTGTAATCGTCAAGTCGTTTTAGAACTCTGTTTATGTTATTTTGAGACAAGTTTTCAAATTATTTTTTCATCTGAAGGTTTGGCAATCAAGCAAGAAGAAATTCACTGCCTTCAAGCTCATGATGTGAAAGAAGCAGTTCACGAGTTGACAACAAATTCCAACGTTGCATGCTTTTCCTCCCAAGGAACAGGAGTTAAGGCAAGCTTTCGTAGATTGTTCCAACAAATTAACATGTGTGATTCATAGAAGATAATGATTTGTTGAACAATGTGTTGTGCAGATTTATAATTGGTCTGGGGTTATAAAGCATATTAACTTCAACAAAACCGTCAAGTCCCTTGCAATGTTTGGAAGTAAGTTGTACTGTGGTTGCACTGGTTATAGTATCCTGGCAAACATTCTCTAACATCGATTGGATTCAGTCTATTTGGCCTTGCAATTAAGGTTTGTTTGGATCTTAGATTTGTCGAGGGAAATACATTACTCATAAATATTTATTTTTATGGGTAATTTATAAAAAAAAAATTATATTTTATTAATAAGTATGCATTTTCTTCTCATTTTCCAAGCCCAACAAAAAAAAAAAAGAAAAAAAAATCTTCTTTTACTTCATTTTCCTTTCCCATCTTTTTCCATTTCCTTTTTATTTTCTATCTACAAATCCAAGACCCAAACGTAGCATAAAGGTTGCCCTAGGTTACCCCTCTGCATGTACTTATGAACTTCCAATAATTTTGCAATTGATACTCTCTAGTACTTACTAAAGAAAGCTTAAGAATATTCTTATTTGTCCTGAAAATTTAGAGAAAAAATGGCAGGAGGTGGATTTGCACAAATACATAGCTGCTACATTCTATTTTGGTGTGAGAAAAATCTTAGGGAAACAAACTATACATTCTTTATGTATTCACAATGATCTTCTCTTTGCGGGTGGTACTTCAGTTGATGGCATTACAGGGAACGTATTGAACCATCATCATCCCTATCATTTGTCACCCCCTCCCCCCCCCAAACAAAAATAATAATAATAATAATAAAATATAAAACTTTGATTGATGAGTGATTTTTGTTTGCATATGAACGATGACGTGATATCATTGTTGCATTGAAGTTTTACTCAGTAGCCACATCATTCTTTATATGGACAAAAAAGCTACAGAGCCATAATAAGTAGTCCGAAAAATGGCTAGTGTGTGGATCAGCTTCACTTTAGATGTGACTCACATCACGTTAAATTTGAATCTTCAATACTCACTTCTATTTTTGTGAATTCTGTATGGCATCGCATTGCATTGCATATTGGAACTTAGTGAAAGATCACTACAAGAAATTGCATTTTTCACAACGCGACAAAATATGTTGCTAAAAGGGAAAATTCGTTGGCAAAGAGTTTTGCCGACACACAAAGCTACGTTGGCAACCCGTAGGCAAAAGTGAGTTGGCAAAAGTTTTTGCCGACAAAATTATCATTGCGTTGGTAAAAGTAATGCCTTTAGCGACGAACATAGTCGTCGATAAAAACCTCCATCCATCGTTGGCAATTTACCTTGCGTTGGTAAAAGTCATTCAAATATGATGATTGTGTGGCACTTTTCGCGACACAAATTTGCATGGGCAAAAAATATACTTTTACCAACAATATATGCGTCGGCAAAAGTAAACTTTTGGTGACACATTTACGTCGGTAAATGTTGCCATTTGCCAACGATTTGATTGTCGATAAAGCTTTAGTTTTGGCAACGACAAATTGGCATTGGCAAAAAATACACTTTTAGCAACACAATATGAGTAGACAAAAATAAACTTTTGGCTACTAGATCTCAAAAACCCTCTTTGTCAAAATATTTTTTCAAATATTTCTACGATGTTCCGAGACTCACATTTCGTTTAAAATATTACACTTTTCAGTAAACTGAGCAAGGACAAAGTGGAAATAAACGGAAGGGAGGTGAACTCTTTTTAAAATATTTTAAAAAGAGTTCACCTCCCTTCCGTTTATTTCCACTTTGTCCTTGCTCGGTTTACTGAAAAGTGTAATATTTTAAACGAAATGCGTGCCTCGGAACATCTTAGAAACATTTGGAAAAATATGTTTTAAAAAAGGGTTTTAAGGTCTTAAGTAGTTTTGGTCAAAATGGGGTGTAAGGTTGGGATTAGAAGCTCAAAAATCGAAGCCTTTTGCTAAAAAATTTCAACGATTGTATGGCGTAACTTTTCATCATCGAGTGTTCAACATGAGGCACCCAAGTCTTAACCCAAGAATAGGGTGTCTACACCATCCTAATTTCAAAGGAGTTGTCCATATGCAAAGTGCAGACCAATACCGACGTGGCCGTTTCTCGTTAGAGCCGCGACACCCACACTTTTGCCCTTGCTTGGTGGGAGATCACCCCTACTCTTGAGGATGTTTCAGTCCTACTATGCCTAAGCACTC
>NW_021027845.1:499839-513170 GCF_004153795.1 Camellia sinensis | reverse complement strand
AGTCTCATATTACACTTTGTGAGATTAGATTCAGAACCGTGACAGGAGTTCGAACTGTAGGACCAATTCGAGCTCTCCGAAAGGGGGCGCGAAGAAAATCGAGTCTACAGGCCCCCATAGCCTGTTGACCAATTGGTTCGACCACATTGGCCTGACCAACTCCTTCTACTTGTGCCGGAATATCATCCGGTAAAGGCACTTCATGCCTAGGCCTACCACCACCACATCCACGTCCTGACATCCTAATGAAGGCAACAAAAAGATTAGAATATTTACAAATGTGCTGAAGCTAACTCACTTACGTCCTAATGCAGTGGTCAACAATAATTCGCCCCACGTAAACACATAGTCACATAAACACACACAAATTTCATTCCCAGATAATGATCGTCCCGCGGCGTTGCTAGAGTTCCAATTAGAAATGACAGTGATCAGGTGCCTTTCTAATAGGACTCCTACAAACCCGTGCACTCGACCAACATCCTAGAAATTAAATCCCATACCTACATAATCACATAAACATGTTATCACATAACATTACAAACATACAAACATCTTTGTCAAGTGAGACAAACCCATTGTGGTATTAACCACTTCCCACGTACCCAAAGTATTCAAACCCGATACGCTCTAATACCAAGTTGCAACGCCACCAAAATAATAACAATAACCAACTCCAAACACAAGTACAATGTGATATAAACAAAATGAGAAGCTTTCATTAATCAGAGTTGATATACAAAAGGTGACACATGCAATATACATTCACAAATCGTTCATCCTGAATCTACAGCATGTGTTACAAGATGTAATAGGTAATGAAAGCTAAACAGATATTCACATGCCCTAATGGCTTACATCTTTCCAAGACCTTGCTTGGGTACAACAAAATGAGTCAGAAGCTCAATACAAATAAAGCCCTAAGCTTGTAAAAAAAAAATACAAAATGAACAAAAATGAGCTTTCAGCTCCACAGTCCTCCCAAACTAAATCCTTGGCAGAGGCATATCACTTGCACCTGAAAGTGGTTTTTTCCAAGTAGGGTGAACCAAAGCCCAGTAGGAACAATCTAACACAATATATGGATCTTAACAAAGATATAAATATGAAATGTATATACAATGCCTGTGACAACTCATTTACAACTCTTTCGCAAAACCATGCCATGCCAAGTTTTACATCACAATCCATGCTATCTTAATCTCCTTTTTAATTCAATTCATTTTATCTCAATTCATGAGTTATCTCCATTTATTACAAACAACCAACTGAGGATACAACTCAAAAGTTCTCAAATCAATCTAGTCATCACACAAACACTTCCATTTACCATTTTACAGAAATTTCGTCCGCGGGAATCGGCACGTATGTAGATATAATGTTTTAGGGACTTTCACCCTGGCCGCACAGGCCAACTTAATTCAATGGAGTACATCCCCTTTCTCCTCTCAAATATCATACATATATAATGTATTAAAACACAGTCATATTCAATGACAATCAATAAGAGATAAGTTTCAATTCACCAAATCCTCATGCAATTTCTACAACAATCATGGTTATCCTCTATCGATAGTTCAAAACAAATATTTCTAAACAGATATACAATCTTTAAAACAAATAAATTATCCAAATTTCCATAGGTGAGAGGTAACACATATCAAACCCCACCATTTATATAAACATTCATCCAATTTCATGTTTTCAACACCAATTTCATTATTTATGCAAATTAATTATTTAAGATGTTTTAGAGCAAAACCCCATTTTCATCCAAAATTCCTCCAAAGTACCAAAATCACTAAAATTCTCACAACACACCCCATGTTCAGTATCTGCTGTAAGCTTAGGTCCCTGAAACCTCTGTTGAGAGGTTTGAATAAGTAGGAGTTTAGTGACCTATCCTCTAGGGTCCTATGTGCTAAATCTGATTTAGAGAGTGCCTAAATCAAACTTGATAAAGACTCTATGAACCTTGATCTTCAAGCCACTGAAAGCACTCTTTGCAAGAAGTATATTAATCTATGTGCGAGATTTCTGTCGCTCGAGCGAGATTTCTGTCGCTCGAGCGAGATTTCTGTCGCTCGAGCGAGATTTCTGTCGCTCGAGCGAGATTTCTGTCGCTCGAGCGAGATTTCTGTCGCTCGAGCGAGATTTCTGTCGCTCGAGCGAGATTTCTGTCGCTCGAGCGAGATTTCTGTCGCTCGAGCGAGATTTCTGTCGCTCGAGCGAGATTTCTGTCGCTCGAGCGAGATTTCTGTCGCTCGAGCGAGATTTCTGTCGCTCGAGCGAGATTTCTGTCGCTCGAGCGAGATTTCTGTCGCTCGAGCGAGATTTCTGTCGCTCGAGCGAGATTTCTGTCGCTCGAGCGAGATTTCTGTCGCTCGAGCGAGATTTCTGTCGCTCGAGCGAGATTTCTGTCGCTCGAGCGAGATTTCTGTCGCTCGAGCGAGATTTCTGTCGCTCGAGCGAGATTTCTGTCGCTCGAGCGAGATTTCTGTCGCTCGAGCGAGATTTCTGTCGCTCGAGCGAGATTTCTGTCGCTCGAGCGAGATTTCTGTCGCTCGAGCGAGATTTCTGTCGCTCGAGCGAGATTTCTGTCGCTCGAGCGAGATTTCTGTCGCTCGAGCGAGATTTCTGTCGCTCGAGCGAGATTTCTGTCGCTCGAGCGAGATTTCTGTCGCTCGAGCGAGATTTCTGTCGCTCGAGCGAGATTTCTGTCGCTCGAGCGAGATTTCTGTCGCTCGAGCGAGATTTCTGTCGCTCGAGCGAGATTTCTGTCGCTCGAGCGAGATTTCTGTCGCTCGAGCGAGATTTCTGTCGCTCGAGCGAGATTTCTGTCGCTCGAGCGAGATTTCTGTCGCTCGAGCGAGATTTCTGTCGCTCGAGCGAGATTTCTGTCGCTCGAGCGAGATTTCTGTCGCTCGAGCGAGATTTCTGTCGCTCGAGCGAGATTTCTGTCGCTCGAGCGAGATTTCTGTCGCTCGAGCGATGAGTCTTGCAAAATAGGGTTCGCTTGAGCACAAGGTTTGCCGCTCAAGCTACCATGTAATTCTTTGTAAAACTTATGGGAGCTTGATTTTTACACTCGAGTGAGACTTTCTTCGCTAGAGCGGACAGGACAGATTTTGGAATTTCCAGAATTGTGTTTAAAGCTCAAAACACATTTCCAAAGGTTCAATTCATGCAAGTTGATACTAAAAACATGGAAAAACATTGTCCAACATTAAAGCATAGGAAATTTGAAACCAATTGGCTAAAATTATGGTCCATGTTCCAAATCACTCCAAATTCTTCTTGTCAATTTCAAATTTCATGCAATCAAGTCTCATAATTTCAAGAATTGTGCATGCATGTCTCAAATGTATATCAATCCAACATGATTAACATGCTTCATGTTCAAACATGCAATTATCATGGCAAATCTTACATGCATATACATATTAACTTCAAATTCATCATAATCAACTCAATTCTTGTTCTTAGTTACTTATCATGCTTGAATTCACTTAGCTATGAACTAAAACTCATGAATTTGACTTAGAAGCTTCAACCCTTTTAATTATAGCAAATTCTAGAGCTAATCCTCTTAGTTCTTGAGTTCATTTACAAATCTTCAAGGATGATCCCTCTCTGTAACGCCCCGAAATAGAACAATATTCCAACAAAGACAATATGTAAATGACAATAAGAATCAGAGTATAAAGTCCTTCTATTACATGAGATCGAATTATACAAAAGAGTGACATATGCAATTATACATTCATGAGTTTATCCCTAAATCTACAGCATTTATTGCAACATGAGATAGAAGCTGAAAGCAAGCCAAGAATAAATGTCTTAAAGGCTTACATCTTTCCAAGATAGTCCTTGGTTACAACAAAAGTGGACTTTCAGCCCAATACATTTAAAGCCCTTTGGCTGTACAAAATTTAAGTACAAAAATAATAAAAATGAGCCTTTTGCTCCACAGTCCTCCCAAGCTAAGTCCTTGGCAGAGGCATGTCACTAGCACCTGAAAATGGTTTTTCCCAAGTAGGGTGAACCAAAGCCTAATAGATATAATCCAACACAATATATGAATTTTAACGAAGATATAAACATGCAGTGTATATATAATGCCTGTGACAAATTCATGTACAAATCTTTCACAAACCATGCCACGCCAAGTTTTACATCACAATCCATGTTATCAATCTCCTTTTTAATTCAATTCATTTTATCTCAATTCATGAGTTATCTCCATTTATTACAAACAACCAACTGAGGATACAACTCAAAAGTTCTCAAATCAATCTAGTCATCACACAAACACTTCCATTTACCATTTTACAGAAATTTCGTCCACGGGAATCGGCACGTATGTATATATAATGTTTTAGGGACTTTCACCCTGGCCGCACAGGCCAACTTAATTCAATGGGATCCATCTCCTTTCTTCTCCCAGACATGGAGTATATCCCCTTTCTCCTCCCAAATATCATACATATACAATGTATTAAAACACAGTCATATTCAATGACAATCAATAAGAGATAAGTTTCAATTCACCAAATCCTCATGCAATTTCTACAACAATCATGGTTATCCTCTATCGATAGTTCAAAACAAATATTTCTAAACAGATATACAATCTCTAAAACAAATAAATTATCCAAATTTCCATAAGTGAGAGGTAACACATATCAAACCCCACTATTTATATAAACATTCATCCAATTTCATGTTTTCAATACCAATTTCATTATTTATGCAAATTAATTATTTAAGATGTTTTAGAGCAAAACCCCATTTTCATCCAAAATTCCTCCAAAGTACCAAAATCACTAAAATTCTCACAACACACCCCATGTTCAGTATCTGCTGTAAGCTTAGGTCCCTGAAACCTCTGTTGAGAGGTTTGAATAAGTAGGAGTTTAGTGACCTATCCTCTAGGGTCCTATGTGCTAAATCTGATTTAGAGAGTGCCTAAATCAAACTTGATAAAGACTCTATGAACCTTGATCTTCAAGCCACTGAAAGCACTCTTTGCAAGAAGTATATTAATCTATGTAAAGCTTAAGAGAGTTTAGCTCACCAAAAATCTAGGATCCAACGGCTTAGCTTGGGGGATAGGAATAGTAGTTTCTTCTTTAGGTCTGTGAGGAATAACAGAACAGAGGCAGAATCAGTAGGGTTACTCTTGATAATGGGGTTAGGCTCACTATTCCTCCTAACATTCATTCTGCTTTTGTCACCAACTTTTCCAACTTGTTTGGGTCTCCTCATGAGGACATTTATTCTAGGTTTGAGAGAGTTAACTCCTTAATTAATGAGAGATTGACCAGTGATCAGATTAATTCTTTGGCCAAAGATGCGACTGATGAGGAGATAATAGATGTATTCAAATCCCTTAATCCTAACAAAGTTCCTGGACCTGATGGGTACTCTACTAGTTTTTTTCAGAATGCTTGGGATGTTGTTGGTTCTGAAGTTACCCTTGCCATTAAATCCTTCTTTGATTCTGGTGAGCTTTTTAAGGAGATTAATAGTACCACAATTGCATTGGTGCCTAAAGTTCCCAATACTACCAAAGTGGGGGACTATAGACCCATATCCTATTGTAATACCATCTACAAGTGCATTGCTAAAATTATTGCCAATAGAATCAAAGGTGTGATTCCTAGTGTCATTAATCCTGTCCAATCTGCCTTTGTCCAAGGGAGAAGAATTGTTGATATTTTCTTTTCTCAAGAGCTTATGAGGGGGTACCATAAAAAGTCCCCCTCTCCTAAGTGTGCTATGAAAGTTGATCTTATGAAAACTTCTGACAATGTTATGTGGGATTTCCTCTTTGATGTGCTAAAAGATATGTCCTTTCCTTCTAGAATGATCAATTGGATTCAAGCTTGTGTCTCTTCTGCTATTTTCTCTATTTGCATTGATGGTAGTCTTCATGGGTATTTCCAAGGGGCTAGGGGGTAAAGGCAGGGTGACCCTATGTCCCCCTATCTCTTTGTCATTGTTATGGAAGTACTTCCTAGAATCCTAAATGAGAAATCCCAGGATACTTAATTCAAATTCCATTAGAGATGTGGGAAAAACAAGATTGTAAATCTTTGTTTTGCTGATGACCTCATCGTTTTCTGTAAGGGGGCATATTCCATCTATTAAGGTTATTAAGGATGACCTTGTGGAGTTTCAAACCTTATCTAGGTTAGCTCCAAACCCTCACAAGAGTCGTATCTTTTTCTCTGGTTATGATCACTCTCTTAGGAATGATATCTTGGGGATTACTCATATTCAAGAGGGTCAACTACCTGTGAGATACTTGGGTGTTCCTCTTATTACCACTAGACTCAGAGCCACTGATTGTAATAGTCTAGTCACTAGGATCACTAATAGGATCAAATCTTGGACTAATAAATCTTTGTCTTATGCTAGGAGGGCTCAGCTGATCAGTACAATTCTTTTCTCAATGCAAGTCTACTTGTCTTCCTTATTCATCCTTCCCAAAAAAGTCATTAAGGAGGTTGAAGCTCTTTGTAGATCTTTCTTTTGGTCTGGTCTAGAACTTAAGAAAGCTGGGGCTAAGGTTGCATGGGATAGAGTTTGTGCACCTAAGAATGAAGAGGACTCGGGCTTCAAATCCATGGAGATACGGAATAGAGTTGTTGTGTCTAAACATATCTGGTTTCTTGTGGCTGGTGGGGAACAATCCATGTGGTGTCAGTGGGTTAAATCCTATTTGTTAAAAGGCCACAGCTTCTGGGAAGTTAAAACACCTTGTGACCCTTCTTGGGTTTGGAGGAAACTTTTGTCCTTAAGAGAGTCCTTGTTTCACTTAATTCAGTGCAAGATTGGCAATGGTGAAGGGACCTTTTTATGGTATGATAACTAGCATCCCTTTGGATCTTTATGGTCTAGGTCTGGTAGACTCATAAATGTCATTGCTTTAAATGGGCAAGCCAAGGTGGTTTCTGTTGTGGGGAGATGGGCAATACTTCATTTTTTGAGGTAAAGGAAATCATAGGCCATACACCTCCTAATCTTAAACCATCTCTTAGGTGTAATGATAGCACTATTTGGCTCCCTACAAATGATGGTAACTTCAGTATTAGTTCTGCTTGAAATATTTGGAGATCAAAGTGGCCCACTATCTAGTGGACTAATCTGGTGTGGGGCCCTTACTCTATACCTAGAGTGGGTTTCATTCTTTGGATGGCTATTCTGGGGAGATTGAACACTGGTGACAGGCTTGCCATGTTTGGCCTAACCCCCAACTCTGTCTGTCCCTTGTGTGGTGCAAATGGGAAGGACCATGATCACTTGTTCTTCCAATGCCCTTTCTCCTCTAAGGTTTGGGTTACTGTGCTTGTAGAAATTTAATGTATAAAGAGAAATAGAGAATTGTATTATTGATTGATATAATGTTATTGATATCTATTACAATGATTCATGATTCCTATATATAGAAGAGGGTGAGTGTGTAGTAGGTAAGGAGTAGGTGAAGTGGAGGTGGTAGTGGTGTAGTGGGTTAGGCTTAGTGGAGTAGGTTTAAGTGGGTGAAGTAGGTGATAGGTTTAGTGGAGTAGGTGAGGTGGTAGTGGTGTAGTGGATTAGGTTTAGTGGAGTAGGTTTAAGTGGGTGAAGTAGGTGATACGTTTTAACAGCCCCCCGCAAACTCAAAGGGGATAGGAACTAACCAACTTGAGTTTGGAGAGAGAAACAAAATAAGAAAATACATAAAAATAAAAGAGGATAAGAGACACTGTATGGTCGTGTCAGACCATTGGTGAAAACACTGGATGGTGGTGTCATAACGTTGTAGAGGACACTGTATAGGGGTGTCATAACCATGTAGAGGACACTGTATGGTGGTGTCAGACCGATGTAGAAGACAGTTTATGGGGTCATGTCGGACCGATGTAGAAGACAGTTTATGGGGTCATGTCGGACCGTTGTAGAAGACAGTTTATGGGGTCATGTCGGACCGTTGTAGAAGACAGTTTATGGGGTCATGTCGGACCGTTGTAGAAGACAGTTTATGGGGTCATGTCGGACCGTTGTAGAAGACAGTTTATGGGGTCATGTCGGACCGTTGTAGAAGACAGTTTATGGGGTCATGTCGGACCGTTGTAGAAGACAGTTTATGGGGTCATGTCGGACCGTTGTAGAAGACAGTTTATGGGGTCATGTCGGACCGTTGTAGAAGACAGTTTATGGGGTCATGTCGGACCGTTGTAGAAGACAGTTTATGGGGTCATGTCGGACCGTTGTAGAAGACAGTTTATGGGGTCATGTCGGACCGTTGTAGAAGACAGTTTATGGGGTCATGTCGGACCGTTGTAGAAGACAGTTTATGGGGTCATGTCGGACCGTTGTAGAAGACAGTTTATGGGGTCATGTCGGACCGTTGTAGAAGACAGTTTATGGGGTCATGTCGGACCGTTGTAGAAGACAGTTTATGGGGTCATGTCGGACCGTTGTAGAAGACAGTTTATGGGGTCATGTCGGACCGTTGTAGAAGACAGTTTATGGGGTCATGTCGGACCGTTGTAGAAGACAGTTTATGGGGTCATGTCGGACCGTTGTAGAAGACAGTTTATGGGGTCATGTCGGACCGTTGTAGAAGACAGTTTATGGGGTCATGTCGGACCGTTGTAGAAGACAGTTTATGGGGTCATGTCGGACCGTTGTAGAAGACAGTTTATGGGGTCATGTCGGACCGTTGTAGAAGACAGTTTATGGGGTCATGTCGGACCGTTGTAGAAGACAGTTTATGGGGTCATGTCGGACCGTTGTAGAAGACAGTTTATGGGGTCATGTCGGACCGTTGTAGAAGACAGTTTATGGGGTCATGTCGGACCGTTGTAGAAGACAGTTTATGGGGTCATGTCGGACCGTTGTAGAAGACAGTTTATGGGGTCATGTCGGACCGTTGTAGAAGACAGTTTATGGGGTCATGTCGGACCGTTGTAGAAGACAGTTTATGGGGTCATGTCGGACCGTTGTAGAAGACAGTTTATGGGGTCATGTCGGACCGTTGTAGAAGACAGTTTATGGGGTCATGTCGGACCGTTGTAGAAGACAGTTTATGGGGTCATGTCGGACCGTTGTAGAAGACAGTTTATGGGGTCATGTCGGACCGTTGTAGAAGACAGTTTATGGGGTCATGTCGGACCGTTGTAGAAGACAGTTTATGGGGTCATGTCGGACCGTTGTAGAAGACAGTTTATGGGGTCATGTCGGACCGTTGTAGAAGACAGTTTATGGGGTCATGTCGGACCGTTGTAGAAGACAGTTTATGGGGTCATGTCGGACCGTTGTAGAAGACAGTTTATGGGGTCATGTCGGACCGTTGTAGAAGACAGTTTATGGGGTCATGTCGGACCGTTGTAGAAGACAGTTTATGGGGTCATGTCGGACCGTTGTAGATTGAGCCAAGTAAAACATGCCAAGATAAACATGTTGTTTGCATTGCATGGTGTTCAACCGGACGTTATGTTGAACACAAGGAAAAGTGGTTCATTTCATACTTAAAGTGATGAAAATGAGCCAATCTTCTTTGTCTACATTGCCTTTGATCTCTCATGATGAGGTAATGGACTTGTGTCTTTGTTTTGTGCATTCATTGAATTTGTGCAAGTTGGATCCTTGGCCATCATGCATTGAAATGCTTGATTGATGGTTTTGGGTCCAATAGTGCCTCTCCCTTGATGTTTTGAAATGATAAGGAGTGGTAGAGCACATACATGCCCTAGGGAGACCCTCATTTTCCTCTGTTTTGTGCTTTGTTGCAGTTTGGTGTCACAACACACCAGTGATCGGCAGTGCCACACAGATGGCCGACACCCTTGCACTGTTGGCCGGCAGAGGCCCACTCTTGGCCAGCAGAGGCCCACTCTTGGCCGGCAGATGGCTGGCAGCAACTACTCATGGTCGGCAGGCCACTGGTGCACTCCTCAGCATTGTTTTGGTAAGATTCAGCAGAAGGTTCTTGGAGACACTCTGCAAACAGAGCCTCTAAAGAGCAAACCAGAAGCCTTTTCGGGGCGAGAAACCGAATGTGTGCATGCATGTTCAACATCTTCAAACAGAGCTGGGGCAGCTTAGTTTAAAGCTTTATTTATTAACTAGCTTGAATTTGTGATTTAATTAATTAATTTGTTGATTAGTTAAAGCGTTGTAATAATTAGTAAATAGTTTGCTAGTTATTCGTTTGGTTATGTAATGATTAGTCTAATTAGATTAATTAGATTAGTTAGCTTAGCTTAGCTTATTCATTCGGACCCTCCGTCAAGAGGGCATAATGTTGTAATAACCCCACGTCTTTCTCCCTTTTATTTAACCGCTTTCAATGGTTAGATCAGGGCATGTTTTGATTAGCATACCTTATGCTTTGCATGTGTGCATCATTCATTTGTCTTGTATGCACCGGGCTCGGCGCATCATTCAAACTACATCGCATTTCAATACCTTTTTGAATACGTGTATCAATTGTTGCATTCATATGCCATCTTAGATAGCCGAGCCTATTTAGTTGCATTATTGCATGTGTTGCATTAGGCATCTCAACATGGTTAGGATCATGCATTGTTTCTAACTAGCTTTTTGTTTTGGCTTGGAGTACACTGTAAGTTTTACGCTTTAGCATACTTGCATGAGTGTGAGTGTTGCCATGACAGCATGCTTTCCATGAGGGTATTTGCTTAAGTGATTAACTGCATGAATGCCTATGGGTGGAGGCTTGATTGCCTGAATTAGAACAATGCGATGATTGTGAGTTTTAAGCCCACTTTGCGGAGTGGCAAAATCATGTTTTCAAACACACTTGAGGGTAGCAAATTCGCGCTTTAGCCTACTTGCGAGTAGCACTTCCAAACCATTTTCCAAAAACAAACATGAGTTATTTTGTTCCAATTCTCGTGATTGAGTCTATACTTGTATGTTGTGCGCATCACATAGTAATGTTAGATTAATAACTGGATAAGAACACATGCGTTTATAAAAATAACGTATCATGCTTAATAGAGGCCGATCCTTTGATCGGGCCAGCGGGGGTACTCATTTCAGGACCTTCCCCTCTCGTATCCAAGTTCCTGAGCCGAGGTAACTTTGGTGATGACGGACATGTAGCTTTTGGCACGAGTCAAGGTTTTCTAAATTTTCCAAAAATAAAATATTTATGTGGCGACTCTGTAAATCTGGCAAAGCAGTCCATGTTTGGCACTTTTTTATTCAAAATTGATTTTCCAAAATCAATTGCCAGATTTGGACTCTTTGGTGTTATCAGTCTCACATTGCACTTTGTGAGATTAGATTCAGAACCGTGACAGGAGTCCGAACTGTAGTAGCTGGACCTAATTCGCAGCCTCTCCGAAAGGGGGGCGCGCGGAGGAAGTTCAAGCAATCTACAGTAGGTTGAGTGAAGAAGACTCTAAATTATTTGTTGTTTTGGATTGCTTTTGTGCCAACCTACTATCATTGCTAAGTGTTATTTACCTTTATGGGTTAAGTGATCTAGCAATCAAAGTAGGGAGATTTGTTGCAGGTTTACCAATATTCACATCATTAACACTCTCATGGTCTTATCTAAGGCCTTAACACTTTTTTTTTTTTTTTGAATGGTGTATTTATTGTGGGTTGAGTGATTTAGACCCTCTACATTGTGACATTTGCATGGAACAGTCTTCTATACATTGTTTATTTACATATTTCATTTATGCGCTCTTGGTTCTTCCAGGCTTCATTAATCTGTGTTGGGGCAAGCTGTGTGCTGCCCAGTTTGCTACTATAGGGAATGAAGGGAACACAAGGACCATGTTGCAATGGTGCGCCAGTCCAAGTGAGAAACTTCAAAATGGAAAATCCTTTGTCTTTATTTTCAGTTCTATAATAAGCTACTATCTTTTTGGGTTTTGTACAGATAATGTATGGATATTATTAGCTAATTGCATGCCTATTCTGTTTTAATATGAGATTGCTTGGTACGCTAGTGGTTGCTCACCCCCTGCCTGTACATGTGTACAGGGAATGTTTTTCGGATTTGAAGATCAAACAATGGGTTTTACCATTTCATAAGTGTAATGTAGTGATGGATTGCACTACTTCATTTGTTGTTTAGCTGAGTGCTATTTTTTTTTATAAAGAGTAGTGTCCTCTCTTTTATTGTAAGCCTCAGGGCATTTATTTTATTTGTATTTAAATGTCATTGTTGTATAACGAGAGGGAATAAGTATATTTAATTATTCATCATTTCATCCAAGGATGAAATGTTATTTGTAAATGGACTTGATTTATGAATATTGGTAATGTTATCCGAGTAATAAAATACGGGGCGTGACACTTTCAATGACACAAAAAGATAAAAATAAAAAAGAGCCTGATAGACCTAACTTGAGCCACCTTATTCCATGGAAGCATGGTTAACAATCCAACAAAAGTGGATAAGCATTCCCCTAATGCATGGGCCAATTTGACACCTACTAAGATAGGCACGAGCAAGTGGGATTAGAGTGAAACTGCTAACGGAAACACCAACCTCTTGGTAATTCTTTTCATGAACTTTTCTCATGTTATAAAAGTTGTGAGGACAGTACGTTACACAGTCCCATTATAAGTGCAAGGCAAGATTCATATGTCAATAGTTTGGAAGCTGGTGCATTTGTATATTGAGGTCAGCTGAGTCTAAAGAGAATTTTGGGATGGATATGCCTCATTATTATTGTTTCTCCAATTTTCTAGTGCAGCCCAATGCTTTCTTTTTTTTCCCCCCAAATAATCTTACATGCTTTTATTTCTTTTGTTTCTCTTACTCATTTTAATTCTACCCCTCAAAAAGTTCATTTCCCACGAAATGGAAGATAGGATGCAAAGGGAAATATATTGGGCCTTCTGGTCTCTCGCATCTTATAATCAGAATTGCACCTTACAATGAACAATGTCATAGAAAAAATTACACAAACCCACCCTCCCAAATTTGGGAGTTCAAAACATTACTCATACATGTGGTGTATGAATGCCACTAGTAGTCAGTT
The DNA here is from genome assembly GCF_004153795.1 of Camellia sinensis. Taxonomy (NCBI): domain Eukaryota; kingdom Viridiplantae; phylum Streptophyta; class Magnoliopsida; order Ericales; family Theaceae; genus Camellia; species Camellia sinensis. The sequence continues at coordinate 500,151 of NW_021027845.1, read as the reverse complement.
GTTCATGGCTGCTATATAATGATAACACCTTATTATAAATATAAAAAAAATGTCACTCTAAAATGATTACAAAACTAATGTTAGAACAAAGTGGTCAAATTATTCAATTTTTACCATTCAGCAGCTGCTAGCAACATTCCATCTGAAATAAAATGAGAACCTGAGAGAAGAGCTCCCAACCCAACCCTGACTCAAGTCAAAAAAGTTTCAGATAGTTGTTAAAAATTAAGCACAATAAAACAATAATTTGGAAATTAGCCACTAACCAGGGAAACAGATACATATTATTTGCTTGATTTACGTGGCCCACTT
>NW_021027845.1:430619-493516 GCF_004153795.1 Camellia sinensis | reverse complement strand
TTATTTTGACAAACTATTTCTAATTAGACAAACTATATATATATGCATATAATTTTTACTGATTTTGACAAACTATTTCTAATTAGACAAACTATATATATATGCATATAATTTTTACTGATTTTGACAAACTATTTCTAATTAGACAAACTATATATATATGCATATAATTTTTACTGATTTTGACAAACTATTTCTAATTAGACAAACTATATATATATGCATATAATTTTTACTGATTTTGACAAACTATTTCTAATTAGACAAACTATATATATATGCATATAATTTTTACTGATTTTGACAAACTATTTCTAATTAGACAAACTATATATATATGCATATAATTTTTACTGATTTTGACAAACTATTTCTAATTAGACAAACTATATATATATGCATATAATTTTTACTGATTTTGACAAACTATTTCTAATTAGACAAACTATATATATATGCATATAATTTTTACTGATTTTGACAAACTATTTCTAATTAGACAAACTATATATATATGCATATAATTTTTACTGATTTTGACAAACTATTTCTAATTAGACAAACTATATATATATGCATATAATTTTTACTGATTTTGACAAACTATTTCTAATTAGACAAACTATATATATATGCATATAATTTTTACTGATTTTGACAAACTATTTCTAATTAGACAAACTATATATATATGCATATAATTTTTACTGATTTTGACAAACTATTTCTAATTAGACAAACTATATATATATGCATATAATTTTTACTGATTTTGACAAACTATTTCTAATTAGACAAACTATATATATATGCATATAATTTTTACTGATTTTGACAAACTATTTCTAATTAGACAAACTATATATATATGCATATAATTTTTACTGATTTTGACAAACTATTTCTAATTAGACAAACTATATATATATGCATATAATTTTTACTGATTTTGACAAACTATTTCTAATTAGACAAACTATATATATATGCATATAATTTTTACTGATTTTGACAAACTATTTCTAATTAGACAAACTATATATATATGCATATAATTTTTACTGATTTTGACAAACTATTTCTAATTAGACAAACTATATATATATGCATATAATTTTTACTGATTTTGACAAACTATTTCTAATTAGACAAACTATATATATATGCATATAATTTTTACTGATTTTGACAAACTATTTCTAATTAGACAAACTATATATATATGCATATAATTTTTACTGATTTTGACAAACTATTTCTAATTAGACAAACTATATATATATGCATATAATTTTTACTGATTTTGACAAACTATTTCTAATTAGACAAACTATATATATATGCATATAATTTTTACTGATTTTGACAAACTATTTCTAATTAGACAAACTATATATATATGCATATAATTTTTACTGATTTTGACAAACTATTTCTAATTAGAGCATATGATTTGGAAAAAATAAAAAAATAAAAAACTTGAACGATTGAATGGTAAAATTGATAATTTATGGATGAAATAGAAAAAAAAAATTGATAATTTAAACTTAAAGGATTAGAGCATATGATTAGAGCATATGATTTTGACAAACTATTTCTAATTAGACAAACTATATATATATGCATATAATTTTTACTGATTTTGACAAACTATTTCTAATTAGACAAACTATATATATATGCATATAATTTTTACTGATTTTGACAAACTATTTCTAATTAGACAAACTATATATATATGCATATAATTTTTACTGATTTTGACAAACTATTTCTAATTAGACAAACTATATATATATGCATATAATTTTTACTGATTTTGACAAACTATTTCTAATTAGACAAACTATATATATATGCATATAATTTTTACTGATTTTGACAAACTATTTCTAATTAGACAAACTATATATATATGCATATAATTTTTACTGATTTTGACAAACTATTTCTAATTAGACAAACTATATATATATGCATATAATTTTTACTGATTTTGACAAACTATTTCTAATTAGACAAACTATATATATATGCATATAATTTTTACTGATTTTGACAAACTATTTCTAATTAGACAAACTATATATATATGCATATAATTTTTACTGATTTTGACAAACTATTTCTAATTAGACAAACTATATATATATGCATATAATTTTTACTGATTTTGACAAACTATTTCTAATTAGACAAACTATATATATATGCATATAATTTTTACTGATTTTGACAAACTATTTCTAATTAGACAAACTATATATATATGCATATAATTTTTACTGATTTTGACAAACTATTTCTAATTAGACAAACTATATATATATGCATATAATTTTTACTGATTTTGACAAACTATTTCTAATTAGACAAACTATATATATATGCATATAATTTTTACTGATTTTGACAAACTATTTCTAATTAGACAAACTATATATATATGCATATAATTTTTACTGATTTTGACAAACTATTTCTAATTAGACAAACTATATATATATGCATATAATTTTTACTGATTTTGACAAACTATTTCTAATTAGACAAACTATATATATATGCATATAATTTTTACTGATTTTGACAAACTATTTCTAATTAGACAAACTATATATATATGCATATAATTTTTACTGATTTTGACAAACTATTTCTAATTAGACAAACTATATATATATGCATATAATTTTTACTGATTTTGACAAACTATTTCTAATTAGACAAACTATATATATATGCATATAATTTTTACTGATTTTGACAAACTATTTCTAATTAGAGCATATGATTTGGAAAAAATAAAAAAATAAAAAACTTGAACGATTGAATGGTAAAATTGATAATTTATGGATGAAATAGAAAAAAAAATGATAATAGTTGAAGAGATATAAATGAAAACAACCATAAAAATAATTAAAAAAACTTAAAAACACTAATTGATAATAATTGATAAATGTTGATAATAATTAAAAAATAAACAGTTTTATATATATATATATATATAGACAGATTTATTAATAACCATGAGACAAATCTGTTATATATAGACAGATTTCAGATTTATATACATATATATAGACAGATTTATTAATTAAAGTATGTTCTTAATTAAAGTATGTTATTAATAAACAGATTTATATACATATATATAGACAGATTTATTAATAACCATGAGACAAATCTGTTATATATAGACAGATTTCAGATTTATATACATATATATAGACAGATTTATTAATAACCATGAGACAAATCTGTTATATATAGACAGATTTCAGATTTATATACATATATATAGACAGATTTATTAATAACCATGAGACAAATCTGTTATATATAGACAGATTTCAGATTTATATACATATATATAGACAGATTTATTAATAACCATGAGACAAATCTGTTATATATAGACAGATTTCAGATTTATATACATATATATAGACAGATTTATTAATAACCATGAGACAAATCTGTTATATATAGACAGATTTCAGATTTATATACATATATATAGACAGATTTATTAATAACCATGAGACAAATCTGTTATATATAGACAGATTTCAGATTTATATACATATATATAGACAGATTTATTAATAACCATGAGACAAATCTGTTATATATAGACAGATTTCAGATTTATATACATATATATAGACAGATTTATTAATAACCATGAGACAAATCTGTTATATATAGACAGATTTCAGATTTATATACATATATATAGACAGATTTATTAATAACCATGAGACAAATCTGTTATATATAGACAGATTTCAGATTTATATACATATATATAGACAGATTTATTAATAACCATGAGACAAATCTGTTATATATAGACAGATTTCAGATTTATATACATATATATAGACAGATTTATTAATAACCATGAGACAAATCTGTTATATATAGACAGATTTCAGATTTATATACATATATATAGACAGATTTATTAATAACCATGAGACAAATCTGTTATATATAGACAGATTTCAGATTTATATACATATATATAGACAGATTTATTAATAACCATGAGACAAATCTGTTATATATAGACAGATTTCAGATTTATATACATATATATAGACAGATTTATTAATTAAAGTATGTTCTTAATTAAAGTATGTTATTAATAAACAGATTTATATATATATATATATATATAGACAGATTTATATATATATACACAGACCGAGAGAGAGAGAGAGAGAGAGAGAGAGAGAGAGAGAGAGAGAGCATACGCAGACGGAGAGGAGTCGTCGCCGGAGCACCACTCTTGTCGCCGGAGCCGTCGCCGCCGCTGTCTTCCTCGTAGGCCGTTTGGGGAATTTGGGGGTGAAGTTAGGGATTTGGGGAGGAGGAGCGACGGCAGAACAGGAAGAAGAAGGGCTTGGGTTTTTTTTTTGGACTTTTTGCGACGGTATGATGTAGACCGTCGCAAATAGAAGGCAAAACGGCGCCGTTTGTATTAATCCTTTTTTGCGACGGCAAATTTCCGTCGCAAATGATATATGCCGTCTCAAAAAAAAGGGTTTTCGCGACGGTTTTATTTACCGTCGCTAATACTTCCGCATTTCCGACCCCTCCGCTTGGTTTCATTACCGACGGGTCAGTACCGTCGCTAAAGGGTATTATTTGCGACAGGTGCAGTTACCGTCGCAAAAAACCTTTTTTTTGCGACGGGAGGCGCGGCGTCGCTAAAAATCCGTGGTTTTTGCTATATTTTCTTGTAGTGTTAGCTTCTTTTTTTTCCTTTTTTTTCCCCCTTTCTTTGGACTAAGAGGTTGTTTAGAATAATTTAAATACGTGTATTTTTTATTTTTTATATAAAAATAGAAATATGATGTGACTCAAATAAATTTATTTATCTAAATAAGTATATTTATTTAGAAGATATCAAACAAGCTCTTAACATTATACTATATTAACCTTGGACTGCCCAATTCTTTTTTTATTTTTAATTTTATTTTCCAAATTAAGGTAGATACATACAATCATACAATTAAGGGTTATTGTCCTTAATGTACAAGGTCTATGTGCTTACGAATATACTTTCCAAGGCTGTCCAAGAATTAATTGATGGATTGCCTTACAGCTTTCATTTGATGATCAGGACTGACAGCTAGCTCTGATACACCCCTCTCTCTCTCTCTCTCTCTCCTGTCACACATACTATACTTTAATCAAGACTATATTCATATTTAAATTAAGAAATCCTTCCCATTTGTAAGGTTGTATTTGACAATTAAATATACTCAATTATTTGACAATTTAAGGACTAAATTAATGTTTGCATCCTGAATAATGGGATATGTAATCCACTCTTCCCCATTGATGAATTATTAAGATTAATACTTCTTAATTATTATTAAAGGACCACGAGACGCTTTGCGATTGCACCACTTCTAGGTATTTTGTCTACGAATAAAATGTACAACATATGTAACCATACCTGAAAAGCTTGGACACTCACAAATAATTTATACAGTCTCTTAAATGAACCGCTAATTTTTAACTTTTATATCGAGTGGTATTAGATAGTGATGATTTTAGATATGAAAAGAAATTTATAAAAGAAAAGTAAAAGTGAATGGAAAAGTAACCAAAGAGAAAATTCAAAATATAAGTAACTTTGATTTATCATTTTGTTTTAAAGTAATAAAATAAAAAATCACCACATTTTTTAGTAGTATTTAAGCAATCTCTTACACATATTTTTTGATTTACCTTTCTTTGTTGTTGGCATGTCGACTTTATGAGAAAACGATGGAAAAAAAAGAGAAAAAAAACAGAAGAGAAAAGAAACAAATGATAAGCTCTTTTTGTGCAAATAAGATATACGTTGTATAATACTGTATTTGACTATAATTCACCATGTTTGTTTTTAATTTTTTGAAAACACTTTTTTCAAAATTTTATTTTTCATATTTTTTTTAATATTTTAAGTATTTTTTTTTAATTTTTGGACACACTTAATATAAATACATTTAAAAGTATAATTTTCGTGAAAAAAATCTTAAAAAAATTCACTAAATACTTAAAAATACAAAAATATAAAAAAAAATTAGTATATTTTTTGTATTTTTGTGTATTTAACAATTTTTTTTTTTAAAAAAATTCACAAATATTTTACTTTTTAGATACATCTAAGTAAGGTGCATCTAAAAAAATTTAAAAAAATGTTTAAAATTTTAAAAATTTTGATTAAAAACAAAAGAACGGGAAAAATAAAAAGACAGTTTTCAAAATATTGAATTCAGAAAACTGAAACCAAACACACTGATTAATTTTTAAAGTAAGATTTATCAATTTTAAACTAATACTTTATCTAGAGAAATGTTCTGACGTACAATACATGCCATATGCAAATTTATCATAAAATTACATAAATTTTATAAATTTATATAAGTGATCTCATAAAAATATATAAGTTAAATATAAATTCATATAAATTTGTAAAATCTTATGTAATTTTATGATAGGTATCTAATAATATGAAAATAATATCACACAACTACCTAATAATTTTTCGAAACAAACAAAATTCAAATTACCCATCAAACTACAGCATTCCATGTCAAAGTCAAATGGGTTTCATTAAAAATAAAATAAAATAAAATAAAAAATGACATGTGAAGATTAGGTTGTACACACAAACCAAATTCAGTGGACTAGAGAGAATTTTCTATGAAAGTGTGAAAACATCTTGAGACTTGGGGCGTCCAAACGACAACCTTGCTGTACAGCAGGCACCCCATTTCCTATACATTTTGGAATAAATGAGAAAAAGTGCAGTTGGATTTTGGAAATCTCACCACCTCTTCGAGAAAATTCAATCATATAAAAATGTCACAATAGCAACTCTCTTTGATCCCAAAAAACTTTTCAATTCATGATATCTAGTAAAAAGATTTTGACTCATATATGAGATTCTGTCGTTGGATTTAGATTCACGTCATCAAATAATTGTTTAATTGAAAAATAGTATCATCTTTTAAAATTTAAAAATTAATACACTCTAAATTATATCAAAATTTCAAAATACTAGAATCTGAAAATATGATTATGTGACTAAAAGTGCACTTGGTACATATGAATTTTGAATTACAAATTTTACGGAAAAAATGCAATTACAAATGAAATTATGGCATGTGTTACAAGCCAACACAATTTCTTGAGATGGTAACCCCACCATCCACAACAAGGTTATGACCACTTACGTACTTAGACTCGTCACTAGCAAGGTAAAGGGCAGCCTCTGCTATATCTCTAGCCCTTAGAGTTGGACCTTTCAAGGTAGCCAACCCTCTCACAAACTCCTCCATCTTCTCCACTTCTTGCTCACAAGGTGCACCAAAACTCATGCACTCATCATCACCATCACCACCACCATCTTCTTCATAACTAGTACTCCTCCATGCATTAACAAGCATTGTTGTTGCTACCCCAAAAGGCGAAATGCAATTGACCCTAATCCCATACCGCCCAAGTTCACAAGCCGAGTTCTTTGTCAGACCCACAATGGCATGCTTCGAAGCAGTGTACGCGTGTGGACCCAGTCCTCCCATGACTCCGGCTACACTAGCCGTCGATATTATGCATCCTCCTCCTCTAGGAATCATTGCACGCGCCGCGTGCTTCATTCCTAGGGCTACCCCTCGCACGTTCACACGCATGACACGATCAAATTCGTCCGTGTCCAAATCAACGATGCTCTTTCGCTTTGATTGGTTGCCGAGCACTCCTGCATTGTTGAAGAGGATGTCAAGCTGCCCATACCGAGAAATCGTTGAATTGATTAGGTTTTCAATGTCTTCTTCCGAGCTAACATCACAATGTACATAGGTCACTGAAGGAGACAATGAGTTGGCTAGTACAGTTCCAGGAGTGTCTTCAATGTCAGCAATGACTACCTTAGCTCCATGCCTAGCAAAGAGCCTCACTGTTGCTTCTCCGATCCCTTTAGCGCCACCGGTGACAATTGCAACCTTTCCCTCCAACCTAATATATGCAATAGCAAGAAAGAAAAGATTAGTGGAAAAATTAATGGCAATTAAGGCATACATTCTTCTAAAGAATGTTGCAAATTATCGAACTTAAATTGACACGGTAAAAAATTTTAAAACGCTACACATACAGAATTAGAACACAAAAAAATGCACCGTGTGAGTTGAGTTTTCGATGTATTTTTTTTGTATATGAATTCTGTATATCTAGCATTTTTAGATAATTTTAGCTATGAATATGAGAGAGATGTAAATGAGTAAATTACCTCTTGAAGGAGGGAGAAGGACTATTTTCCCTTCCTAAGCCATGAATTCCTTGGAAGGTTTGTTCAGGCATCACTTGAGCAGGCATGGTCAAACACACTAGAATAAAATACGGACACAAATGAGAGAGAGAGAGAGAGAGAGAGAGGCTAATAACTATAAGGCATGCTTATAGGTAAGTGAAGGTATTTATAGGGAAGTGATTCCGTCGGTGACCTGTTCTCCCTTTTAAAGCAACTTCGTGGAAAATGGTTGTCCCTCTCTTAACCTTCAACTACATTTCATATAGGTTAGGTATTCTTTGTATATCACAAAATTTTTTCTTTTTCTTTTTCTTTTTGTTTCAATACATTCTTATTCACATTATACAGTGTGAATTTCAGAACACTAAACTTTGAATGCATTGAATGAATTAAATACGGAGACTAAAAATTTAAAGACAAAAAAATCTAATATTAATATTATACGTGGATACATATCTCAATTTACCAAACCACCTTTTTTTTTTGTTTTTTTTTTTGTTTTTGTTTTTGTTTTTGTTTTTTTGGAGTAGGCCCCTTTGGAGGGTGTTGTTGGGCCTCCGCGAGCCCACCATGGAGCCCGCATTGATAATTCAAATCGTTCAATATGTAAGGCTTGCTAAATATTTAATCTTAATAAAAAATTATACTTAATCAGATTACATTTATGTGGCTCTAAATTACCTTCTATGTTTTCACCAAATCATGATACCATAGTCAAAACGTTGGTCTACTTTCCTTAATTATTAAAAATAAAAACTACCTTCTATGTTTTCACTAAATTATGATGAGTAATGTTAAAGATTCTAAAAGTTCTACCAAATATTTCACATGATGTGGGATATATGGGTCCCACACCCATGTGAGACATTTGGTAGAACTTTTAATAGAATTTTTGAAATCTCTAACGTTACTCAAATCATAATACCATAGTCAAAATGTTCTCATTAAATAATCATCTTTAAAATATTAAATGCATTTTTGAGATTACACCTTTTATTTTCTAGCATATAAAGCCTATTTGTAAGTTTCTCAGATCAAAATTCAGTGGCAGACAGAGAGGAGCGGATGGGGACATAGCCTCCCTATTTATGGGGGAAAAATTCATTAACTTGCACATATTTTTTAGTATTTATAAATAATAATAAAAAAATGGTATTTTGATCTTCATAAAGGCTATATAATCTCACTTTTGAATCTTTTAAAGTCTAAATAATATTGTCTGGCTTTCATAAAAATTATCATTTAGCCTCCTAAATTTCATATAATCTTACATTGGCCCATTTAAAATCTAAATAATTTTACCTCGACATCCTTTTTAATCAATATTTTAAGTCTAATCTAGTAATGTTAATTGTGTACTCACCATTTGAGTGTATGCCAATATTATATATATATATATATATATATATATATATATATATACTAGCATTTTTGTATAAATAAATAATCAAAAATTATTTTTTAATTAAAATAATAATATAAAATTTATTTAAAATATGTTGAGAAAAGATGGAGATGGCGAATGAGGAAGAGAAGGAAGATCAACAAGGTGGAGGCCTCCATTTTCATTGATTTGTTCATTTCCCTTTCTCTACACTCAAATCCCTTCTCTTCACTCAACTTCCAGAGCTCCAGTCAAAACGTTGGTCTACTTTTCCTTAATTATTAAAAATAAAAACTACCTTCTATGTTTTCACTAAATTATGATGAGTAATGCTAAAGATTCTAAAAGTTCTACCAAATGTTTCATATGTGGATCCCACACCCATGTGAGACATTTGGTAGAAGTTTTGATAGAATTTTTAAAATTTCTAACATTACTCAAATCATGATACCATAGTCAAAATGTTCTCATTAAATAATCGTCTTTAAAATATTAAATGCATTTTTGAGATTACACCTTTTATTTTCTAGCATATAAAGCCTATCTGTAAGTTTCTCAGATCAAAATTCAGTGGCAGACACAGAGGAGCGGATGGGGACATAGCCTCCCTATTTATGGGCGAAAAATTCATTAACTTGCACATATTTTTTAGTATTTATAAATAATAATAAAAAAATGATATTTTGTTCTTCATATAGCCTATATAATCTCACTTTTGAATCTTTTAAAGTCTAAATAATATTGTCTGGCTTTCATAAAAATTATCATTTAGCCTCCTAAATTTCATATAATCTTACATTGGCCCATTTAAAATCTAAATAATTTTACCTCGACATCCTTTTTAATCAATATTTTAAGTCTAATCTAGTAATGTTAATTGTGTACTCACCATTTGAGTGTATGCCAATATTATATATATATATATATATATACTAGCATATTAGTATAAATAAATAATCAAAAATTAGTTTTTTAATTAAAATAATAATATAAAATTTATTTAAAATATGTTGTGAAAGTGATTTATAATCAATTAAATTTTATTCATTTTTATTAGAGTTACACCAAGAGAAGATTTTTATTTTAATGTCATTAATTGTATTTTCTAAGTTCTTAATAAAAATCTGCATGTCATAATTTAATTGGTAAAATTTAAAGAATAAATTACAAAAATTTTATTTACAATAAAATATAAATACATTTCATTTCATAAGTTTTGTTATTTTAATTTACCATATGATAGTAATAAATTATATTTTTTTAATGTACTAATATTTTCTTGTTTTGTAAAACCTAAAAATTTGTTTACTTAAAATTGTTGTCATAACTCTTATGTGAAAATGGATTAGAATTGACTTGTGGTGTTAGACTAAACATTAGAAGTGACCCAAAAGCTAGTTGACTGAATATTTATGCCAATGTGACATTCACCTAGTCATTAAAAATTGTTTTGATTATTTAAAATTATCTTTATCTGTTTGTAACCGGTATGAGTTAGTTTGAGGGTTCCAATATTATATTAAATATTAAAATTGAGTCCAAAACATTTAGTTCGAGTCGATTTTTTTTTTTCCAACAATTCTTAGTTTGAGCCTATAAGACATCTTATTTTAATAACTTAATATAATAAAATAAAATAAAATAAAAACAATAATCATAATGTTTACGGTGCTTTTTGTCAATCAATAAAAAATATTTATAAATATTAAGAGAATTACATTTGAACAAATTCTAACATAAATTTGTTACTTTAAAACTCTAAGACCTACACATTTTGTTTGATTCTATCTACATCACTAATCTTTGGAGGTTTCATGATTTTTTTTAATGGGATGTCTGTTGCTATAATATAGATATATGGATTAGAATATTGATGCATATCAAATTATTAAACATTAAGAAAAAAAAATCTATGAAAGATGTAGATTAATTCCTTTATTTTAGTAGTATAAAAATTCAAATTTATATTTATATTTTAGTTAACTTCCCTTTCAATTTCTAAATTTAAATTTTTAAATAAATTAATTAAATTTCTTTTTGAAATGTGTAAATCAAGGCATAAAAGTTATTTAAATTTTTAAATACATTAACTAACTTTCTTTTTAAATTTAAATTTGTAAATGAATTAATTAACTTTCCTTTTAAAATGTGTAAATCAAGGAATAAAAGCTATTTAAATTTTTAAATAGATTAATTAACTTTCCTTTCAACTTTAAATTTTTAAATGAATTAATTAATTTTTAAATGAATTAATTAACTTTCCTCTTGAAATATGTAAATCAAGGCATAAAAGCTATTTAAATTTTTAAATAGATTGATTAACTTTCCTTTCAAATTTAAATTTTTAAATGAATTAATTAACTTTCCTCTTGAAATATATAAATCAAGGCATAAAAGCTATTTAAATTTTTAAACAGATTAATTAACTTTCCTTTTAAATGGATTAATTACTATTTTTTTGAATGATTCAATGAAAGTGAAACAATAGAAAAAAAATTAATTATTTAAAGAATAAGAATTCTAGAAAAATAATATGAGGGTTTTGAACTTCACAAGGTCTTCTCATTAAAAACTCCCTTGTACTTATATAATATATAGATAGATATAAATAGATAGATGTTATTTTATTTAAGCTCAACAAAAAGATATGGATATCCATGTCCCTATTTCTTCTCCCTCCACTCATGTGACTCAGTTTATTCAGAGGAGTTATGAACAATTATTTAAGCAGATGTAGGAGTAGTTTAACAATAATACTTCGTAACTCAAAAAAGATGTCCCGAAAGTGGCTCGAATACCCAAAACGACGTCATTTTGGGTTTTTTTTTTTTTTTCTTTTTCTTGCTTTTGAATACAAATAGAGGAAAGAGAAGAGGCGAGAGAGTAGGAGAAAAGATGGAGATGACAGTGATGGCAGAGAAGGAAGAAAAGGAAGATCGACGGGTTGGAGGCCTTCATTTTCATTGATTTGTTCATTTCCCTTTCTCTGCACTCTAATCCCTTCTCTATACTCAACTTCCAGAGCTCCTTTTTTTTTTAAATTTATTTTGCCCCAACTTCTGTTTCAGATTTGTTCATTGATTTGTTTTCTCTTGCTTCTGTTTCAGATTCTCAATTTTTTTTTACATTTTTTTTTTTTTTTTTATTTTTTGTGGTGATTGTTGGTTGTTGATGATGATGGGTGTTGTTATTGTTGATGATCTCTAGTGGATTTGGATCTGAAGATGAAGGAAAAAGAAAAGAAAAAAAAATTGTTGATGATGTTGACGAAGATGTTGTTGTTGATGATGATGATGTGTTGATGAAGATGTTGTTGTTGATGATGCCCAACTCCTCTTCTCTCTTTCTTGTCTCTCCTTCTTTTTCATCTTCTTCTTTTTCATCTTCAAAAAAATGAGAAAGAAAGAAAAAAAAAATCCAAAACGATGTCATTTTAGACTCGAGCCATTCAAGCCTTATTATTTTTGAGCTACCAATCGAAACTGCTCTCTAATAATACTTCGTAGCTCGAAAAAGTTGGCCCAAAAGTGGCTCGAATACCCAAAACGACATCATTTTGGGTTTTTTTTTTTTCTTGCTTTTGAATACAAACAAAGGAAAAAGAAAAGACAAGAGAGAGAGAAGAGAGAAGAGGCAAGAGAGAAGGAGAAAAGATGGAGATGGCGGTGATGGCAGAGGAGTAAGAGAAGGAAGATTGACAGTGTGGAGGCCATCCATTTTTATTGATTTGTTTATTTCCCTTTCTCTGCACTCAAATCCCTTCTCTGCACTCAACTTCTAGAGCTCCCTTTTTTTAAATTTGTTTTGCCCCAGCTTCTGTTTCAGATTTGTTTTCTCTTGCTTATGTTTCAGATTCTACTTTTTTTTTTTTTTTTTTTTGTGGTGATTGTTGGTTGTTGATGATGGTGTGCGTTGATGAATATGTCGTTGATGATGATGCCCAGCTCCTCTTCTCTCTTTCTTGTCTCTCCTTCTTCTTCTTCTTCTTCATCTTCAAAAAAACAAGAAAGAAAGAAAAAAAATCCAAAACGACATCATTTTAGACTCGGGCCATTCTAGCATTATTATTTTCAAGCTACCAATTGGAACTGTTTTCTCTCACTGGAGAAGAATCAAGTATCCATTATTTTTATATATAATTTTCCCATTTATTTATAATTTCTTAGAAGATTTTTAATCATTTAAATTAGGGTAAATTACAAACATACCTCCTAAGATTTACTTAAATTACAAATTACTCCCTATAGTTCTAAAAATTATATTATGCCTCCTAAGGTTTCTAATTTCATAACAAATATGTCATTTTATTAATAAATCATCAAGTTAATTAACAATATTTAACAATGCTAAAATTTTATTTCAATTAATAATTCAGATAATTTTATTATTGTATAGGTGAGCAGTTAGAAATTTCACTTTTTTTAATTAATTCTTGTTAATCATATTATTTAATTTTGATGATGTCTAAAATATTATTTGCAAAAATCTGAATTTTTTTAATATACATATTATTTGACACAAAATATTATCTGTTTAAAATATATATATATGTTAAATATTATTTTAATAAAAATATTTTTGAAAACTCTACTATTCACTTTTTGAAAAATTAGGCTGATCACTATTTACTTTTTGACAAAATTAAAATTGATTAATTATATTGATTGTTGTATTATTTTGACAAATTTGGTATTAATGGGTTGTCTTCTTTTGACAAAATTGATATGGAGTGGAATGTTATATTTAATTTAGAATCTCTACAACATATACAGAAAAAGAGTATATATGATCAGATTTATTATAAATATTACTTAAATGGATTTTACTATATATGCAAATATTTGATTAGAATATTATATAGAATGCATATAATATAAATAGAATACATCACGTGAGCAATTAAATTTTTTACACTATATTGATTATATCATCTATATAATAAGGGAGAAGGGATTTTGAAAATATGTAAAATGTATGAGAGATACATTTTATTTTAAAGGCTCAGATGAATTGTGATACACATCAATGGTTCAGATTATACTTCAATTCCCGCCCAAACACTCGGTGCGCTCTCCCACCTACCCACATCTCCTCCCCCATTCCATCTGTATCTCCTCTCTGTTGCACGTCTCCCTTATCTCTATCTCCCTCTTTGTTCCTCTTCTTTATCTTTCCCACAGACGCTACCTCTCTCCTTCTCTCTCCCCCGATCTCTGTCTCTCCCCCTCTCCCCGCACCCTCCCACTCGATGCCTCTCCAATGGGGGTTGGATTGCAGTGGTATTTACATGTGATTTTATATAGTTGGATGCTAAAACCTGGATTATTGTATGGCTATTCTTGATAGCTGTATTTTTTCCTTTGATGGTCGAATTTCTTTACACATTTGGTTAGTTTGAAGAAGGTGGAGTTTCCGAGAAGTTGGAGTGGGATATTTTCATTCCTAGTAAGTGATATGTTTGAATAAGATTTCAGTTATTGATCATTTGATTTCTGAAAGATTGGTGATTTGAACTGCTACATCATGTGGAGAAAGACCTCTAGAGTTTTAAGTTTGGCTTTTTTACCATTATATGGAATTCAAATCTTTTAGAACATACCAGTTCTCCAGTTCATGAACTAGGAAGAGAAGATTGCTGACATAATATAACATCTTGGACAATTTTAGTGATTGGCAAAGAAAATAAGTCTCAGTCGTAAGGAATCATACATTGACCCAAGTCCAAGCGACTAAATGGTTTTTAGCAGAGATTAAATTAGCTCAGAGAAGTTTGTGGATGTTGAAATTAAAACCTCAAATAGAGGCTTATAATATTTCAGTGGTTTTACTTAATAGCAGTTAAGAAATGAAGCATACTGTATAAAAAAGATGATTCTTGCACTTTATATCAAAACTGTAAATTTGGGGATTGTAGATGATTCGTGTATGTGTTTTTTAAAGTAATCGTCCAATTCGTAATTTGGGAATTTATTGATATTATTATTCTTTGATTTTTGGGTATGAAAGAGGAAAGAATTTAATAGTTATCACGTGTGCTTTAGTTATGATGTTTGTGCTATCAGTCCCATTTCATTCATGGATACAAAAAAATAAAAAAATTGAACTTTTCTGCAGCCCAGGTATTTGAGTAAACTTCTTCCGGATTCCGCACCAAATCAACCAGAATCATTGCAAGATGTTCTCAGTGGTGAAGTTTCTTAATCATGTGCATACTTTTAAACTATTTCATCAAGAGGCCTAAAAATTAAACAGAAAAATGTTTAATTGCATACACCATATCAATGTATATACTAACCAACCAAACTAAGTAATGTGTCCCACTCAAATGGGGTTGGCAACATGAATCCTTTCTTTGCTATTTTAATTGTGGGTGCAGATGTCCAGTCAAAGATCTTACCAGGGGTAACCCATTGGCAAAGCCCGGATTATTTTGCATATTTTCCCTCTAATAGTAGTACCACTGGATTTTTAGGAGAAATGCTCAGTGCTGGTATTAACATGGTGGGTTTTAGTTGGATAACTTCTCCTGCAGCAACAGAACTTGAAATGATTGTCCTGGATTGGCTTGCTAAACTTCTTAAGCTTCCTGATGATTTCCTTTCAACAGGTATAGTTTGCTATGTCTATATTTATTAGCATTTGAGAGAGTTCATTGGTTTCAATCCAAGTAACTCCCTTGGTTTCTCTGTGTGTATTTGACAGTGCTTTGTGTTTTATGTCTTTTATTACAAGGGAAAGAAGAAAGAGAAGAGAGTTCATCATCTGGGCTGAAAATGAGGAATTCTTGGGGTTTCTTGGCTGCTCCAAAGCCTAACATTTCAACTGGAATACACAGATTGGTGAAGACTTTCAAAAACTTCACTCAATTATTTGGTAAGTGGATTATTAGATAACCAAACTCTCTCCTTCTTTTTCTCTTGAACTAATTTATAATTTATGAACTTATTGAAGATACAATATCGATAGAAATATTAATAGCGAAAAAAATATATATATATTACATTCAATAGAACATGAAGAGAAAATGTTCTTATTCTGCGAAATGTTGGTTGTTGCTTATAACTTTTTTTATTTGGAAATTAATATCAAAGTATTTGGTATAAGACAGATAAAATTTAAATAAATTTAAAAGTTGGGAGACAGAGAGAGAGAGAGTTCATTGGTTTTAGTCCAGGTAACTCCCTTGGTTTCTCTGTGTGTATTTGACAGTGCTTTGTGTTTTATATCTTTTATTACAAGGGAAAGAAGAAAGAGAAGAGAGTTCATCATCTGGGCTGAAAATGAGGAATTCTTGGGGTTTCTTGGCTGCTCCAAAGCCTAACATTTCAACTGGAATACACAGATTGGTGAAGACTTTCAAAAACTTCTCTCAATTATTTGGTAAGTGGATTATTAGATAACCAAACTCTCTCCTTCTCTTTCTCTTGAACTAATTTATAATTTATGAACTTATTGAAGATACAATATTGATAGAAATAGTGAAAAAAATCTATAGGTATGTGACTATAGATGAAGCTCATGGGAAGAAACTGTTTTATTACTTTGTCCTCTCCGAAGCAAAACCCTCCAGTGATCCAGTCGTCCTCTGGCTCAATGGTGGCCCTGGCTGCTCTAGCTTCGATGGATTCGTCTATGAGCACGATATTGATTCCATCAAATTCATTTTTTACTGCACTTATTTCATATGTTTTTTTTTGCTTTTATTTGTTTTTTGGGAAAACTTGATTGTGAAGCTATAATCAAAGCAATTAATCACATACTTATAGAATTTAATGTATATAATCAGAGCATATGATTGATTTATAGAATTTAAAGAATTTAATGTATATAATCAAGCTTTGATTATATAGAATTTGTTTAAGTATGTGATTGATTTAAAGCAATTTCATCCTCTTTTTTTTTTTTTTTTTTTTTTTTTTTTTTTTTTTTTTTTTTTTGGGGTGAACAAGACTTCATTCATGGATCATAAATAAAGCAATGCATGTTGCGACATTTTTTTTTTTTTTTGGGTTTGTTTTTAAAATTGCTTTTTTTGGGATTGAGAGCAATTCTTCCAATGGAGGGAACATACCCAGATCTAAGAGCTTTGAATTGGGCAGTATCTATGGCATTGGTTCATTATATTTAATACCTCTGAGACCTTTGAATTGGGCAGTATCTAAGAGCTTTGAATTTTTTAATACCTCTGTCAGTCTCATTTTTCTTCATCATATTTAATTTTTTTTACTGTTGATTTACATGTTAGAAATTCAAAGCAAAAAAAAAAAAAAAAACAGCTTTGAATAATTAGAGCATATAATCAAATACTTATTATTATATTGTTACAATATAATAATATACACACATCTCATACACTGATTATATGTGAAAAAACATGCTCTGATTAGTATACTAATCACATATAATCACATATAATCAGCTTTGAAAAACAGTTTTCAATATAATAATAAATATGTGATTATATGCTCAGAGCTTTTTTTTCAAAGCAAAGCTGAAAGCATGTTTTTTTTAAGTAGAATCAAAGCTGAAAGCATATAAATTCTATTGAAAGCTCTGATTATATGCGATTATATGCTCTGATTATATATGATTGATTTAAAGAATGCTCTGATTATATATTAATACATTAAAATAAAATATATACCAATTAATACATGCAACCCCACTCTTTTCTCTTTCCTTAACCGTAAATTACACGCAACAAGTGGTCTCTACCAGGGCAGTTTTCCTTTTCTTTCTCTTGCCTTTTAAGCAAATAAACAGACTACTACTTGGACCAGCATCACTCAGTCACTCAACTCCACATCACTTTTTACTTTTATTATATATAGTTCTCATAATTAACAATGGTTTGCTTATTAATTGAAACAAATAACAACAAGCCTCTCTCTGTGAAAACCAGAAGCCATGGCCAAGATTACTAATGTAGTCAACACAGTGAGAGTCCTAACTTACATTGTCCTGAGCTTGAGCTTTGTGTTGATAGAATCAGCACCTGAAGGTGCACTGGTCACACAGGTTCCTGGTTTCAATGACACTTTTCCTTCCAAACACTATTCTGGGTATGTCCTTTTCCTATTCATGATTGTCCTTGATTGTGATGGGTCTTTATTGGTATTTCTATTTGTTCTTTAATTGGTGTTCAATTTTTATAGGTATGTGACTATAGATGAAGCTCATGGGAAGAAACTGTTTTATTACTTTGTCCTCTCCGAAGCAAAACCCTCCAGTGATCTAGTCGTCCTCTGGCTCAATGGTGGCCCTGGCTGCTCTAGCTTCGATGGATTCGTCTATGAGCACGGTATTGATTCCATCAAATTCATTTTTTACTGCACTTATTTCATATGATTTTTTTTCTTTTATTTGTTTTTTTGGGAAAACTTGATTGTGAAGCTATAATCAAAGCAATTAATCACATACTTATAGAATTTAATGTATATAATCAGAGCATATAATCAGAGCATATGATTGATTTATAGAATTTAAAGAATTTAATGTATATAATCAAGCTTTGATTATATAGAATTTGTTTAAGTATGTGATTGATTCAAAGCAATTTTATGTTTTTTTTTGTGTGTGTATATAATTTACGGTTTTTGTGTTTGTTTTCCTTCCTTTCCTCTTCTCTCTCTGGTTTTTTTTTTTTTTTTTTTTTGGGTTTTTTTTTTAAAATTGTTTTTTTTACTTGGGTTTTTTCCTTGCTGCACTTGGTGCAGAAACTTTTATCTGATAAAATTTCTGCCATGAACACTTTCATCCCATGAATACTTAAACTTCCATCAGATTTTAGATTTTAAAATTTTCAAACTTTCCATTATTTTTCAATGTGTTGGGTTAGTTTTATTTGGGTTAGTTTTATTTAGGTTTTCTATGCCATTGTGGAATACTTGATAGTTTTACTTGGGTTTTTTCCTTGCTGCACTTGGTGCAGAAACTTTTATCTGATAAAATTTCTGCCATGAACACTTTCATCCCATGAATACTTAAACTTCCATCAGATTTTAGATTTTAAAATTTTCAAACTTTCCATTATTTTTCAATGTGTTGGGTTAGTTTTATTTGGGTTAGTTTTATTTAGGTTTTCTATGCCATTGTGGAATACTTGATAGTTTTACTTGGGTTTTTTCCTTGCTGCACTTGGTGCAGAAACTTTTATCTGATAAAATTTCTGCCATGAACACTTTCATCCCATGAATACTTAAACTTCCATCAGATTTTAGATTTTAAAATTTTCAAACTTTCCATTATTTTTCAATGTGTTGGGTTAGTTTTATTTGGGTTAGTTTTATTTAGGTTTTCTATGCCATTGTGGAATACTTGATAGTTTTACTTGGGTTTTTTCCTTGCTGCACTTGGTGCAGAAACTTTTATCTGATAAAATTTCTGCCATGAACACTTTCATCCCATGAATACTTAAACTTCCATCAGATTTTAGATTTTAAAATTTTCAAACTTTCCATTATTTTTCAATGTGTTGGGTTAGTTTTATTTGGGTTAGTTTTATTTAGGTTTTCTATGCCATTGTGGAATACTTGATAGTTTTACTTGGGTTTTTTCCTTGCTGCACTTGGTGCAGAAACTTTTATCTGATAAAATTTCTGCCATGAACACTTTCATCCCATGAATACTTAAACTTCCATCAGATTTTAGATTTTAAAATTTTCAAACTTTCCATTATTTTTCAATGTGTTGGGTTAGTTTTATTTGGGTTAGTTTTATTTAGGTTTTCTATGCCATTGTGGAATACTTGATAGTTTTACTTGGGTTTTTTCCTTGCTGCACTTGGTGCAGAAACTTTTATCTGATAAAATTTCTGCCATGAACACTTTCATCCCATGAATACTTAAACTTCCATCAGATTTTAGATTTTATAATTTTCAAACTTTCCATTATTTTTCAATGTGTTGGGTTAGTTTTATTTGGGTTAGTTTTATTTAGGTTTTCTATGCCATTGTGGAATACTTGATAGTTTTACTTGGGTTTTTTCCTTGCTGCACTTGGTGCAGAAACTTTTATCTGATAAAATTTCTGCCATGAACACTTTCATCCCATGAATACTTAAACTTCCATCAGATTTTAGATTTTAAAATTTTCAAACTTTCCATTATTTTTCAATGTGTTGGGTTAGTTTTTGATTTTTTTTTATCAGTTTAAATATTTAAACTTTCATCAGATTTTTAAACTTTCATCCCATCAATATGTCGAGTATTCCACCATAAATCAGCCCATGAATTAGTATTCCACCATAATCTGTAATTTCATTATATTTTTATCAGCCCATGAATTAGTAGTTTGTATCCAAAAAAATTATGTCTTGTTTGGTTGGTAAGAAAGTGGGGGAAATAGTAAAGAAAGTGAAATTTGGGCTAAATATCAGTTGGTGAGAAAATTATTATATAGATATATATATTTTTAGCTTTCTGAGAATGAAAAGAGAGTCTTCGTTTGAGAAGAGAGAAGAACGAGGGGACATCAGTTGGTGAGAGAGAGAGAGACAGTTGAGAAGATTAATGTTTTACAATCTTTGGGAGAGAGGGACTGAGGTAATAGAGAAGAGGAGAAAGTGGGTGAGAAAATTGAGAGATTGCAATTTGGGGAAGTGCAATTTATCTTGAGAAGATTTTTTTTATTAAAAATATAAAAAATACTATATATTCTTAAAAAAATACAACTTTATAACTCTCACTCACCTATGATTGGTCCAGGAAGGAAATAAAAAAAATAAAAATATATGATTGGTTTACATCATTTTGAGAGTCATGGAGGTTCCTAATTTTGGGGGTTCCTGAAATTTATTTGGATTAGTAATAAATTGGTGTTTCATTTAAGTTTCATGTTTTCATTTATGAATTTTTCTCCTTCCTGTGAATTCATTACCTACTCTTTGAAAAGAAAAGGAAAAAAAAACAAAAAACAAAAAATTTGAATACATTCCTCTATAATTTTGATTTATATTTTAATCTCATAATTAATTGTACCGTGCCTTCAGGCACGGGCATATGCTAGTATTATAATAAAACAAGAAGAAAAAGATGGAGTTATATATTATAATAAAACAAGATGGAGCAAACCATTTACTTGTTTGAAAGTTGTGAACTTTGTATTAAATTGTCTACAAAAACGGTGGCTCCATATGTGAAAAAACAAAAAGGGAAAAGAAAAATTAGTTTTACTTTTATCTTTTTAATTATTAACATTTGTTGACTATTTAAAATCAAGGAGCGTGCTTATGCAAGTCATGATGTCAGCAGCGTGCTTATGTAAGCCATGACGTCAGCAACGTACTTATGTAAGCTATGACGTCAGCAAGGAACGTCCAAAGAGTATATTTTTGTGTATAAATAGAAGTGTTGTGTGTGGAGAAAAATCAAGAACTTGAAGAGAAAATTTTTTGTGAGCTCCAAAATTCTGAGTATATTGTATTCTGCTCTTTCACTTTCAGATTTAAGTCTAACCTTTGTTCTTACACTTTCATAACTACTCTTTACGAGAGAATTATTGTAAAAGAGGGTTTAAATACCACTTATTTTTATTCCTTATTTTTGTGAGAGATTTTGTAAAGGTAAGGCATTTATTGTTGAGTGAGGCTCAATAGATAAGAGTAAGTCATGTGCCAAATCCACAAGCTTGGTGGTGTATTTATTCAATTGATAGTAAAGAAATTCTCAAGGAGGTTCCTTGGGGAGTGGACGTAGGCCTGGCGTGCCGAACCACTATAAATCTCAGTGTTTGATTTTCTCTCTCTATCTCTCTTACTCTTATATTGATAATTATTATTCTACTTTTTTTTTATTTATTAAAATTCTGAATATTGTGTTAATTTTAATATTGTGAAATTTTTAATAACCCAATTCATCCCCCCTCTTGGTTTGTCTACCTAGGATAACAATTCTATTAAATAAAAAATTCTGACAGGGAAGTATTTGTAATTTTTCAAATCACAGAGGACAATTCATATTTTAAGTAAATCTCAGAGGTGTATTTGTAATTTACCCTTTAAATTAACATATTTGAAGATGTATGAGGTGGAATACCAAGATTCTTGTTGGATTTTCTTGTATTCTTATAAGTTGGATGAATTAAAACTTGGTAATTACTTTCACTAGATAGGAGTGTTGTTTGGACATATATAGCTAATACATAATATCAACACTTCATTTGGTGTGAACAAAGTTATATAATATTTTTTACATATTTAAACTACCAATACCGATTGGTAGCTCGAGAATAATAAGGCTCGAATGGCCCGAGTCTAAAATGACGTCGTTTTGGATTTTTCTTTTTCTTTTTTTTCTTTCTTTCTCATTTTTCTGAAGATGAAGAAGAAGATGAGGAAAAAGAAGAGACAAGAAAGAGAGAAGAGGAGCTGGGCATCATCATCAACAACAACTTTATCAACACATCATCATCATCAACAACAACAACATCTTCATCAACATTATCATCATCATCATCAACAGTTTTTTTTTTCCTTTTCTTTTTCCTTTAACTTCAAATCCAAATCCACTAGAGATCATCAATAACAACAACACACATCATCATCAACAACCAACAATCACCACCAAAAATAAAATAAAATAAAAATTGTAGAATCTGAAACAAAAGCAAGAGAAAACAAATCAATGAACAAATCTGAAACAAAAGTTAGGGAAAAACAAATTTAAAAAAAGGGAGCTCTGGAAGTTGAGTGTAGAGAGGGGATTTGAGTGCAGACAATGGGAAATGAACAAATCAATGAAAATGGAGGCCTCAACTCTATCGATCTTCCTTCTCTTCCTCCTTCGCCATCACCGCCATCTCCATCTTTTCTTCTTCTCTCTCGCCTCTTCTCTTCTCTCTTCTCTCTCTCTTGCCTCTTTTCTTTCCTCTGTTTGTATTCAAAAGCAAGAAAAAAAAAGTCATTTTGGGCATTCGAGCCACTTTCGGGCCAATTTTTTCAAGCTACGAAGTATTATTAAAGAGCAATTCCGATTGGTAGCTCGAAAATAATAAGGCTCAAATGGCTCTAGTCTAAAACGACATCATTTTTTTTTTTTTTTCTTTCTTTCTTTCTTTCTCGTTTTTCTAAAGATGAAGATGAAGAAGATGAAGAAGAAAGAGAGACAAGAAAGAGAGAAGATGAGCTGGGCATCATCATCAACATCTTCATCAATGCATCATCATCATCAACAATAACATCTTCATCAACATCATCATCATCATCATTATCATAAACAATTTTTTTTTTCTTTTCTTTTTCTTTCATCTTCAGATCCAGATCCACTAGAGATCATCAACAACAACAAGACACATCATCAACAACAACCAACAATCACCCCAATATATATATATATATATAAATTGTAGAATCTGAAACAGAAGCAAGAGAAAACAAATCTGAAACAGAAGTTGGGGCAAAACAAATTTAAAAAAAAAAAGAGCTTTGGAAGTTGAGTGCAGAGAAAAGGAAATGGACAAATCAATGAAAATAGAGGCCTCCACCCCGTCGATCTTTCTTCTCTTCCTCCTCCGCCATCATCGCCATTTCCATCTTTTCTCTTTCTCTCTCGCATCTTCTCTTCTCTCTCTCTCGCACCTCTTCTTTTCCCTCTGTTTGTATTCGAAAGCAAGAAAAAGAAAAAGAAAAAAAATTACCCAAAACGACATCGTTTTGGGTATTCGAGCCACTTTCGTTCTAACTTTTTTGAGCTACGAAGTATTATTGTATGTATTAATTCAAATAAATTATCGTTTGTCACTAATCATAAAAACTTAAACAAGAACAAAAAATTGAAGAAATACAGCAATCGACAAAAAGAAAAGAAGTGAGGGTTAGAAAAAGCTACTGGTTTAATCTACTCTTAAAATGCTAAGCTAAACTACTCCTAGATAGACTCTGTGCGAGTGTTTTTGATGATTGAGATGTCCTTCTTTGTATCTCTCTTTGCATATTTATAAGCTCGGCCATATGAGAGAAAGAAATAACCTAAGCCCACAATTTGCTTATGATTTTCTCAACATGATATATCCCATCTTTGATAGGAACCATTTTGTAGATCTGGTTTGATTTGATCTTGATTTATTGATCTCAGCAACTAACTTTCAAATTGCTCAATTGCTAACTTTCTGGCCCTCCATTTAACATGTCATTATTCCATGTCCTTAACACATCTGTCACGCCACGTTCGCCTGTCGACAAAAATAATAATAATAATAATAATAAATGTAAATGGTCTTAATTGACAGACCATAATCGAACTTGGTCATAATCAACATGTCATAATCGACAGAAAAATAAAATGTGGTACAAACAATACGTATTTTATAGTCATTGGATGTAATGGAAATCTTATATTTTGACTATGTAATGAAAATCAATCCATCTAACTGCCTTCAACCAATGTAAGGAGAAATTAGACAAGAAATTACAAAATAAATTTAAACAAAAAAAGGAAAAAAAAATTAAGGGAAAGTGATCTGATATGTAATAATTTGAACTTTCGACTCAGATCCAAGTACTAGATTTGCCAAGCTAAAATGAGACAAGAAACATCTCTTGCTCAAAAGTGAATAAAACATCCACTTATATTAGGAACACATAATATTTACATAAAGGGAGAGGCTCCTCCCTGGTTGGGTATCCAAATTGGAGAGTGTTATTGGGCTTTTGTGAACCTATCACGAAATCCACATTAATAATTAGAACCGTTCAATATGTAAGAATCGTCGAGTATTTCATTCTTATAAAAAATCACGTTAATCAAATAGCGATAGCCACTTGCTTATATCACTTTTGTATAAATAATTTATTTTAAAAATATACTTACCGTTGACATAAATATAATCTGATTAAGTGACTATTAATATCCAATCAACGTGAATTTTTATGGAAATAATATACTCGATGAACTATACACAATGAACGGTTTTGATCATCGATGTGAGCTCTGTGATGGGCTCACGGAGGCCCAACAATCTCCTCCAATTCAATTTGAATTAGAGATAATCCTTTCCTAAAATTAGTTACCTATTTGACATAGAGACGTAAGATCCACATGTGTGAGGTCACATTGAGTCCTACCTCTTTATTTCACATTTGTATTTGATTCAATAAAAATTGTGTGATATTTCTATAAACAATAATTTTAAGAACTTAGATCAAGATTTGTTAGTGATTTAGCCCACAATATCAACTTTAAATATACTATAGATTTAAATAGTCTTGTTCTGTTTTGCAAAACGTGAGGTAGTAAAACTCCATTCTAACACAGTGATAGTATACTATCTAATCTTCTTTGAGCTCGGGGTCTAGCTCAGGTGAAAATCTATCTGGCTTTCGAGCCAAGATCCAACATGGGCTCAAACCAAGGATTCATGGGACCATGCTCTCCAATAATACTTCGTAGCTCGAAAAAGTTAGCCCGAAAGTGGCTCGAATACCTAAAATGCCGTCGTTTTGGATATTTTTTTTTCTTGCTTTTAAATACAAACAGAGGAAAGAGAAGAGGCGAGAGAGAGAGAAAAGAGAGGAGAAGAGGCGAGAGAGAAGGAGAAAAGATGGAGATGGCGGTGATGGCGGAGGAGGAAGAGAAGGAAGATCGACGGGGTGGAGGCCTCCATTTTCATTGATTTGTTCATTTCCCTTTCTCTGCACTCAAATCCCTTCTCTGCACTCAACTTCCAAAGCTCCCTTTTTTTAAATTTGTTTTGCCCCAACTTCTTAAAATAAACAAAACCCAAAAACAATTTTTAAAAATCTTGTTTTCATTTTTTATAATTTTCTTGTTTTCTCTTGCTTTTGTTTCGGATTCTACAATTTTTTAATTTACGATTTTTTTTTTTTTTTGGTGGTGATTGTTGGTTGTTGATGATGATGTGTGTTGTTGTTGTTGATGATCTCTAGTGGATCTGGATCTAAAAATCAAGGAAAAAGAAAATAAAAAAAAATTGTTAATGATGATGGTGATGTTGATGAAGATGTTGTTGTTAATGATAATGATATGTTGATGAAGATGTTGTTGATGATGATGCCCAGCTTCTCTCCTCTCTTTCTTGTCTCTTCTTCTTCTTCATCTTCAGAAAACGACAAAAAAAGAAAGAAAAAAAAAATCCAAAACGATGTCGTTTTAGACTTGGGCCATTTGAGCCTTATAATTTTCGAGCTACCAATCGAAACTGCTCTCCAATAATACTTCGTAGCTCAAAAAAGTTGGCCTAAAAGTGGCTCGAATACCCAAAACGACGTTGTTTTGGGTTTTTTTTTATATACTTTTTCTTGCTTTTGAATACAAACAGAGGGAAAAGAAAAGGCGAGAAAGAAGGAGAAAAGATGGAGATGGAGATGGCGGTGATGGCGGAGGAGGAAAAGAAGGAAGATCAACGAGGTCCCTTTCTCTACACTCAAATCCCTTCTCTTCACTCAACTTCCAGAGCTCCCTTCTTTTAAATTTGTTTTGCCCCAACTTCTGTTTCAGATTTGTTCATTGATTTGTTTTCTCTTGCTCTATTTCAGATTCTACAATTTTTTTTTTTTTTTGGTGATTGTTGGTTGTTGATGATGATGTGTGTTGTTGTTGTTGTCTCTTCTTCTATTTCAGATTCTACAATTTTTTTTTTTTTTTTGGGTGATTGTTGGTTGTTGATGATGATGTGTGTTGTTGTTGTTGATGATCTCTATTGGATCTGGATATGAAGATGAAGGAAAAAGAAAAGAAAAAAAAAATTGTTGATGATGATGATGATGTTGATAAAGATGTTGTTGTTGATGATGATGCCCAGATCCTCTTCTCTCTTTCTTGTCTCTCATTCTTCTTCATCTTCAAAAAAACGAGAAAGAAAGAAAAAAAAAAAAAATCCAAAACAATGTCATTTTAGACTCGAGTCGTTTGAGCCTTATTATTTTCGAGCTACCAATCGGAACTATGAAAATAATAAGGCTCGAATGGCCCTAGTCTAAAACGACGTTGTTTTAGATTTTTTTTCTTTCTTTCTTTCTCGTTTTTCTAAAGATGAAGAAGAATAGGATGAAGAAAAAGGAGAGACAAGAAAGAGAGAAGAGGAGCTAGGCATCATCATCAACACATTATCGTCATCAACAACAACATCTTCATCAACATCATCATCATCATCATCATCAACAAAAAAAAAAAACTCTTTTCTTTTTCCTTCATCTTTAGATCCAGATCCACTAGAGATCATCAGCAACAACAACAACACACATCATTATCAACAACCAACAATCACCACACACACACAAAAAAAAAATTGTACAATCTGAAACAGAAGCAAGAGAAAACAAATCAATGAACAAATCTAAAATAGAAGTTGGGGCAAAACAAATTTAAAAAAGGGAGCTCTGGAAGTTGAGTGCAGAGAAGGGATTTGAGTGCAGAGAAAGGGAAATGAACAAATCAATGAAAATGGAGGCCTCCACCCCGTCGATCTTCCTTCTCTTCCTCCTCCGCCATCATCGCCATCTCCATCTTTTCTCCTTCTCTCTCGCTTCTTCTCTTCTCTCTTCTCTCTCTCTTGCCTCTTCTCTTTCCTCAATTTGTATTCAAAAGCAAAAAAAAAAAAAAATCCAAAACGACGTCATTTTAGGTATTCGAGCCACTTTCGGGCCAACTTTTTCGAGCTCCGAAGTATTATTGTTATTTTCGAGCTGCTAATCGGAACTGTTAATACATATTTTGTTCTGTTCTATCTCTTATTTGCCTAATTACTTTGAGGGAAGTCCTTAATCTGTTTAAGGAATAGAATTCAAATATAAAACCTAATTTTTATTTGTACTTACTTAAAGATTGATTTAAATCTGTCGATCAAATCATTATCGATTAGGTTTGAATTAAAGTTTTACCAACAAATATATAATAACTTAAAATTTTACCAACAAATATATAAATTTATTATAGAATAGTGCTGCTTGAGCCGCAGATTTAGGCCAAGTTTAGGAAGACTAAATAAGTACACTTTTTGACTTTTTTTGTATTATGTGTGGAAAAAGTAGAGAGGAGATGTTGATTGATGTGATCCAAAAAAAATAAAAAGATGAAATAAGTACACTTTTTTAAGTTAGTCAAACTTGACCTTAGACCTAATGCCTCAAGCCTGCTAATATGGCAACTCATTAAAATATGTCAAAGTAAGCTTAGAAATCAATTTTTTATTTTAAATTAAAAATAGTCATTAGAGTCATTTCAAATTCATAGATTCTTTTGGGTGTCAGAAAATGGGACTGTCTCATTGGACAGATACGGAGGAGTATTAAGGACGAATTTGGACTCTTACGGTTATTCAGATAATTTTTTAACAACAGAGCAATACCTCAACTAAGTGAGTTGTTTAAGTTGGTTAGAATTTGTATTGATTCTTAAGATGTAAATCAATTGTTAAATATTCAATTCTTTACTTTTATTGAGATTATCAGCAAGATTTTGGCATATTAATTATTTGATACATGTGAGATAAAAAATTACATATATATTTTGAAAAAATACTTGAGACACATAATTTATTACCCCTCAAAATTTAATTTGTCAAACACTCTATTATGGGGAGTCTAACCTCAATACCACATCATTCTCATTTAAGAGTAATAAATTAGGAGATATAATATTGTTGTATATTTTAACTACTTTGATTAGCGATGATCATGTTCTATTTATTTTTTAAGTTAATCAATATTTTAGCAAAATTCGATAACTTGTATATTCCTCAACCACTTAAAAAAACCTTTAAATTACAATTAGGTTTTTTTTTTTTTTTTGGTGTGTATGTGTTAACTCTAAGGATTTGATGAGTTGGTGAGGTAACGACTTGCATGACCAAAAGTCTGAAATTTGAAACTTATACCAACCTCCTCATAGTCCTTGACTGAAATTGGAGAGTGAGATGGATTTCTCGACATCCTTTCCAAGTTGACTTGTAAGACCGAGTCATAAATAGACCCGACCTTGTTTCCGGTCAACAAAAAAAAATTACAAGTAATTGATTGTATGAAATGAGGTTAGTTGATTCAACATTATCAAGTACATATTTGCACTAGAATAATGTCCTTTTGTCATATTAGTTGATTAAACAAACCATGACCAAGCCAGGCTGGCTCTACTTGGGATTAACATTTGTTTTTGCATAATATATTAACTAATAATCACACCTAAACTCAGGATTTTGGTCAATATAATGAAGCATCGAATTGCATAAACAAATCAATTAAGTAGGATTAGCTAGCTATTGTACACTAATCCTTCCAAAGAGTTTATTAGTAAGAGTAATTGGAGTTGCCTAAAGCATTTTTGGACTTGATCCCAAAAAAATAAATAAATAAAATTTTGGACAGATTGCATATTTTAGGCCTCAATTTTAAATTTAAATTTTATTTTTGATAATCTCTAACATAAACTCCCAACTTACAACGTTGAATAATAAACACCTTAAAGGCCAAGCATTTCCTTCACTGAACAACCTTATTATTTGATAATTTTAGAAGGTGGTTCATCAAGAAAATCTTTAGGTAATGATTTGGAAAAGATAAGATAGTATTTTTAGTGTATAAATTTTTTAACAAAAAATGTCAGTCAGTGGGACCAAATTTGAAGACTATAAAATGGTTCTTAACCAATTCCCTTAAGAGCATTGATTAGTTTTAGCATTTGCCTAACAAGCATATTTCATGATAATTGAATATCTGATCTTCAAGATTACAACTTGGCCAACATTGGATTTGGTGCACCAAATATATATCACACACACCAATCCTTATGGGTATATGAAGCAGGACAAATTACAGTTTTTATAATTTGAGATTTATGTTACTTTAGTTCTTGTTTTCAATTATCAATCTCGTTCTAAATAAAGATAATTAAAAATATTGTTATTCTATTTCAAGGATAAAGTTGTTAATTTGATAAAATATAAACTAATTTGACAAAAATAAATATCAAAAAATTATTTTTAAATTTTAAAAAGTAATTTCTATGCACCAAAGATAAAATTATATAAAAATGACAAATCTTTTATATGTTTATTTATTTATTATTTTTTTATCACATTAATTTTTAGTGTATGTTTGGATGATGATCATGTAATACGTGATTGTTTTTGTTGATATTTTTAGATGGTTATCATGTGATAGATGGTTGCATTTGTTGTTAACAGATATTTTTAGATGGTTATCATGTAATGAATGGTTATTAAACTTTTAATGTATAATCTATATGTTTAATATACGAAATGTTTTTAGTTTTGAATTTTTTGATTTAATAGATTGGTTTAATAATGATATCAAAGTTATCGTCATGTTTGATTTTTGAAAAAATAAAAACTAATTTAACAAGGGGCACTTTTTCATAAATCCTTTTTCACCTACTTATATTCTATTTAGTCCACATTATTTTTTTATATTCCAATAAGTCCTATGAGTGACATAGTTATCAAAATACTCCTAATAATATTCATGTTTACAATGTGAATGTTCACACCATCAATACGAATGTTAATATGTCAATATGAATGTTCACACTGTTAATGTGAATATTCATTTGTGAACATTCACACGTCAATATGAATATTCACATTGTAAAATATAAATGTTTACAACACCAAATTGCTAACCGTTCAAAAAATATTTGTAAGGGTAGAAATATCCATAAAATACTTTAAATATAAGAATTAAGATTTGGTAGTTCAAATGATCAAATAATAAGACTTATTAAAATATAAGAATATCTTATGGACTAATTAGGATACAAACACTTGAAAAAAGATTTTCTAATAAATCTCCCATTTAACAATATAAAAAAAAATATTTTTAAAAATTATTTCTACCCTCCTAAAAGATAAAATTATATAAAAATGATATGTTTTTAATTTTTTTTCACTAATTTAATTTTTTGTTTCTTAAAAAAAATTTCTAAAAATAGATCTTGAAAACCAAACTAACATAACTTTATAACAATTTTTTTTTTAACATTATTCATTAAAAAAACCATTCAGCATGCTTGGTTAGAGTTTTCCAAAAACTCTTTTCAGAAAATTCTACTTTTTTTTTCCGTATTTTTTTGTTTTTACTGAATTTTTTTAATATTTTAAGATTTTTTTTTTTTTACTTTTTAGACATACCTAACATAAATATACCTAAAAAGTAAAAAAAATTGTGAAAGAAACCTTTTAAAAATTCACTAAATACAAAAAATATAAAAAAAAAATACGAGAATTCCGTACATATTTTGTATTTTTATGTATTTATTAATTTTTTAAAATATTTTTTTTAGATACATCTAAGTAAGGTGCATTTAAAAAAGTAAAGAAAATGTTTAAAATTTTAAAAATATTCACTAAAATAAAAAAACACAAAAACCAAAAGACTCAATTTTTAAAAAATTTAATCTAAAAAACTCAAACCAAACACATTGATTATATTTCAAAGAAAATATAATTTAACCAATACAAAATAAGTTGTATGACGACTTTATCTTTCAAATGGAATAACAATGTCTTCAATTGTCCTTATTTGAAATAAGAATCAAAATTCAGAATCAAATGTATCACAATTGAAAAGTCATGAACTAAACTGACACAAATCCAAAATTATAGAAACTGTTAGTATAATTATACACCCATTGTTCGTGCTTCTCAGACTGGATTTTTCAATTGATGGGCAAAATTTATTTGTCCTGATTGGTTCAATGGCATGCTTCAACTATGAAACTTGGAGCTCTTAAGATATAAATTGCTTTTGTCTTTTTTGTTTGTTGCAGGTGGAGGTGGTTGTGGAGGTAGAGAGGGATAACGAGGTAGGTGCTTCAAGGTGACAGTGACAGAGATGGAGGTAGTTAGGAGCAACATCAAAGTAAGTGATGACGGACAGTGACAGAGATGGAGGTAGTTAGGAGCAACATCAAAGTAAGTGATGACGAGGGAAGGGGTTGTGGAGAGGTGGTTAGAAGTGGCTGCGGGTGGTGGCCAAACTATCCCCTCTCCCCCGTGCCAAAAAAATAAAAATAAATTTAATTACAGTTAGTAGTGCTGTAATTTTATTGTAATCTCACTTTGATATCTTTATTTTCAATTATAACAGTTAATTCCTTAAATTTTAAACCAAGTTGTAATGTCATTTTTCTGTCCATCTATTGTTAAAAATTAAAAGTAAATATGAGATTATGATGAAAGTGTAGAGGTGCTGATGAGACAAAAAAAAAAAAATAGCACGCTTAATTCACATAACAAGTTATGTTAATTTTATTAACGATAAGTGAATGAAATAATGACATTGTAACTTAACTTAAAGTGTAGGGGGTTGATTGTCACAATTTAAAATAAAGGGATCAAAATATGATTACGATGAAAATAGATGAGTATTAATTAAGTGTAAAAAAATAATTATAAAAAAAAAAGAAGGTACTGTCATGAATATGCCAATCCTATTTATTGGGAATGCAACAATATATTATGGAACAAGTAAAAGCACATTAGCTTGTACGCATTGCAAACCAAGAAGTCAAAGAAATGAGCTGTGCTACATTGGTGTTTAGCATTACAAGGTTGCTTCGATCATTAAGCCATTATCACTACATATTTTCTATTGAAAAGGTTGGGATAGAAAAAAATTTGTGACAGAGTTTGAAGATGAGAAAAAAGTTTTATATATTAATAGAGTATCAAGTGGTATTGTTGGACCATTTTAATATCTTATATTTATTTATTGGTTTATCTTTTTCATAAATGAGATTTTATTACTTTGGTAATTTCTTGGTCATAAATGGAAGATAAATAGAATTCATGAACTTGGTTAATGGTCATTATATTGGTGTAACTATTTTTTTGTTTAATGGTCATTATTTTTGGTGTAACTGTAAGGTCCTTATAGCCTATATATAGTCTACTCTTTTCTATCTATACAGATTAACTATTTTCTATACAAGAGAGATTACTAGCAAAGAAAGGTGTATTATTGGTGGAGCTTTGGGTTCACCATCTTGTGCAGAGTTGGCCTGAACCATACGACAAGTGGTCGGGCTGTTGTATCCTGGAGGGGACAAGTCATAGTGTTGTGACTGCTGTATTGGTATTTGGATTCTTCCTACCGCAGTGAGCTTGATCTCCTTAAAGAAAACGAGATATCCGTGCCTCAGCCTGATCTATTTGTATCTCATTTTCTTTACATCATTTATCAATAATATAGTTTAGTTTCTGGTATTTTCTCCAACAATTTAAGGAGATCAAACATGGAACAAGTACTAGAAAAAACCAATAATAGAATTGGAGATCTCAACAAACCTTTCAAGTTCAAAGGAGTTCATTTTAAGAGGTGGATAGGAAAAGTTCTTTTTTACCTTAGCCTTTTGAAAGTTGCATATGTTCTTACCGAAAAGAATCCGAACAAAATCCCAACCGAGGAGATGAATGATGAAGACTATGAGGCACATGAAGCAAAAGTGACTTCCTATAATACAGATAAGTATAAATGTCAATTTTATCTCTTAAATTTCCTTGCTGATTAATTTTATGATTATTACTATGACACCACTTACATGTTGTCTTCTATTAATTTATGGCATGCTCGCTTGTGTCATATAAATAGTAAATATGTGGGAATCATGAGTAGTTTAGAATTAATTCTAAAGTGACAAAAAATTTTGAGAAATGTGAAGTTTGTAGTAAAGCAAAAATTACCAAGAGGCCTCATAAAAGTGTTGAAAAAAATACCGAATTGCTAGAATTATTTCATACTGATTTGTGTGAGTTTGAAGGAATTTTAACTCAGGTGGTAACCGATATTTTATCACTTTTATTGATGATTTTTCAAAATATACAAACGTATATTTATTAAAAAATAAAAGTGATGCTTTTGAGAAATTTAAAGAATTCCTTCTTGAAGTGGAAAATCAATTCGGTAAAAAGATTAAAAGAATTAGAAGTGATAGAGGCCGGGAGTATGAATCTCTAGGATTCAACTCTTTTGTTCAGTCATTGGGAATTATTCATGAGACTACTCCACCATATTCACCTTCATCAAATGGCGTAGCTAAAAGAAAAAATAAAACGTTAATTGACTTGACGAATGCTATGCTTATTGATTCAGGTGCTCTCTCAAATTTTTGGGGTGAGGCTATTTTGACAGCTTGCCATGTGATAAATAGAGTGCCACACAAAAAGACTAAAATTGTCCCTTATGAGTTGTGGCGGGGGCATAAACCAAATCTAGGTTATTTGAAGATTTGGGGTTGTTTAGCTTTTGTGAGGCTTGCAGATCCTAAACGACCTAAATTGGGTGAACGAGCTACCACTTGTGCTTTTCTTGGGTATGCGTTGCATAGTACAGCTTATAGATTTTTTGATATGGAAAATAATATTATTTTTGAATCAGGTGATGCTATTTTTCATAAAAATAAATTTCCTTTCAAATCTAGAAATAGTGAGGGTCAAATAATATCTGAAAATATTCTATCTATGCCTAACTCTTCTACTCCTTCTCAAGTTTTTCAAGAAAAAAAAAAATTCAAATCCAACTAAGAAGAAGTAAACGAGCTAGAGTTGAAAAAGATTTTGGCCCTGACTATTATCTTTACAATGTGGAAGAAATTCCTCATACGGTACAAGAAGCTTCATCATCACCTGATACTATTTTCTGGAGAGAGGCTGTAAATGATGAGATAGACTCGCAACTTTCAAATAAAACATGGAAGTTAGTGGATTTACCTCCAGGTTGTAAAACTATTGGGTGTAAATGGGTCCTTCGTAAAAAACTTAAACCGGATGGAACTATAGACAAATATAAAGCGAGGCTTGTCGCTAAAGGTTTTAAGCAACAAGTTGATCTTGATTTCTTTGATACTTTTTCTCCGGTTACTAGAGTAACATCCATTAGACTGTTGATTGCAGTGGCTGCAATTCATGATTTAAAAATTCATCAAATGGATGTAAAAACAACATTTTTAAATGGAGATCTAGATGAGGAGATTTACATGGACCAACCTGAAGGCTTTGTGGAGCCTGGCCAAGAAAACAAAGTGTGTAAGCTAACTAAGTCCCTTTATGGTTTAAAACAAGCTCCTAAACAGTGGTATGAGAAATTTGATTCCTACATGCTTGAGAATGGCTATAAGACTAATGAATGTGATAAGTGCATATATTATAGAACTTGTGAGAATGCACATGTGATTATTAGCCTATATGTGGATGATCTACTTATCTTTGGCTCTAATTTGCATATTATAAATGAGATTAAAAATATGCTTAATAGCCACTTTGATATGAAAGATCTTGGTAAAGCTAATTTTATTTTGGGAATTAAAATTACCAAGACTAAGGATGGCATTTTTCTTGATCAGTCGCATTATGTTGAGAAAATTTTAAAGAAATATAATTTTCTAGACTGTAAACATGTTGCTACTCCTTTTGATGCAAGCATACACTTATCTGTTGTAACAAATGAAAAAGAATATGCTAGCATGATTGGTAGTTTGAGATATACTACTGACTGTACTAGACCTGACATTGCATATGCTGTTAAAGTACTTAGCAGGTTTACTAGCAAACCAAGTCGAGATCATTGGCTAGCCATGGGAAGAATTATGAGATATTTATTTGGAACAAAAAATTATGGTTTGTTTTATAACAAGTATCCTGCGGTACTTGAGGGATATAGTGATGCCGATTGGAACACTTTGTCAGGTGATTCTCTCTCTACTTTGGGTTTTATTTTTACCTTGGGTAGTGGTGCTATATGTTGGAAGTCTAAAAAACAGATGATAATTGCTAATTCTACAATGGAAGCTGAGCTTATAGCGTTAGCTTCAGTATGTGAGGAAGCGAATTGGTTGAGCGATTTGTTACATGAAATTCCTTTTTGGGAAAAACCAATTCCTCCTGTGTTAATTCGTTGTGATAGCACTGCTGCTATTGGTAGAGTGAACAATCATTTTTATAATGGTAAATCCAGACCTATT
The DNA here is from genome assembly GCF_004153795.1 of Camellia sinensis. Classification (NCBI taxonomy): domain Eukaryota; kingdom Viridiplantae; phylum Streptophyta; class Magnoliopsida; order Ericales; family Theaceae; genus Camellia; species Camellia sinensis. The sequence goes on along the minus strand of NW_021027845.1, from coordinate 456,891 downwards.
AGAAGGAAACACAGTAATGTGAGACCCTATTTGAGTAATGGCATCATAACTGTGAATTATGTAAGATCTTGTGATAATCTTGCGGATCCGTTAACCAAGGCCTTGGCGAGAGATAGGGTCTAGAATACATCGAGGGGGATGGGTTTGAAGCCTATAAAATCAAAAACCATGTATGAGGATACCCAAACTAGAGACTAGAGATCCTGTAACTAGGTTCAATGGGAAGAACGAATCATATGGTGGTTGTAAAAATACACTCTTTAATATTTTGTTATCCATCCCTGTGATGTAAGTGCATTTGTCCTGTAATGTTGGAGGGTTGAGTTTTTATATTCTTAATGAAATTCTGTAGCTCTTGTTGAGTGGGGTGTGTAAATTACAGGAACATCCTTGACAGATTTCACCTATGTGAGCATGAAAGTGGGGCCGCTTTCTATGAGAACAAGGCTTATTCTCAAATATGCTCATGAAAACTGGGATTAGCACAAGGCCGTAATGTGTTAGCTATTAAAGCTCATGTCAACACCTGGATTATTATGTGTGAGCAGTAATACTTTATTTCCCCTAAGCAGTCATAGTTCAAGTCTGAGACCACTACTGACTCTGGAGTAGAGGTTGCTATTTCACTAATGAAGATTCAATGCAGAGCACACCTTCATGATGCATACTAGTCTATCTTTGTTTGGTAATCTCTTTTATCCTTGTTGATATTAAAATGAGTGGGGGATTGTTGGACCATTTTAATATCTTATATTTATTTATTGGTTTATCTTTTTCATAAATGGGGTTTTATTACTTTGGTAACCTCTTTGTCATAAATGGAGGATAAATAGAATTCATGAACTTGGTTAATGGTCATTATTTTGGTGTAACCATTTTCTTGTTTAATGGTCATTATTTTTGGTATAACTGTAAAGTCCTTATAGCCTATATATAGTCTACTCTTTTCTATCTATACAGATTAACTATTTTCTATACAAGAGAGATTACTAGCAAAGAAGGGTGTTTTATTGGTGGAGCTTTGGGTTCACCATCTTGTGCAGAGTTGGCCTGAACCATACGACAAGTGGTCGGGCTGTTATATCCTGGAGGGGACGAGTCATAGTGTTGTGACTGCTGCATTGGTATTTGGATTCTTCCTACCGTAGTAGGCTTGATCTCCTTAAAGAAAACGAGATATCCGTGCCTCAGCCTGATCTATTTGTATCTCATTTTCTTTGCATCATTTATCAATAATATAGTTTAGTTTCTGGTATTTTCTCCAACAGGTACTATCATTTCACCAATTATAAATATATATATTTTTTAGTGTTCCTCAAATATTCAAAAATATGGTTCATATTCTACTATCTTCCACTAATCATAATAGTAAAAGATACCATATGAATATATCCTATCCACGTGCAAAAATCACTCAAAGATGAGGATCATAACTTTTCTAATATATATAGAAAGTGCATAATGGTTGTCTAATGAACAGTTTTGGCAGCCAAAGCAAGGGCATTCCATTGTGGCCATATCATCTTTTCAAATTATTTATTTTTCTTCAAAATATTACATACAGGTGGACTCATAATTAGTGATGTTCTCAAAATAGAGGCATAAAATCTGATCATGAAATCAGATATAATCCTCATAAGAAAATGGTATCCAATTCTATGTATTTAAAATTGTGAGTACCAAAAATTATTCAAAAGCAAGTGAGACCAAAGCTCTCCAAGTTGCACAGTTAAACAAAAGCATTCAAAGGTCTAAGCATTTCCCTTTGCAACTTGTCTTTGTTTTATTATGTGTAAAGTGGCTTTTCAAAACATAAGGTTAGACAATGCTTATAGTATGTATGGGCCACTTTGCTATTTTAAATGGCAAAGACTTAATTTAATAACTTAAGTACAAATTGCTAGCCCTATTTTATTCAATAATTACTTGGTACGGATTCACCAGACCAAAATTTGGCAACTGGTCTAATTTGATATTCCTTGCTTTGTTTTGTTCTCTTGTTTTTGTTCTTTCTTTATCTTTAGTTTATAAGAAAAATGTTAATCACCGATTATTATTAGTCTAGGCATACTTGTAAAAAAGGGCAGTGAAATGCATAAAACCATGTCTTGCAATGTACAAAAAATTGTAATTTGACTGTGTTTTTTGTTTGAGTTTTTGGAAACAAACAATAAATGCAAAGTTTGAAAACAATCAAATTTTCATTTTTGTGGGAAAACAATCAAGTTATTCATCCATACTACACTGAATCATTACCAAAAAAATAAAAAATAAAAAAGAAGAACAAATAGAAGAAGAAAAGAACAATAGTAAATCATTAGTTATTATTGTATTCACAGCAAGTAAGATAACACAAATAAACTAGTAATTTTCAGAGTGAATGAATACAAGTAATACACCATGTTTGGTTCCATAAAATTGAGTTCATTTTTTAAAATACGAATTGAAAACTGAGAGAACTGTTTTTGAAAACTAAAAACCTCACAAAAGTCCTTAGAATGCCTCAGTTTCGAAATTTTGAAAATAACTTTTTGATATTTAATAAAATGTATATTGTTAATCAAAAATAGTTTTCACAATCACGAAATAAATGTTCTGTGTTTACAAAATTAAAAATAAAAAAGGCAAATTACTTGGAAGTCCTATATAAAATAGGAGAAGTTTGTTTAGTCCCATAACCTTTTGGATGTTCTCAAAAGTCCCTTACATATTTATCTCTGTGCATTCGGTCTTCTCTGTTTCTTTCTCTTCCTTTCTAGCGACTGACGACTGACGACTACGCTTTCTTCTCTTTCTTTTTCTCTTTCTAACATATAGTCACCGACGACTGACGACCACCATTGATTGGGATTCTCCAGCAATCACAGACCACCGATTCTTAACTTCACCATCACCGACTACGAAGGAGATAAATTTTCGGTGAAGAAGATGAGTAGATCTACTCAAATCTTATGTAGATCTGCTTAAATCTACATCAGATCTAAGTAGATCTACATGAGATCCGATTAGATCTAAACCAAAAATAGTCGCCAGAGTACAATCTTCTCTATATATTTGTTTCTCTCTTTTAATCTCTCAATTTTTCTACCTTTTCTCTACTACACACTTCTATTTTCCTATTTTAATATAGAAATTTTTCAAATTCTAAATAAATTGTTTTCGAATTTTAGTTACAAGTGGTAAAAACTATAAAATTTTACAGTTTCAATTTTTTTGATACTGAAATGAATCATGCTTTAAAACTGTAATTTTACAATTTCATAACATGTTTTTCAGTTTAATTAATGAGAATAAATGCTTAATAGAATCAAGCGTCAGTTTCAAAGCTTACTTTTCAGTTTGATCAATATTGAAGATTATTTGCTTAAACACTACAAAAATTGAAAAATAATATATATTTTTTCCGTTGTTTTTGTTTGCTGTTGTTATGGTTTTTTCTTCTTTCAAGTTGTCAATATTTAACACATTTTATTATGTTTTTTGATTTTAATTTCTTAGTTTATTCTTCTTCTTTTTTTGACAATATTCTAGACATTTTGATGAGTATTCAACGATTTTCTTGATATCCAACAAACATTCTAGACATTTTGACGACTTCCGGCGATGTTCAAAACATTCTCGCAATACTTTGATGAATTTCTGATGATATTTCGGCGACTTCTCGGTGATGTTGAACATTCTGGCGAATCTTCAGTGACCGTCTGATGACAGAAGTCCAGCGGTGGTGAAATGTAACAGTGTCTTTAATTTTTTTTAATTTTAAAAATAAATTTTTTTGGTAATAATTAAAAATATATAGGATTAATTGAGGTAAGTGTTTTGTTTTGAAATTAAATGAATTTTAAATTTTGTATATGAGACTTATCAGTAAGTTTTCTAAATAAAAAACATAGCATAAATAGAACCGAACATTTTATTTGTTTATTTATTTTTGACACTTTTTTCTCCGTATGAACTGTCCATTGGGCCAATGAAGCTTCTTTAAAATGTCAAAGGTGGAAAACCCACAACTTCCACAATGGACTCTGGACTTGATCAGACAAGAACTCCTTTGCCATGAACTAAGAGCCCATGGACCAACAACAAAACCTCTTTTGTTGTGATTTGGGTGGATTTTATTTATAAAGTGGCCAGGCTCGTATATAAGCCCAAAACAACAGACCAACAAGAGGTTCTATGAAGATAATAGGGGAAATATTACATGCACCATATCATAAAATGTATAATTTTATTATAAAATTTCATAATATCAAATATAAAATGCGTAATTTCATTATAAATTAATGTAACAAAAAATGTCACAACTAAGAGGGTATTTGATAACATGATTCAGCACTTAAAGCTGAATTAATTAAGTGATAATCAATTAAACCCATTTGATAATCATAATTGATATTGCTTAAAAATTTAAATGCCTCTTAAAATGTATGCTAAAATTTAAAAAAAAAAATGTAAGTCATATACAATTTACTTAATTCTAACTGAATTTATAAATATAAACACAAATATCGATATACACTATTATAAACTTATTACCACTACCGCTAGCAATACTACCATTGCCACCACTACCACTATGCCACCGCCATCGCGACCACCACCACCACCACAACCACCACCATCATGTCACCACCACTACTACCTCTACCACCACCATTACTACCGCTATCACTACCACCACCATCATGTCACTATTACCACTACCACCACCACCACCACCACTACTACCATCATCTTCATCACTATTGTCATTATTGCCATGAACATCACTATCATTTTACTACTACTATCACTGCCACAACCACCACCACCAATATCATCACAATATAAAATTTAAAATATACAATTTAAAAATTAATAATTTTTAAATTTTATCTTACGCATTTCAAATAACCTATTTTTAATTTAGTACTTAAATTTTTATCAAATAATTTTTTAACTTAAAAAATTCAACATTCAGTTTTTAATATTTAACTTTTAATTTTCAGCTTCAGTTTTATCGAACATCACCTAAGCCACAAACTTTTGCAATATTAACCAAAAAAATTCAAGATTTTATTACGTCAATTTATGATGAAATTATGTATTTTATGATTGATATTATAAAAATTTGTGATAAAATTAAATATTTTTGTAATAGGGGTACAGGATTTCCCTGATAATAATATGACCCAAAATCGTTAGATATATTCTTCCCCTTCTTTTCTTGGGTGATTCTAAATGCAGGAGCCAGATTTTTCTCCACAGCTAAAGAAGGAATCTCTCCCCCTTCCCCATTTTCTTCTTTCCATCTTTCCTTCCTACCAAACATGACTTTAGCAATTTTCTTTTGGGCCTTAACAGTGGGTTTTGATATTTTCCTCACCATTCTTGAGCTGCTCACGAGCCCTGGCCAGTTCGGTACTTTTATTTTTGGATGACTGAGAAAGCAAGTGGAGTTTGCAGCTCCATGTCTTCATAAAAATAAAAATATACATAAATAAATAAACTTCCATGACCCATGTAATAATTTTTCAATAATATTACAATTATCATATGCTTATATCACATTTAATTTACTATTTGAGTTATTATCACTATATTAGAGCATTAATATCAAACTAATTATTTTCATTTTTTAGCTAAAATAGTGAATAAATTACTAAATGTTACCTCTATCAAATTAGTTATCGAGTTAGTCATTTTAGTTTTGATGATTTTGACTTAACAAATGTAATTAGTAGTTTACTGTAGCCAATCATTAAAAAATTATTAATGAAAAATCTAAAAATCCCCCAGAATAATCAACAATCAACAATAAATCGGCTCAATGATTTAACGTGAAAAAAATCACAATTGAACTTCTCCAATTGTGATAAAAAAAAAATTACGGGTCAAAATCACAAAATAATCCACTAAAAAGACAAAAAAAAGAATTACACACAAGAACCCTCAATTACCTAATGAATCTGCCCCCGAATTGAACCAAACCTGATATGCTTCTTCCACCACCGTCTTCACCTTTGAATTGCTTTGCCAAACGTTGCATTCACAATGCCGATGTCGAATCCATGACGATAAACTACTCCGAAATCCATCAAAGTTTCACGCCCAAGTTCTCTAAAATTCACTGATGAACGTCTCTCACTCTTTGTGAATGAAACAATAAAATAACCCTTGATAATAGTCAATATGAAACTTGTTAATCAATTGATCACCCTCAAATTATCAAGGAAAACAATACATAAACACCTCTAATATAGAACATTTTGTTTTCTCTTCCTCTAAGAATTTAGACCACTTAACCCTTAAAAATAGCAAACAACGCACTTTGTACAAAACAAAGCCGCGAAGACCGCTCTAGCGCAACATCTAACACTCAAGCGATAAAACATGCTTCCTAGAAATTTAGAATGCAGGCAAAAATACTAGATGAAACACTTCACCACTCGAGCGCACAAAAGACTGCTCAAGCAGTTAATCAACTTTGCCTTCTTCTTTGGCTTCGGGGCGCTGCCCCCTGGACCCCTACGAACTAATCGAGCAGCTCGATTCCCGTACTTAGTCAGCGTAATGGCAAATAAGAAATGCTCAAAATAAGATAAAGAATGTCAGTACAAACTCCTCTACTTAAACACAACTCAGGTTAGATTTGCAACAAAACTCTCATAACTCACAAAAATAATAGAGTGAATAAAAATACAATTGAATGAAGTTTTGTACAACGAAATTACCAATTATAAAAACCTAACAATTACATTTTATATTTTGGAATCAATTGTGTTGAGTTTATAAAAAATAATTCTAAAATTCACTGATGAACGTCTCTCACTCTTTGTGAATGAAACAATAAAATAACCCTTGATAATAGTCAATATGAAACTTGTTAATCAATTGATCACCCTCAAATTATCAAGAAAAACAATACATAAACACCTCTAATATAGAACATTTTGTTTTCTCTTCCTCTAAGAATTTAGACCACTTAACCCTTAAAAATAGCAAACAACGCACTTTGTACAAAACAAAGCCGCGAAGACCGCTCTAGCGCAACATCTAACACTCAAGCGATAAAACATGCTTCCTAGAAATTTAGAATGCAGGCAAAAATACTAGATGAAACACTTCACCACTCGAGCGCACAAAAGACTACTCAAGCGGTCAAACAACTTTGAACTCTTCTTGACTTCAGGGCCGCTATTTTGTATAAAGTGACAAATAAGGAATGTTGAAGTCAAGATATGGAATATCAGTGCAAACTTCTCTGCACAAGCACAACTCGAGTTGGATTCACATCTAAACTCTCATAACTCACAGATACAATAAAGCGAATGAAAATACAGCTGAATAGAGTTTTGTCCAACGAGATTGCCAATTACAAAAACCTAACAAATCCAACCCTTTGTTTGAAGCATGTGGATCATTGTTCTTCCCTATCCGAAATATTTAGGCCATGTTTGATTCACAAGACTAATAGTGAATGTATTAATAATCCCATTAAATTAGTGAAGCATTCACTACCCAATTGGATTAATATGATATATTATCTCATTGTCCATTGTTTGATTTGTATTGGATAAGAAAATATATGAATATATGATTATAACTATATTTATCTTCTTTTCCAATCTTACCCTCCATCAAATGTTTCTTCACGATCTTTATTTTGTCAACATTTCTTCATAAACATGGTTTTGAAATAATTATAAATAAATAAAGAAAAGAAAAATAAAAATACAAAGGCCATGTTTGGTTTTTTTTTTAATTTTTTTAAATATAAGCTAATTTGATAAAATAAATATCAAAAAATATTTTTAAATTTTTAAAAATTATTTTTAGCATTCTAAAATATAAAATTATATAAAAATAATAAGTGTTTTAATTTTTAGTCAAGGGTAAAAGTGTCTTTTTATTTTATTTCCCAACTCATGATATATAATCTCACCTCTACCACATTACTAATAATCCTACAAATTTGTTGGATTAATTATCTATTGGATTAATAATCCTGAAATAAAATTTTAAAACATAGATAAAATTATTAAGCTCATGAATTAATAATCTTGATCTCATATTCTAATCTTATTAATCAAACATGTCCTTGCTGTTTAATTGGAATGAAACTGTTCATCCCAGAGTGGAGATACCAGTATGTTGTTATGAGCAAGGCATCAAAAAAAAAAAAAATCATATGGTACAAAGATGATTAAAGTAAACAAATCCAACACGCAAGAGGACAAAACAAAAAGTGGAGATACCAGTCTCTTGTATGAGCAAGGCACAAAAAAATGGAACCACTCAACAGTGGGAAAAAAAACAAAAAAATAAAATAAAATGAAGGGTGTAATTCATCAATGGGGTGCAACTCCCTCTATATTTGTATATTTTTTTTTCTTTTTCTCCCTCACTTCAAAAAAAAAAATCATAATACAAAACATCATTAAAGTAAACAAATGCAACACTCAAAGGACAAAACAAGGATAAAAATAGCAACCATGGACAAGGAAGGAATCATACGAAAGGGCTGAGCAAATATAAATTGCTGATCAAAAGCATTGCATTAGACACTGAAATCACATGAATGAAATTAAAAAAATATGGGACCCGATAATTAATAAGAAAAGAGCATGTGAACCGTCCTTTACATGCAATGCAAGGTCTTTTTAGCAGTGATCAATGTTGATAAACCTCCTAGAGCCAAATCCACCCAAATCCCAACTAGTTCCAAAACATGTTGGACTCAGTAGATAACATTTCTGTGGCAAAAAATGTATATGGACCTACTTGAATTGTTAAGGTTTTATTAGATGCCATTAGCGTATTTGTCATGTGATATCTATTGGTTGTGTTTGGATTAGGTTGGGTTGGATTGCTTCACATTCGCCAGATCGGGTTGCGTCGTGGCTATAACATCATTTTCTTAGGAGTGTCGGCAGATCAGGTGGCTTGCCCGTCCGTCCAAAATTAGGCGGATTAGGAAATTGCATCCACATTCATCCATTCAAATCATTAAAGTCATCCATTCTATCATATGTTTGTTAATTTAGGTTAAAAAAAAAAAAAAAAAGAAGAAGAAAGATAAGGAAAATGTGAATAAAATATAATTATATTTCATCTAAATTTTATACATATTTTTCTTTTTCTTTTTAAAATTTGTACCAAAATTTGTAATTTAAACATAACCTCAGAATATCATATATTTATCAACAAAGAAATATAAAGGAGGGGTATTCATATTTTCAAAGATAAAATACAAATTCTTGGGAGAGGGATTAACATGTACTCTTTGAAAATATTTTTACCTAAATACTATTATAATAATTGAGTTTTCAAAACTCCTGGGATGGTCACTCTCAAGCCATCTTGCTGGGGTTGTTTAGGCACTGGCTAGGAGATTTTTTTAGTTAAAATAGTCAATAAAGGTAAAAGAGTTTGAAATAATTAATAATACAAATGTTATATTCTAATCATAATTATTTTTTTTTTTTTTGCTCAACCATCAAATGACACTATAACAAATTGCACTTTTGGCGACTAAAAAAAATTTGATCACCAAAAGTTGTGGAATCGGCGACTAAAAATAATATTAGTTGGCAAAAGTCAAATAATTAGATACTAACTTTTTTTTAGTCGGGGAATAGTGATTATTGGCAATTAAAAAAAAATTTAGTCACTAAAAATATTACAATTGGAGAGTAAAAAAAATTTTAGTAGCCGTATGGCTAGTTTTGGCTACTAAAATTGTTTAGTAGCCGAATGAAAAGAAAAAAATTATTTTTTATCTTTGGCAACCAAAATTTTGGTCGCCAAAAGTATATTTTCAGCAACAAAAGAATATTTTAGTAGCCTTATAGTTAGTTTTAGCTACTAAAATTGTTTAGTAGCTGAATGAAAAGAAAAAAATTATTTTTTATCATTGGTAACCAAAAGTTTGGTTGCCAAAAGTATATTTTCAGCCACAAAAAAATATTTTAGTAGCCGGTTTTAGCTACTAAAATTGTTTAGTAGCCAAATGAAAAGAAAAAAATTATTTTTTCAACTTTGGCGACCAAAAGTTTAGTAGCCAAAGATGTGGGACTTTCGGCGACTAAATTTTTAGCAACCAAAAAAGAACTCTTTGCCGACTAAAATTTTAGTAGCTAAAAAAGTGGGATTTTAGGCGACTAAAAGTTTGGTCGCCGAAAAGGGTCTAATTAAATTTAATGTCCAACCTTTTGGCGACTAAAATTTTAGTCGGGAATTGTATACATTTGGCAACTAAAATAATTTTAGTCGCTAATTACCTTTACCGACAATTTTTTGGCGACTACTTTTGCGACTAAATAATTTAGTCGCTAGAAACATTCGGTGACTAAAAATTAACTTTTGGCGACTAAAAATTTAGTCGCCAAAAGTGAAAATTCTTGTAGTGTACTTTGTAGAAATACCATACAAAATATCATACGCCATTAAGTACCTAATACGGGTATGACATGTTTGTCGAAATACTCATACTTCATAGTTTGAGACCTAAAGACATAATTCGAAATGAGGATTTATATATATATATATACATATATTGTTAGGTTTTTATTCCTGGCAACTCCGTTTGACAAAACTCCTTTAAGTTGTATTTGTTTTCGCACTTTTTATTTCAGTGAGGCTATGAGTGTTTAGATGCGAATCCAACCTGAATTGTGCCTTACAGAGAAGTTTGTGATGTTAATTCTTTCAAGATTGCCACTTCGCTGATTATGACGGAGATCGAGCGGCTCGGTCAGCTTGCGAGGGTCCAGGGGGCAGTGCCCCTTGGCGGGTCCGGGACAGCACCACGGCGGGGTCGAGGGGCAGCGTCCCCGAAGCAAAATGCAAAAATGCATTCAAAATTGCCTGTCCGCTTGAGCAGAGAATGCTGGGTTTCAGAAGTTTGTCAGGTCTGTAAAAATATTGGAATGTGTGATTTCGCGCTCGAGCGGACCTCTGTTTTGTCACACGCATATTTTGCTGAAACCGCTCGAGCGGGATGTTGGGCGCTCGAGCGGAGATCGCGGGACAGATTTCTATAAATACGTGTTTCAGTTCAAATCTAGGTTAAACTTCTCCAGATCTTCTTTTTGGATTCTAAAGTTTATATCTGAGGATATTTTGCTAGTTTTCTTTGATGTTTTCATTGAGTATTCAACTCATGGTTTAAGAAGCATACATCAAATGTTTGTTTGTTTATTCTACACAAAAGAGAGAGTTGCTCTTCGGTGGATTCTGAAGAATTCGAGCCTGAAGCTTTGGTGGATTCCGGAGTGGCTCATCGTCAAGACAATTTCGAAGTGAAGACGGGGTTGGAAGAGACACATAGAGGTTGGTTCAATTCGGGCGTGGATTCGCTAGGTAATTAAGAGTAGACCTGTGTAATTCCTTTATATCTTCTTAGTGGATTGTTTTGTGGCTGTTGCCCGTGATTTTTTATCACAATTGTGGTTTTTCCACGTTAAATCGTTGTGTCGATTTGTCTTGATTGTTTGATTGTTTGATTGAGATTGTTATATACTGCTTAAAATTGATACATAATCACAAATCAACATCTAGGGGATTTCTCGATTTTTCATATATTATTTTGCAAAGTATATTATTTTTATTTTTATTTTAATTTTTTCATTGTTGAGATTAAAAAATTATTTATTAAATATTTAAATTTAATTTTTTTTATATTTGGATGGCAAACTGATTTTGAAGGTATAATTTAGGGGGTAAAATGAAATTTTAAATAAAGTTTGATGTCACGTCAGCAAATTTCATTTGATTATAAAAGGAAATAGACGACGGGGGTAAATTGATCAAATTTTTAAAAGTTTAAGGGTCAAATTAAAAAAACGTAATAATTTGAGAAACAAAATAATATTTCCTCATAATATTGGTCTTGTCAAAAATAAATAAATAAATGAAAAAAATTGTCTGTGAAGTTGAAAACTAATTAATATTTGAAGATTTCACTTCTTTTTTTCTTTTCTTTTTTTTTGGTGCTAAATAAAGAGCTGTAATTTAACCTCGAGGCCAAGACTTATAAAAACAATCAATGGCACAATTGGAGTAACTTTCAAGCATTAGTGCATTACCATTCTCTTCCCCCACTATGACACCATACACCCGTTGTTGGAAGAAGTTGGTATCCTACATCCCTAAATAAAAAAATAAAAAATAAAAGCAAAAATTGTCATAATTTTTTTAATGAAGTGACCGTGGTAAATCGGAGTTTGGCTCTTTGTCGTTCCTCTTCTTCTTTCTATATATGATATAAATTAAAATCATATAAATAGTCTCTCTAAAAATAAGAGTATGGAAAATGAGTTAGACCCCCTCAAGGAGGCACTCCCTTTGACCCCCTCTTTCTCTGATTGGCCAGTTTTTCTTTTTTCTTTTTCTTTTTTTCCTTCTCCTCCAATCATCGCCTGCCACGTGTGTGTGGGGGTAATGGGGATGGTGATTGGAGGGGGTCTCAATCACTTCCCATATTTTATTATGTAAATTCTAATTTAATGAGAGTCGCTCCTATTAAATTGTCATGATATTCACATTCAAAAAAATTAAGAAAAACCAAAAGAAAAATGTGAAGATGGTATTGGATTCTCCTTCATCTATTGAAATAGAGATTGTTTTGCCATTTTTTTTTTCTTTTCATATGAATAAGAGAGTTAGCATAAGAACTCTCAAAGCTTAATGACTAATTTTTCACTTTAATCATTAAAATACTAGTTTTATTTAACAAGGTTGTCCATTTTTTGTTTATTAAAGAACTTGATGATGGTGGAGACCCATACTAAATTGCATTAATGGGCTCCACCTGAAAGCTTCAACCCTTATGTATCATTTTTACGTATTATAAAATCAGCAATGGTAGAGGGCCCAAATTTTGTGGCTCAAATGTGGCTCAAATGGCCAAAACGACTCGTTTTGGCCATTTGAGCCATATTTGAGCCACAGAATTAGGGCCCCCAAACATTTTTCTTATAAAATTTCGGAACGTAGAGTTTTTGTAGAAGCCATGAAGATATGAAACCACGCAATCACGAGAAGTTCATCTAATTAAACTCAAAAGTCAACTCCATCAAATTATTTAAACCATTCATTGATTTTGTCTTTGGCTTATGATAGGCCGAGTTTGAGTTTATTAAAATTGAAAATTTTAATTTTACATGTATGAAATTGGCTCATTGAAAGATTAATTTGTAACTATTTCAATGATTTGAACAGTTTATCTCATATGACAAGTTGATAATAATTGTTCATTTTATTGTAATCTTTTTTTTATTTTATTTATAGGTAAATACACTTTAAATTTGTTTTAAGTATCCGAAATTACACAAGACACTATTCCAATGTGTTGGATTTTGGAGTATAGTTATAAAAAGTTGAGTAAAAATAACATTTTCCTATATATAATGTTATATTTCAATACATATTACGATTAGGGGTGATCGCGGATCGAGTTTGGTCGGGTGGCATCTCAATCTGCATCCGTCTATCGGTTTGGTAGATACGGATTACGCTAGCCGTGCGAGTTGGCGGATAGATGCGATTGGTTTGGCGGTTTTAACTTTACAAATTTTAGGTATTTTTTTGAATTATAATTCATAACTTTTACAATCTCCAATAACTAGTGATGATACAGTTACTACACAACGGGTCCCAAGTGGAATGGGTCGGACTAATCCCTGCTTCTTCAACCGGTAACTGAGCGTTTAAGCCCACCAGAGAACCTGCACACAAGTTCAACAGGGAAACGGGGAGTCTCCCAGCAAATCCTCCGACGAGCAAGTTAGAAAGAGAGAAGTGTAATGTAGAGATATGAATTGGAGATAGAAAACTTAACATTCTTCTTGTCTTTAACGTCTGCTTATATCCTTTGGTAATCATTTCGCTGTCCCTTCCGACTTGCCACCTTGGCCGAAAGTCTATGATGTAGCTTACCTTGTTCAGGGTGAGGGGGTGCTGTTCCGACGGAGAGGTGTTGTCGTAATAAATGCTGTGATGGACTGCATTTAATGACGATGTGCAGTGGCAATAATTTTGTAGATCTTTGTCTGCTGATGTGGCTTGTCCTTTACCTGCCACATGTTTGAATATCATTGGTTCTTCGTGCCATGTTGGCTTCCAGCTGTTCAAGATCTCATTAGTTGGGTTATGTGTTAGGCTCTAAGTGATGGGCTTGGGTTGTTTATAGTGGGCTATGACCTTTGTGGGCCTAACCGCGTCAGTAGTCCCCCATTCCCAAGTGCAGCTTTAGCCCAACGAAGGGAATACTAATCGAGAAGATGAGGAGGACCGACCGCGAAGGGTGGCCGAGTGGAAGGGCCGACCATAAGGAGGGCCGACCACGAAGGGTGGCCGAGTGGGAGGGCCGACCATGAAGAGGACCGACCGCGAAGGGTGGCGAGTGGAAAGAACAACCATGAGGAGGACCGACCATGAAGGGTGGCTGAGTGGGAGGGCCGACCATGAGGAGGACCGGCCATGAAGGGTGGCCGAGTAGATGGACCGACAATGAGGAGGACCAACCGCGAAGGTTGAGGTGAGAGGGCACGGGGCTTAAGAGGCGACATGTCACGTGATGACTTGAAGTGGAAAAGACAAGGTAAGGAGGGGTGGCAGTGAATTGTGATCGTACACATGGCAGCATCTCGTGGGGAGGGAGATTAGGCGTTGGGCCAGAAATGAAACAATAGGTCATGATGGGTGTTGAAAAGACAGTTTTGGCGGATGTTTTGAAAAGTTTTCAAACTGGCGAAAATTAATTGTGACCCTTGGAATACGGGCAAGCCTTGGGCTTTTGGTATTATTCGATTTACCTACTTCTTTGCAAAAAATTAAAACATTCCAAGTGTTAACTCCTTTGTTGCTGACGATACGCCTCTGCGACAGTTTTTGAATTTCCTTGCGCCCGCATCCGAAGCTATTCGTAGACACACCACAGAGATGGCCCAAGAAAAAGCTGGAATCGCCAGGGTTGATCCACTTAGGGATAACGATGCGATAGAGTTGGCGGAGCAGTACAGGACGGAGAGGCAAATGGAGAGGATGGGGGAGCCGGCTGTACGATCTCATTCTTCCACCATGATGGCGGCCCCAACGTCGATAAGCCAGGTGGAGCCAGATCATTGGCATACAAAGGCTGATAAGTCGATCATTACCGCGAAAGAGCTGGAGGGGATGCAGGAGAAGTACCAGATCCCCGCAAAGATAGAGTTGAAACTGCCGAAATCAAAGGAGAGGGCGTCTGATGCTCGACTGGGGGAGTTCGCCCTGTACGAGGAGGCGCTGAAAGGAGGGTTAAGATTGCCCCTCCCCCAGATAGTGGTGGATGTACTGAACCGGTTGGAGGTAGCCCCAGGCCAGCTAATGCCCAACGCGTGGAAGATCTTGCTGGCTTGTGTGAGTGCGTGGCCGAAGGCGAACGGAGGGGCCGAAATGACAGTGGACGAGTTTTTTACGTGCTACAAGGTGTTAGGGCAGCAGGAGACTTGGGTTACCCTGCAGGCAGCAGCAGGGAAGGGGTTGGTGGCGGGGCTTCCGTCGTCGATCAAGGGGTGGAGGCGGCGATGGTTCTATGTGTCTGCCAATAGAGG
Source organism: Camellia sinensis (assembly GCF_004153795.1). NCBI lineage: Eukaryota > Viridiplantae > Streptophyta > Magnoliopsida > Ericales > Theaceae > Camellia > Camellia sinensis. The sequence continues at coordinate 441,316 of NW_021027845.1, read as the reverse complement.
GGTTGGGGTGCTTACAGTTTGGAAAGTGCCCACCAAATCGATGGAGCCAAAACTGGGGGCAGCAGCAGATGAGAGGGTGAAGGAATGGCGGGAGAAGGAGGGGGCCAAGTGGGACGAGCTGGTTCAGCCGTCAACCTTGTTTGCTGCAGGGTTGGGTCCTCAACCGAACAGTGGAGACCTCGACCGGACAGAATTAAAGGCGAGAAGGAAGGCACAAGAGGCAGAGGATAGGAACATCCTCGCCCAAGCCAGTAAGTTCAAGGAGGCACCGGAAGACCGACCGCATAAGCCGATCACGCGAGAGAGGATCCGATCGCTCCCAAAATTGCTGGAGGAAAAAGACTTAGGTGAATCTGAGCCACGACCGCCCCCGATTGATCCTTTGAAACAGAGGGCCAAGGAGATGGGCAGTGTGGGGAAGAAGAAAAGAAAGGTGAAGAGGTGTGAGGGGGAGCCTGCCTTGAAGAGGAGGAAGGAGATGATGGCAGAAGAGACCTCCATGGCCCAGAAGGCAGAGGAGGAGGGAGTGGGGGAGGCCCCAAGACGGGTGGTTGCCTCAGAAATGGTGGAGGTCACTTCAAAGGTCGTGGAGGTCACTTCAAAGGTCGTGGAGGTCGTCCCAGTAGTGGTGGAGATCGCCCAAGAAGTTCAAGTAGAGGGTGGGGCAACTGGCCCTGAGCCAAGGGTAGAGGAACAGCCCCAGAGGGGTCTTGCGCCCCAAGGAGGGAGGGTCAGGCTGACGACTGCTATTTACCACGCCCGCGCGGTGTCTAGACGGCTGGAGGGAGAAAAAGGCCCAGCCAGGGCAGCTACAGATCGGCTTATGGGGATAGTGGATGATGCAACCGTTCGCTCGGTGGCCAGGTTCAATGAGGCTGAGCTGCTAAAGGGGTTATGCTTTGCCCAAATAGAGGTAACCACCTTAGCTGGGGCTCTGCTGAGAAAGGCGGCGACTGCAAAGGTCAAGTCGGATGAGGCCAAGGCTCAACTTGCAAACTTCACAAGGGAGAGTGCAGGGTGGAAGGAGGCTGTGCGAAGCGCGTGCTCCAGAGGTTGGTAGGAAGCTGAAAAAGCTAAAAAGATGCAAGTGTTGGCCATTGTTCACCGCAATGTTGTCGACCGAGCCCAAGTTGAGTTGATCGCGGTCAAGTTGGAGCTAGAAGATGAACGCCGCCAGGTTGTGTCGCTCGAGTCCCAGCTGGCTGGTGAGCAGAAGAAGTTGGAAGAGGCTCAAAGGGCCTGCACGGTCGCCATTGAGCGGCATGAAGAGACTATGACCAACAATGAAGAATTGCGCGCCTAGCAAATCAAAGAAAAGGATGAAGCAGATGTGAAGATTACTGGGCTACAGAAGGAGCTGGAAGATGAGCGTGCTAAGGCAATGAAGGAGAGGGCGAGCCTGCAGAAGGAGTTGGAGGAAGAGAAGGTCAAGGCGGCCTCTGAAAAGGCGAGCTTGCAGAAGGAGTTGGGGGAAGAGAGGACCAAGACAGCCTCTGAAAGGGCAGCATACCCCGATCTGTATGTCGTAGCAATAGAACAATTCAAGGGGTCTGCTGAATTTCAGATGGCGATCGATGCCGCGGTCGCTAGCAGCGTGGCGAGGGAGGTGTCTAGGGGGGCGGGCTCGTCGGGAACGACCGCTGGAGGCAGGACTGAGGCGGAAGTTATTGAGAGCTTCCAGCGGTCAGACTTCTATAAGCACGAAATGGCTGAGTTCTAGGACAGTGGCTGGAAAATGTTCAAGCGTAAAGCTGAAGAGCTGTTCCCAGGCTTAGACCTCAGTAGTGTAAAAATTAACGAAGACGATGTGGCCCAGACCCCCCTGGATAAGGGTATTGAAGAAGAAGACCTAATTTCTAGTGAGGAGGAATGATTTGGAGTGAAAAAAAATTGTACAGAGTTGTGTGTGTGTGTTTGTTTGTTTTTTTTTTTTTTTTTTGAAATGATGTAATGAACTTATGTACTAGTGGGTGAATAAATAAAATTTGAGTTGTGTTTTCAGTCCATTATTTTTTCTTGTGCATCTGAAATGTATAAATTATTGTGAAGTGTAAAATGTAAAGAAAACTCAATGTAAAGTGAATTTTAACTTGTAAGAAAAATTCAACGCAGGGTGAGAGTGAGAAAACTCAATGCAGAGTGAATTTTAACTTGTAAGAAAAAATTCAATGCAGAGTGAAAGTGAGAAAACTCAATGCAGAATAAATTTTAACTTGTAAGAAAAAATTTAATGCAGATTGAATTTTAACTTGTAAAAAAGAAAAAATTCAATGCAGAGTGAAAGTGAGAAAACATGGCCGCTGTGCTTATGATCATGAAGTCGCGATGGCGGCTTCGGCCTGGCTGGGGCTTTAAGTGACTCGGTCTGGCCGAGCTCTTTATGCTCAGTCTGGCTGAGGCTTTTTATGACTCGGTCTGGCCGAGCTCTTCATGCTCAGTCTGGCTGAGGCTTTTTGTGACTCGATCTGGCCGAGCTCTTCATGCTCAGTCTGGCTGAGGCTTTTTGTGCTCGGTCTGGCCGAGCTCTTCATGCTCAGTCTGGCTGAGGCTGCAATCAAAGCGTTATTGGAATTCCACAGATAGTTGAGATATAAGCTTGCTGTTATACAAAGTGTAGCCCATGGGGTCACAAATTTATACTATATAAGGAGAAAATGCGAACATAGATTGCCCAAAAGAAAATACAACATTTTGGACGATACAAAAATACAACTTTTATTGAAAATAACGCTTCAAATGTTCAGCGTTCCAAGGGTGGGGGAGGTCTCGACCGTCCATGTCCTGAAGTCGGTAACTGCCCGGTCGTGGTCTGGCTTTCACAACATAGGGTCCCTCCCTTTTGGCTGCCAGTTTGCCTTCAGTCGGATTTTTGGTGGCAAGAGTTACTTCTCGCAAAACAAGGTCCCCTACGGCGAACTCCCTGGGTCGGACTCTGCGGTTGTAGTGTGTTCTCATTTTCTGTTGATAGGAGGCCAGTCTGACAGCAGCGGTTTCTCTGAGCTCTTCGATTAGGTCAAGGTTAGCCCGGCGGAGCTCCTCCGCTAGTTCTGGGTTTGGATGTAAAACCCTTGAGGTAGGCAGACTGACTTCCACTGGGATGACCACCTCAGCGCTGTATGTTAAGCGAAAGGGGGTCTCCCCAGTGGGAGTCTGAGCGGTAGTATGGTAAGCCCAGAGTACATTCAGTAACTCCTTAGCCCAAAGTCCTTTAGCAGCTTCTAGCTTAGTTTTGATGATCTTCAGAAGAGAACGGTTGGTAATCTCAACTTGGCCATTGGCTTGGGGATGACTTGGAGAGGAGAAACAGGGTTAGATTTGGAGGTCTGCACAGAACTTCCTGTACTTAGCGTTGTTGAATTGTTTGCCGTTGTCGGAGACGATGGCTTGAGGGATGCCAAACCTACATACGATCGACTGCCAGATGAATTTGGTTGTGTTCCATTCGATGATGGTGGCAAGGGGTTCTGCCTCTACCCACTTGGTGAAGTAATCAATTGCGACAATCGCGAACTTGGTCTGGCCTCAGCCGGTGGGAAGTGGTCCAACTAAGTCGATCTCCCATTTGGCAAACGGATAGGGACTGCAAAGTGTGATCAGCTCAGTAGGAGGAGCATGGGAGATGTTGGCAAAGCGTTGACATTTATCACATTTGAGTACGAAGTTGGTCGCATCTTGGTTGAGGGTAGGCCAGAAATAACCAGTGCAAAGTATTTTGTGGGCTAGGGACCGGCCGCCTGAATGATTACCGCAGATACCTTCATGGATTTCTCGCATCACGTAGGTTGCTTGAGCTGGACTGAGGCATCGCAGATACGGGCAAGAAAAATCGCGTTTGTATAAGACACCACTAACGAGGATGTAATTGGACGACCGTGCCTTAACTTTGACGGCTTGCTGTTGGTCATCTGGAAGTTCCCACATTGTCAAAAATAGAAAGATGTCTGACGCCCAAGGGATGGGCTCATTCTGGAGGAACTGTACTTCTTGCTGATCGAGAGAAATGGCAGGGTGGGCTAGGTACTCGCGACAGACACCATGACTGAGGCCGGACTGGTCTACAGAAGCCAACTGAACCATCTCGTCTGCTTTTGAGTTTTTCGCCCGAGGAATATGCTGGATGTGGAAAGTATTGAAGAGGCGAACAATGGGAAGGGCAATATCCCTGTAAGCCCGCATTGTGTCCTCCTTTGCATCGAATTCCCCCGTAATTTGTCCGACAATGAGCTGGGAGTCGCTAAACACCCGGATGTGGCTGACACCAATGTCCCTGGCTAGGCGGAGCCCTGCTATCAATGCCTCATATTCGGCCTCATTGTTACTGGCATCGAACAAGAAACGGAGTGCACATTTGAAGTAACCACCCTCAGGGGTGGTGAGGATGAGACTAGCCCCACTGCCTTCTCTGCGGGATGATCCGTCGACATTGAGAGTCAGGGTCCTCTGGCTCGGTAGGGGTTGGTGGGGGTGGAGTGGCCGTGGTTGGGGTAAGATTAGTGAACTCCGGGATGAAATCGGCGACAACCTGCCCTTTAATTGCTGTTCGAGGTCGGTAGGAGACGTCAAACTGGCTGAGTTCCACCGATCATTGCATGAGTCTGCCAGAGAGCTCTGGTTGCTGCATTACCTTCTTCAAAGGTTGGTCGGTGAGGACCACTATGGAATGGGCTTGGAAGTAAGGACGGAGTCATCTGGAGGCGGTGACCAAGGCCAAGGACAATTTTTCTAACAATGGGTAATTCTGCTCGGTGCTCCTGAGGGCCCGGCTGATGTAATAGACCGGCCGTTGAACAGAGTCGTCTTCCTTGATAAGAGCTACACTGACTGCGGTGCTTGAAACGGCTAAGTAGAGGAAGAGGGGTTCGCCAGTGATTGCCTGAGAAAAGAGGGGGGTTGGCCATGCACTGCTTCAACTGCTGAAAGGCCTCTTCGGACTCGGTCGTCCATTCAAAAGTTTGTCGAAGAACTTTGAAGAATGGGAGGCACTTATCCGTTGCGCAGGAAATGAAGCGGTTGAGGGCGGTAACTCGGCCGGTGAGTCTCTGAACTTCCTTAACCGTTCTGGGTGACTGCATTTTGATCAAGGCCTTGATATTTTCAGGGTTAGCTTCAATGCCCCGTTGACTGACCATGAAACCCAAGAACTTCCCAGATCCTACGCCGAAGGCGCACTTCTTCGGGTTGAGCTTCATTTGGTACTTCCGTAGGATGGCGAAGGTCTCTCGCAGGTCGGTCAGATGGTCAGCGGAGAGTTTGCTCTTGACTAGCATGTCATCAACATATACTTCCATGTTTCGGCCGATCTAGTTATGGAAAACGGCGTTGACCAACCGTTGGTAGGTGGCCCCAGCATTTTTCAGTCCAAATGGCATCACTTGGTAATGGTAGATGCCTCGGTCGGTAATGAAGGAGGTGTGTTATCGATCAGATGGGTGCATCAGAATTTGGTTATACCCCGAGAAGGTATCCATGAAGCTGAGCATTTGGTGACCAGCCGTGGCGTCGACCAGCAGATCTATGCGGGGAAGAGGATAACTGTCTTTGGGACCACGTTTGACAACCATCTAGGGTAGTCCACGTTTTTGATGAATTGTGCCTCAAGGAGCTTGTCGACCTCTGTGGCAATGAGTGTATTGCGCTCTGGATGGAAAATGCCCTGCTTCTGGCGGTAAGGTCGGAAATGGGGTTCAATGCTGAGGTGATGGGTTATGAATGAGGGGTCAATGCCCAGCATGTCTGAGTGGGTCCAGGTGAATACATCGTTGTGCTCAAATAGAATGGCAGTAAGGTCGGCCTTTGCTTAGGGGGACAGTTGGCTGCCAATTTTGGCAATTTTCGCCGGGTTGGTGGGGTCGATGAGAACCTCAACGAGCTCCTTCACAGGCTCCCCTCTAACCAGCTTGTCCTCATCCCGGACGTCAAGTCCTTCAATGATCATGGCTTCCTTCAGCTTGACTTCTTTTAGTGAGGCAACATAGCATTCCCTGGCCACGGTCTGCTCTCCCCTTACAGTCCCGATCCCCAGATTGGTGGAAAACTTAACGGCAAGGTGATAAGTTGATGTGATAGCTTGGAAGGCATTTAGGGCAGTAAGGCCAAGGATGATGTTGTAGGCGGATGGGCAGTCGACAACAAGGAATGTGAGCAACTTTGTAGTCTGCCATGGGTACTCGCCGATTGTGATGGGAAGATCGATAGAGGTGACCCGGTCGCCAGTGAAACCGACCAAAGGGGTTTGGAGAGGAGACATACTTTCCTCCCTAATTTTAAGCTGGCGAAAGTAGTTGAGAAAGATGATGTCTGAAAAACTGCCGTTGTCGATGAGAACTCGTCTGACCTTGTAGTTAGAAAGGAGGGCGGCAGAAATGATGAGAGGGTCATCATGAGGGTAGCGGATGCCTGTACAGTCGGCGTCCGTGAAGGTGATAGGCTCGGTCTATTGCTTGGGCTGTTTGGAGGGTCGATCGACCGTGGTAACTACTTTGTCTGAGCCCTGCCTTATCTTCCTGAGTTCTGCCCTCTGAGCCGAGCGGGATAGTCCCCTGCAAGCAAGGCCGCCTGAAATGACTCTAATTTCTCTAACAAGTGGGGGGGTTGCTTGGCGGCCGAGGTTGTTGTGGAGGGCGATCATGGCCTTGGTTAGGTTGGGATGGCTGACAGGGGGGTTGCGCCGGTGGTTGTTTCTGAGGGGTTCAGTTCTCTGCCTCTGCTGAAGACGGGTGTCCGTGAACTGGCTAAGACGTCCCTGGCGTATGAGTGTCTCGATCTGATCTTTGAGGTTAACGCACTCATCGGTGTTATGGCCATGGTCCTGGTGAAAGCGACAATATTTGGACTGGTCTTTCCGATTAGAAGGGGTTCATGAAGGTTGGGGCCATTTAAGGGGGTAATCTCGCTGGATCTGATTGAGGACTTGTTCCATGGGAGAATTAAGGGGTGTGTACCGCTCGAACCGACCGGGCGGTCGGGCTGGTGCCAATCGGTCAACTCAGGGGGTTCGATCGATATAGTGTGGTGTTTGACTATTATACTGGGTGCTTCTTAGTTCTGAGTCTTTTCTCTTTTCTCTGGAGGTCGGGTTTTTGGTTATTGGATCTTGCCAGGCAGCTAGGGAATCCTCAGCATTCATGTATTTTTGGGCCTTGGAGAGTAGGGCTGCCATGGAGGTCGGGGGGTTTTTAGAGAGGGAGAATAGGAAGTCGGACGACCACAGACCGGCCATGAAAGCAGTGAGGATGACCTTGTTATCATTTTCCGCTACTTGCAGGGCCTCGGTGTTGAAGCGAGTAACAAAACTGCATAGTGACTCCCCCTCGGTCTGTGGAATGTTGAGGAGTTGGGTTGCCGGGCGTCGCTGGCACTGGGCTCCAATAAAATGGTTGAGGAAGGAGTCACTAAGATACTGGAAAGTGGAGACAGAGTCTGCTGGTAACTGGCTAAACCACAGCCGAGCTGACCCCTTCAGTGTCGCGGGGAAAGCTCGACACATGATCTCGTTAGGGAATGCGTAAAGGATCATGAGGGTTCTGTAGGTCTCCAGATGGTCGACTAGGTCCGTCGTACCGTTGAAAGAGTCGATGGTGGGCATCTTGAACTTGGGGGGTAGAGGTTTGTCGCGGATGGAGGTGACAAATGGTGAGTTTGCTGTGGTAGAGGGTTTATGCTGGATGTTCTGCAAGACCCCTTGGAGTTGGAGCTTCATGGCTCAAAGTTCCACGTCCCAGAGAGGGATGTGGTCACCTCCGGAGGGTAACGGAGGCTGGACGCTGCTGGGCTCTCCTTCAAGGATTGGTGCCGGGATCGATGGTTGTGGGCCCCGGGGTGGCAAGTTTATACCTGGGGGAGGTGGTTGCAAGCCTTCTCTGTTGAGCCGATTAGGTTGCGGGATAGTATGGCTCGGGGCTTATTCGTAGTTGGGAGGAATATCGGGAGGTGGTGGATGGGGCATAGGAAGGTTTCTTTAGAGTAGGGTATTGATCAGGGCTTGGTTTTGCTCGGCCATGCGGTTAATGCTGTTGGTAAGCTCGATGAAGTATTGTGGTGGGTTGTTTGGATTGGGGGGGTCGGCTTGGTGGTCGGCAGCATTTTGGTAAGAAGCCATGGATCTAGTCGTGACCATACACTTCGATGGGTAACGAGAAAGGGTTATTGGAACAGGGTCTCCGCGCGACAGTGAACACAACTGGCGCGAGGAGCAAAGCTTTCCCACAAATGGCGCCAACTAATGATACAATTACTACACAACTGGTCCCAGGTGGAATGGGTCGGACTAATCCACGCCTTTTCAACCGGTAACTGAGTGTTTAAGCCCACCAGAGAACCTGCACACAAGTTCAACAGGGAAACGGAGATTCCCCCAGCGAACCCTCCGACGAGCAAGTTAGAGAAGAGAAGTGTAATGTAGATATATGAATTGGAGATAGAAAACTTAACTTTTTTCTTGTCTTCAACGTCTGCTTATATCCTTTGGTAATCATTTCGTCGTCCCTTTCGACCTGCCACCTTGGCCGAAAGTCTATGCTGTAGCTTACCTTGTTCAGGGTAAGGGGGTGCTGTTCCGACGGAGAGGTGTTGTCGTAATAAATGCTGTGATGGACTGCATTTAATAGCGATGTGCAGTGGCAATAACTTTGCAGATCTTTGTCTGCTGATGTGGCTTGTCCTTTACCTGCCACATGTCTGAATATCATTGGTTCTTCGTGCCATGCTGGCTTCCAACTGTTCAGGATCTCATCAGTTGGGTTATGTGTTGGGCTTTAAGTGATACGCTTGGGTTGTTCATAGTGGGCTATGACCTTTGTGGGCCTAACCGCGTCAACTAGTAATCTGAAAAAATATGTATTATTTGTCTATAATATGTCGTGGTACCAAGCATGCATATTTTTAAGGTATTATTTTTCATTTTCACAAAAATATATATTTTATTATTTCTACTCTATGTTGTTACTTGTAAGCATTTTTTATTTTTTTTTGGAATTTTATCGATGGGCGGATTGGTTTTATGCAGATGCGAAATGGTTGATCTACCATCCGAACCGTATCTATAAATTTTGAAATATTTCATCTGCATCCGTTCGCTGAAAGACACGCATCAGCCCAACGATTAGGTCGGTTCGATCAGGTTGAGTGAGTTGGACAGATCCATGATCACCCCTAACTACAATAGTTTTATTTTTTTAAATCAGACTCTATTTGTCAGCTAATTTTTTATTTTTATTTTTATCCATTTGATAATGCTAATTTAGCTTAGGATGAAAAAAATAATATTCGCACTCAATTTTATCACAAACAAAAGAAATTAATTTTTAAACATTTTTTTTCTACCACACCAACTTTTTTACAACTATTTTTTATTCAAATAAAAGTAAAAAAAAACTACTAAAAAAGTATATGCTGAACCCCACCTTTGTTTATTGCTTGATGAATCACTCTTACATTAATAATAAACATGAATAATGAGATTTACCAAACTTATACATTAATATTACATGAGATAGTAAACAACATCTTGAATACAAAATTATGTGCAGGATTTTCTACAGTTTATATTGTTTGATCCAATCTAGACGATGGAAGCCATCACAAGCCCACTTAAATAATGTAATTCATCAAAAAAATTATGGGGAACTTACTAATAAGTCCCATGTAACAAGTTCAAAACCCAACTAATCCCAAAACAAAATACTTGCACCAATTAGTCCAACACATTTTTAATTGTTACCAAAAAATTCTTTTTTTTTTTTTTTAATTTATAGACACTGTTCACATCTTACTACCGTCGGACTTCCGTTTAACGGTCGCCGGAGACTCACCGGAATGTCTAGAATATTGCCGGAAAAAAAAAAATAAAAAACATGTTATGAAACTGTAAAATTTTACAGTTCTAAAGAATGTTATAAAACTGCAAAATTTTACAGTTTTAAACCATGATTCATTCCAGCACCAAAAAAAAAATTTGAAACTGCAAAATTTTACAGTTTTCACCGCCTGTAACTAAAACTCGAAAATTACTTGTTCAGAATTCGAAAATTTTCTCATTACAAATCTGTGTGATATCTGTACAAATCTGAGTCATTACAGATCTGTTTCAATGATATTATAGATCTATTTCATCATCAACAACAACAACCATAGATCAACAACTATCCCAAAAAAAATCTGTAAATAGAGAGAGAAAGAGAGAGAAATTGACAAAGATATATACACAAAGCTGTTCAATCTAAGCACAGATCTAAGGATGAGCGTCTTCTTGTTCTTGTTCTTCATCGTCTTCTTGTTCTTGTTCTTCATCGTCTTCTTGTTCTTGTTCTTCATCGTCTTCTTGTTCTTGTTCTTCATCGTCTTCTTGTTCTTGTTCTTCATCGTCTTCTTGTTCTTGTTCTTCATCGTCTTCTTGTTCTTGTTCTTCATCGTCTTCTTGTTCTTGTTCTTCATCGTCTTCTTGTTCTTGTTCTTCATCGTCTTCTTGTTCTTGTTCTTCATCGTCTTCTTGTTCTTGTTCTTCATCGTCTTCTTGTTCTTGTTCTTCATCGTCTTCTTGTTCTTGTTCTTCATCGTCTTCTTGTTCTTGTTCTTCATCGTCTTCTTGTTCTTGTTCTTCATCGTCTTCTTGTTCTTGTTCTTCATCGTCTTCTTGTTCTTGTTCTTCATCGTCTTCTTGTTCTTGTTCTTCATCGTCTTCTTGTTCTTGTTCTTCATCG
>NW_021027845.1:370985-414931 GCF_004153795.1 Camellia sinensis | reverse complement strand
GGTTGTTTTGTTCTTAGTTTTGCACTAAGACACCTAGTATTACACCATACCTTGGTTGCTGAGGTGCCAAAGGGTTGTTCTTGGAGTTCTTGGGCTGGTTTTGACCTATGGAAGGTGCGGGAGTGGTCCTTGTGAAGAAGGTCTTCAAGGGTAAGAACTTTACCCCTTTATTCCCCATTTTTGCATAGGCTTTTAGCCATCCTTGCATCTATTTTTAAGCTTAACTTATAACATATAAAATTTCTGATTTTAAGTGCTTAAAATAGTTGTTTAAGGTTGTTTTGGTGTTTGGGGTTGTTTGACCCCTCTTAGGCCATGTTTGGCCCCCATTTTGTGCTATTTTGGTAAGCTCCGGGACCACCTTGTTTGGGCCTCCTCACCACTGAAATCTAGAGGGATTTTAGTGGTGGGGATGGTGCTTTGAGGTACTAAGAAGGAGAGGGCCATCCCCTCTCCTTGTTGTCTTCAAAAGTTGTCATTTTAGCCTCATGTGTGAGCACCATTGTTGAGTTCATGTTGGCCATGTCTTAGCTAGTATTTGTGCTTATTTTTCCATGATATAGCACTGTTTTAAGTTGGTTTAGACACACCATGCTTGCTTTGCATACTTGTCTTGTAATGCCATGAATTGCCTTAACATGCTTTATGTTTTGAGCCTTGTTTCAAGCATGTTTTTGGCCTAGCTTTGTGAAGTTTTTATGCATGTCTTAGTATGCTTAAGGTCTATTTGGAGTTTTTTTGGCCATCCATGACATGCTTTGCATAGCCACCTTGCATTTTGGCTTGTTAGCCTTGGGTGTGTGAGTGTTGAGCATGCATTACTTGGCTTGTTTTAGTGGTTTGGCACCACTTATAACATCATTTCAGTCCTTGTGGTATGCTTATATGCTTGCATTTGATGCCCCTTTAATGCATCAAGAGGTTGGTGTCTTATGCTCCATGTTTGAACCCTTTTGCATGCCTTTAGACTTAGGCCATTTAGATGCCATCTAGGTGTGCCTTTGACCTTGTTTTGATCCGCCTTGGGGTGGTTTTAAGTCCCATGGCCCTTTGGGACTTGCTTCATATAACTATGGTTTAAGCCCCTTGGCTTACCTTGAGTTTTGGACATAGTTCCACGCCTTGCTTGCATTGATAGGTTGATTTGGCATCATTCCTCATGTATTTTCAGAGCTTGCTATGCTTTCCATTAGTCCATGTTTATCCTCTTTTAAGTGTGCTTAAAAGTTGCTTCTTTATGCTTAAGAGTTGGGCCATGTGTGCATGCATGTTTGTATGTGTTTTGGCCTTCATTTCCTTAGCATTTGGCCAATGTTTTGGACCTAGTAGAGAGCTGTCCATCTTGACATAAGTCCCTCCTTTGCATGTTGTTGCATGCTCGCCTTGTGTGTTGTTGCATATTTGGCCTATCGCATGTGTTGCATGCTTGAATCACATTGCATTTAGCATGTTTTCTTCCTTTTGTCGTGGTTGCTTAACATGTTACGTGTCTTGCATGTTTGCATGTTCGCATTGCATGTTGCATGCTTGTTGGCTTGCACATGTTGTTACATGCCTTGCATGTTTGTTTGTTTAGGTTGTGTGCTTAGTACACATTACTTGCTTTCATGCTCATGATTGCATACTTAGCTCACATGTCTAGGTTGCATTGCATTGAGCATGCATGCCTTGTCTCTTGATCAAGTGATAGAGGTTGGGCCTTATGTGTTTATTTGGTTTGCATTTCATTTGACATCAAAATGCATAACTTGGCCTCTTTGGCCATCACGCATTGAAATGCGTGATTTGTGGCCCGAGGGTCGAGGACCATCCTCCTTTAAGTCATGAACATGATAAGGAGGGTGTTTGTGCAAACATTTGCTTGAAATGCATTGCCATGCCATGTTTGCCCTCTGCTGCTATCAAAATAGGATTTTGCAGATAAATATGGCCGGTCGACTGCGTAAAGTGCCGATCGACCAATGATGGAAGCCCGAGAGCTGAATATTTGGTCGATGACCCTTCTACCATGGTCGGTGATGTTTCCCCTTGGTCGGTGATGCTCCACAGTGTTTAGAGAGTGTCCCTTGGGACTTGTGCAATTTTCAGAAGAGCAGAGCAGGATAAATAGAGGCAGCTTGTGCATGGTGACAGATTTTCGAGCAAACCCGAGCACGCATGCATTGGACCCTCTTCCCGAGGCTGTTTTATTGCTTTCTTAGCTTAACTAGTTAATTCTTTTGGTCCCTCCGAGCGAGGGCGAATGTGTAATAAGTGTGGGTGTGTGTGTGCATGTCTTCCAACCCCCATTTCTTTCTCCCTTACTTACCTGCTTTTGATGGTTAGTACTAGGGCATATTTAATTTAGCATACCTTATGCTATGCATGCGTGCATTCATTCATCAGTATTGCATGCACCGGGCTCGGCACATCATGCTAACTGCATAGTATTTCAAATCTAACTTGAATACATGTTACTTGTTGCATTTCACATGCCATCTTAGGATTAGTCGAGCCTATTCTAGATTGCATTTTGCCTGTGATGCATTAACCATTTAAGATGGACTTGGATCATACGTTTGATTGCTAACATGTTCTTTGTTTTGGCTCGGAGTACGATGTAAGTATTTATGCTGTAACATCTCGCATGAGTGTGAATGATGGCATGACAACATGCTTACTATGTGGCTATGTGCTTATGTGATACATCTGTCGGAATGCCTGAGGGTGAAGGTTGGATTGTTTGAGTTGGAACAACTCCTTGAAATCCGTGTTTTAGCCTACTTGCGAGTAGCAAATTTCAAACCGATTTCCAAATAAACGGATACGCGATGATTTGTTCCAAATTAGGCGATCTAGTCTATACTTTTGTGTTGTGCGCATCACATAGTAAGATTAGCTAATTAACCGGAATAAGAACACATAACGTTTTTAAAACTAGATATCATGGTTAGTAGAGGCCGATCTTCGGATCGGGCGAGCGGGGGTGCTCACAGCTGACCTTCCCCAATCGTGCACAAGTTCCCGAGCCGAGGCAACTTTGGTGGTGACGGACACGTGGCCTTAGGCAAACAAGTCAGGGTTTCCTAAATTCCCCCATAAAAAATATTTAGGTGGCGACTCTGTATCTGGCAAAGCAGTCCATGTTTGGCATTTCTTTACAAAAAATCAGTTTTCAAAAACGATTTGTCGGATTTAGACTCTTTGGTTCAGTCTTAGAACCGTGACAATTGAGTCCTGAACTGTAGTGAGCCCAAATGAACAAAACGGGATTCCCTCCCGGGACGTTCGGGGACGTCTACAGTGTGCCACGTTGAGAGATGCACCCTTTCCTCTCACGCATGTGCCACGCTGAGGGATGCCCCCTTTCCTCTCATGTGTGTGCCACATTGAGAGATGCTCCATTTCCTCTCACGCACGTGCCACGCTGAGAGATGCTCCCTTTCCTCTCACGTGTGTGCCACGCTGAGGGATGCCCCATTTCCTCTCAAGCGTGTGCCACGCTGAGGGATGCCCCCTTTCCTCTCATGTGTGTGCCACCCTGACATGCTCCCTTTCCTTTGACCCGTGGGCAACGTTAAGGGATTCCCCATTTCCTCTCATGTGTGTGCCACGCTAACGGATGCTCCCTTTCCTCTCATGCGTGTGCCACGCTGAGCGATGCTCCCTTTCCTCTTATGCATGTGCCACGCTGTGGGATGCTCCCTCTCCTCTCATGCGTGTGCCACGCTGAGGGATTCCCCCTTTCCTCTCATGCGTGTGCCACACTGGGAGATGCTCCCTTTCCTCTCACGCGTGTGCCACACTGATAGATGCCCCCTTTCCTCTCACGCGTGTTTCACGCTGAGGGATGCCACATTTCCTCTCACGCGTGTGCCACGCTGAGGGATGCCCCCTTTCCTCTCATGTGTGTGCCACGCTGAGATACTCCATTTCCTCTCACGCGTGTGCCATGCCGAGGGATGCCCGCTTTTCCTCTCATGCGTGTGCCACGCAGAGGGATGCCCCCTTTCCTCTCATGCGTGTGCCACGTTGAGGGATGCCCCCTTTCCTCTCATGCGTGTGCCACGCAGAGGGATGCCCCCTTTCCTCTCATGCGTGTGCCACGCAGAGGGATGCCCCCTTTCCTCTCATACGTGTGCCACGTTGAGGGATGCCCCCTTTCCTCTCATGCGTGTGCCATGCTGAGGGATGCCCCCTTACTCCCTTTCCGCTCATGCGTGTGCCACGCTGAGGGATGCCCCATTTCCTCTCATGCGTGTGCCACGCTGAGGGATGCCACATTTCCTCTCATACATATGCCACGCTGAGGGTTGCCCCCTTTCCTCTCATGCGTGTGCCACATTGAGAGATGCTCCCTTTCCTCTCGTGCGTGTGCCACGCTAAGGGATGCCCCCTTTTCTCTCATGCGTGTGCCACGCTGAGAGATGCTCCCTTTTCTCTCATGCGTATGCCACGCTGAGGGATACCTCCTTTCCTCTCATGCGTGTGCCACGCTGAGAGATGCGCCCTTTCCTCTCATGCGTGTGCCTCGCTGAGAGATGCTCCCTTTCCTCTCGTGCGTGTGCCGCGCTGAGAGATGCTCCATTTCCTCTCATGCGTGTGCCGCGCTGAAAGATGCTCCCTTTCCTCTCATGCGTGTACCGCGCTGAGAGATGCTCCCTTTCCTCTCATGTGTGTGCCGCGCTGAGAGATGCTCCCTTTCCTCTCATGTGTGTGCCATGCCGAGAGATGCTTTCTTCTCTTGCGTGTGCTATGTTGAGAGATGTTGTGTTTGGGACTCCGGGTGTCTTCGGTAGTCGCTTTTAGCCTTCTCTGCGTGAGATGCAGTGAGAATTGCATAATTTTCTTACATCCTTTTTGTTGGAATGTGTAGGACCATTATCTCTTATTCGCTTGTTTAAATTGTTGTATTTATTTTACATAAATGCTGCATTACAGCTCCCTTTGCATGATCATAAATTATGCTCGGCATCTTGCTTGTGATTTGCATCTTGCCCCTGCCTGCAGGCGCATCTCTTTGTTATCCTGTGTGCTTGTCTGAGTTTTCGGCCTTGTCAAAAATGGGCCGTCTCTGGGCTTTGACATTCACTTCCGTCATCTTATGACTTTCGAGTTCTGTCAAAGAGGGGCAACTGTAGACACCCCATTTTTGACCGTTCTCAAGACTTGGAGTTCATCGTTTGAACACTCGATGATCATCCATGCTCGTGTTCGTTTTGAGTTCCCGAAGGTCTTGGCTGCGCGCCTTGCCTTAGGATCTCTCAACTTGTCTGTTTTTTGCTTGGTTGTGGACCAAGGACTTGTGGTTTTGCTTTTGAGGGAAGAGAGTGGCTTGTTTGCCATCCCCTCAACCCACCAGCCAAGGCTTGAAGCCATCGACCTTGTTTTCTTGCTATCGGCCAAAAGTGTTGGCCAGTCGTCACTTATTTTGGTCGGTCGGCCCCTCATATTGGTCAATCGGCCATATTTGGTGGCCGAACTCTGTTCATCTGCTTTATGCTGATATTTTGTGCCAGCTGGCACAGCTGGCACGCACAATTCCACCATTCATACACGTGTATGGAGGGATTTGAGCCTTGCTTAGCTTCTCCAAGAAGCTTTGCAAAATTGGATTTCTATAAAAGGAGAACCTCCTCTCCCTTTCCAGGGGTTCCAGAAATCTGATATACAAGTTATATATATATATAGCTCTCTATATCTCCCTCTCTCTAGATTTGTGTGTGTGTTTGAGCTCAAAAAGGTGTTTTGTTCTTACTATTGCACACAAACACCTGGCATTACACTATCCTTGGTTGCTGAGGTGCTAGGTAGTTTATGTTATAGTTCTTGAGGTGGTTTTGATCAGAGAAAGGTGCTGGAACTTTGTTCTTGAAGGTGTTCTTCAAGGGTGAGCATTCTTACTTTAGATCCCCCTTTCTTGCTTAAGCTTTTAGACCTAGTTGCATACTGTTTTAAGCTTAGCTATAAACTATAAAAAGTTTTGATTTTGTATGCTTAAGATGTTTGTTTGAGGTCATTTTTTGGTTGGTGGTTGTCCACCCCCTCTTAGGCCTTGTTTGGCCTTGTTTTGTGCTTCTACTTTTGAGCTTTGGAACCATCTTGCCTTGGCCTTCTCGCCACTGAAATCCAGAGGATTTTCAGTGATGGAGAAGTGGTTTTGAAGTCTTTAATAGGAGAGGGACACCCCTCTCTCCTTATGTCTCATATGCTTGTGTTATTGGTTCACATTGGTAGCATGTTTGCATAGCATGTTTTGGCCCTATTTCAGCAAGTATTCGGTGTTATCTTGGCATGCAATACCTCTATTTTTAGTTGGTTTAGTGGTCTCTTGCATGCATCATACACTTGCCTTGCAATCTTCTTATTTGTCTTAACATGCATCGTGCATTTGGACCATCATGCTTACATATTTTGGCTTAACTCAAAGGAGCTTTTAGTCATGTTTTACCATGTTTAAGCTCTATTTGGTGTTGTCTTGGTCTTGCATGCATTGTTTTGCATAGCCTTGGTTCATTCTAGCTTGTAAGCTTTGTGCCTTGAGTTCATTAGCATGTGTTACTTGAAGTATTTTCATGATTTGGCATCATGTGAAATGTGATTTCAGCCCATGTTTCATGGTCACACACTTGCATTTATCACCTATTCCATGCTTTGGATAGTTTGTGTTTTATGCCTTAAGAATAGGTCTTTGTGAATGCCACCATGCTTAGGCCTTTGGGATGCCATCTCAGTGGGTATTTGAGCTTACTTTGACATGCCATATCTCTGCTTTTCATTGGTTATGTCATGCCATGTTTGGTTATAATGGGTGTAGTGTAATCCCCTTTGTTGGCCTTACTTGCATCTTGCCTTCGGCCTTTCATTTTGGCTTGTTTTAGCTTTGGCCCTTGCATGTTTTAGACTCCCTTTAGCATAATCTAGGACTGTGTTGGTTGTCTTTGGCTCTTTCGAGCTTGCATCATGTGGACTTAGTACAAGCTGCTTGGTTAGCTTTAAGCTTTGAGCTTTCTTGCATGTCATACTTGCTTTGATTGGTTGATTTGGCATCACTCCTCACATCATTTTAGAGCATGTAGTATTGTCATACATCCTTGCTTGTCATTCTTTAGGTGTGCTTAAGAGTTACATCTTTATGCTTTAGTCCTTGGGCCAATTGGCATGTATGTTTGCCATGCCTTTTTCATGCTTCATTTCCATCATTTCTTGGCATTTTGGCCATTGATTTTGGGCATGGCTGAGGTTTGTCCACCTTTAGTTTAAGTCCATTTGCCATGTTGAAAGTTGCTACTCTACATCATGCTTGCATGTTTCTCCATCTTTGCATGCCATACATGTTCGTAGGATTATGGTTGCATTTTGCATGCGTGCTAGCTCGTATTTTGTCACATGCTTGTTTAGGTCGCATTGCATTTGGCATGCTTATGATGCATTACATAGCTTTTCCATTGTTACATACATTGCATTATGTTTGGTTTGGGGTGTCAAACCAAACACGAGGACCGATGGACGTTCGTACTTGAAGTGACGGAATGTGCCTCAATCCTCGGTCGCCGACACTCTTGATCCAACATGATAGAGTTCTAGGCATTCATGTGTTTTTGTGCATTCATTCCATATTGAGTTGCACACTTGGCTCCTTTGGCCATCATGCATCAACATGCGTGATTGATGGCCCGAGGGTCGAGCACTACACTCCCTTGAGTTCATGACATGATAGGGAGGGTGTTTGTGCACACATTGCCTTGAAAATGCATTGCAATGCTCTGTTTGTCCTCTGCTGCAGCAAAACAGCATTCTACAGGAATATATGTCCGGCCGGCCATCTTCAATGCCGATCGACTAAACAATGTTGGTCGAGATCCTCACAAATGGTCGGTGACCAATTCCACATGGCTGATGTTCCTATATCTTGGCCGGTGACATCTCACAGTATTTAGGGAGTGGTTTAGAATCATCCTTGGGAGTTGTGCAGTTTTCAGAGGTGCAAAACAGTGCAAACAGAAGCAACATGTGGCATGGCAACGGGTTTCCAAGCGAGGCGATCAAGCATGCATCATTCAATCAGTCTGAGGCGGAGCTGAGGCGGCCTCTTTAGTTTCATAGCTTAGTTAATTGGTTTTAATTAGTTAAGGGTTTTGTAATACTTAATTAGCTAGGGCAGTTGATTATTTATTCGGTTTGTATTATTTATTCGGACCATCCGTCGAGAGTGTGGATTTTGTAATAAGTGTGCATGAGTGTGTGAATGTGTTCCAACTCCACGTCTTTCTCCTTTTTACTTACCTGCTTTCAATGGTTAGTTCTAGGTCATGTTTCAATTAGCATTCTTATGCTCGCATGTTTGCATAATTCATCTGTATTGTATGCACCGGGCTCGGTGCATCATACTAACTGCATCGTATTTCAATTCCAACTTGAATACGTGTATCGAGTTGTCGCATTTCATATGCCATTTTAGAATAGCCGGGCCTATTTCTAGTTGCATTTTGCATGTGTTGCATTAGCCATCTTAACATAGCTAGGATCATGCATTGATTACTAACTAGCTATTGTTTTGGCTCGGAGCACTAGGTAAGCTTTTATGCTTTAGCATCTTGCATGAGTGTGAGTGTTAACATGACCGCATGCTTGTCATGAGGCTAACTACTTATATGATATAACTGCCTGAATGCCTGTAGGTGAAGGTTAGATTACTTGAATTGGAACAATTCATTGAAATGCGAGTTTTAAGCCCACTTGATTGTGGCAAAATCCTGTTTTTCAAAGTCCACGTAAGGGTGGCAGATCCACGTCTTAGCCTACTTGCGAGTAACACCTTCAAACCACTTTCAAACAAACAAACATGAGATGATTTGTTCCAAATTAGGCGATTTAGTCAATACTTGTGTTTTGTGCGCATCACATAGTAATTCTAGCTAATTAATCGGAATAGGAACACATATGTTTTCAAAAACAAGATATCATGTTTAGTAGTGGCCGATCTTTGATCAGGCGAGCGGGGGTGCTCATAGATAACCTTTCCCAATCGTTCCCAAGTTCCCGAGCCGAGACAACTGTGGTGATGACGGACACGTGGCCTTAGGTACGAGTCAGGGTTTCCTAATTCCCCTCAAAATAAATATTTAGGGGGCGACTCTGTATCTGGCGAAGCAGTCCATGATTGGCACTTCTTTCTTAAAAATCAATTTTCCAGAACGATTTGCCGAATTTGCACTCTTTGGTGATTTATCAATCTCACATCGCACATTGTGAGATCAGATTAAGAACCGTGACACTTTGAGTTTGAACTGTAGCATAGCATGAAGCCCCTCGGGGCCCGTCTACACATATATGCCAACTTATTTGATGGAACAACAACTCCTTCCCAAATTCACCCATTTTCTCAAAACGATAACATTTCCAAGGTATAACTGTAAGATAATGCTCAATGAAAATGAATGAGAAAATAGTTTCAATTCTCTTAATTCACATATAATTTCTACAATAATCATAGATATCCTCCACTGATAACTCAAAATAGATATTTCTAAACAGATAAACAATTTTCAATAAAGATAAACTCTCCAAATTTTCAAGAGGTGAGTGATAATACATATTCAATTCTACCATCCTCATCAACATGATTCCAATTTCATTATTTCAATATCAATCTCATTACTTATATAAAATCAACATTTAAGACATTTAGGGAAAAAACCCATTTTCTTTCCAAAATCAATCCCAAATATCAAAATCAACCATTTATTTCCAACTCAACATTATTTTCTGCATCAAAATCATTTTCAATGATCTATTTGAAAATCTCCTCTTTTGATTTTTACCCCAAACCCTAGATTTGTTTAAAATCTTCCAAAATCATAATATTGTTTAGAAATAACAAATAACTAAGTTAAAACTCATAAAAAGTATGGAGATATCCCTATCTCAAGCTTAGACGATGAGAGAGAGAGAGAGAGAGAGAGAGAGAGAGAGAGTGTAGGAAACTCAAAGATGTCAAAAATCAATTTTGCACCAATTAGAATGAAGCCCTCATTGAGCTTTACCTTTTTAACAAAGGGACAAGGGTAAAAAGATTGACGGATCCAGGTAGATTTGAGTGAAATAGATGAGTTTTAGAGAGAGTGAGAGAAATTAGGGTTTTGAAATGTTTACAGAGAGAGAGAGAGGTAAAAAAGTGACTCAAAAAAGTGACTTTACAAACTGATATACTCGCAACTCGCTCGAGTGCAAGGTGTGACGCTCGAGCTACCAGACACAATAAGTTTCACCACTCAAGCACAAGAAGCTTCGCTTGAGCACAGAATACAAACTTCCAGTAGTTTTACAGACAAAAAACTGTTGCTTGAGCGTAAGAAGCTTTGCTGGAGCGAAGAATACAAACTCCTAGTATTTTTGTAGACCTGCAAAAGTACTAGAGGTTCACAAAGACTAACTCGAAACCAAGAAGTGTCGCTCGAGCAAAGGAACAAAATTTTGGGCAACAATAGTTTGAAAAACAAGCTATCAACCTGTTCCAAACATAACGAACACGTCCCAAAAGCCAAACTCAAAGAGAGATAAGAGAGAACAAGAGATGGATAACTATATAGGACAGTGAAACCCGGATCCAAAACACCAAATGAGTTGGGTCCAAATCGAAATCGCTATAGATGGTACACTACAAAAATTGTGAAACCCCTTTTATATGAATATTTACCTCCTTTTTGATGGGTTGCTTCAAAAAACTATTTTGATTATTACTCTTATCCATTATTTGATTTTGTTTAAGCTTTCTTCTATGGTTTAGGGTTTCAAAATAATAAAAAAAAACAATGATGTTGATGATGATGGTGAGTTTTGGTAGGGTAGATTAGAGTTTTGAAGGGAGGAAGAAGAAGAAGAAGAAGAAGAAGAAGAAGAAGAAGAAGAAGAAGAAGAAACAACTTTGATCTCTTGGGGAAGAAGATACGGAGATTTAAGTAGGAATAATTGATTAGGGTGTACCATGAGAAAAAAAAATATTTTGGGGTTTAATATGTGTTGTCCTTAATAGTAAATTCATATTATGATATATTAGGAATTAAAATTTATGAATTTAAATTGGGTGTACTAAGACATATTTTGGGTTCAAATAGAATCCCTCAAATTTTTTTTACCCCCTAGCTAGCCAAAATCTGATTGTCAAAAAGGAAAAAAATAATATATTTTTTTTTGAAGAAAATTGTTAAAAAGTTTATTCTAGGGAGTGTATAAGATATTAGGTCTAATGGATATTTTTTATTGGTGAAAGGTCCACTATTTATAAAATTGTTTGGTTCGAAATCATTTTATTTGTTTTGAAGGATATTTTATTTCTAATTTCACCCCTTAATTTATCTGTTCATTTTTTTTATCTATTTAATTTTTTTGATTATCTGTTCAAATTATTTTCTATCTATTCAAATTTATATTTATCTGTTCAAATTTTTTCACTATCGGTTCAATTTTTACCCTTATTTGTTCAAATATTTGTCCAAATTTGATTATCTATTCATTTTTTTCCTATCTGTTGAAATACCAAGCCAAAGAAAATTCCATCTGTTGAAATACAAAGCCAAACCAATCCCTATCTGTTGCAATACCATGCCCCTATTTTGAACAGATTTATCCTATTATCTATTAAAAATTTGAATAGATCTATCAATTTTATTTTTTTTTAAAATTTTTTGCAATATGTTTCATCATCCTCATTATTAAGAACAACAACAACAATAATAACGGATAAGACAAAAAATGTAAAAAATTAAATATATAAATAAATAAAACAACAACAACAACAACATTCTTGCCATTAGATCATTTTCTCTAATCAACAACAACAAATAAAGCGAAAAAAAAATAATAATCTACTTTTTGAGCAAGATAAAGAGTAAGAGAGAGAGGGAGAGGGAAAAGAACCAAAATTTGTACAACTGTAGACATCCATTTTTGACCGACCTTAAGACTCAGACGTCATCGATTGAGCGCTCGGTGATTGCACCTGTTGTGCTTGTTTCAAGGTTTCGGAGTTCTTGGCTCAGAGCCTCGCCTCCGGACCTCGGGACCCTTTGTACTTTGACTCGATCCGTGGACCAAGCCTTGTTTTCTCTTCCCAGAGGGAGGAAGAGGTCTTATAGACCATCTCTCAGTGGTTGTAGGCTACTTTTCGTGGTCGTAGGCTACTGTTCCCATTTGGAGACTAGTTTCTGGTTTTCGGAGCCATCGGCCGTGCGCCTCGGCTCGGGACCGCTTAACATTCTCCGTTTGGAACGGTTTTTGGAACACACCTCGTTTCCTTTGTCTAGAGGGACACTATGGTCCGGGAGACCACTTTTGTAGTCTTACGCCACTTTTGATGCTCGGCAGCTGGTTTTCGGGGCTCCCGACCGCGCGTCTTGCCTTCCGAACCCTCGTCTTGCATCCGTTTTGGTTTTTCTTGGGTACAAACCTTTCTTTCGTTGTTTGAGAAGTGGTACAAGGGTGAGACACCAGCTTTTATCCTTGGAGACCACTTTTCTCCCCGCCAACCGATTTTCTGGTCGAGAAACTGGTTTTCTTGGTCTTTGGGCCACATTTTATGGTTTTCCACCCCACCATTGGCTTGCTTTCAGTGTGGAGACCACCAATTCCCGCTACTGACCACTTTTTTTACCTGGGAGACCACTTTGGGTGGTCGGCCGACCACTAAAAGTAGTAGGGCGACCGCCTTTTCTGGTCGACAGCTTTCCGTCTGTTTTGTCAGCTTTCCGTCTCTTATAGAGGAACAAAGTTAAAGCTTCCTACTACTTATTTGATCATTCTCTTAGCCATACTTGCATACTTATTTGAGCTTTGTTTTCAACTAAAAAAGGCTTCATTTTTGAGCACTTAACATGTTTGTTTAAGGCCTCTTGGGTGCTGAGGGTCTCCTGCCCTCTTGCATGCCTTGTTTGGCCTTGTTTTGTGCCATGCCTTAGGGCCTTTGAGCTAATCCTTGCTTGGCCTTTTAGCCACTGAAATCTAGTGGATTTTCAGTGGTTGGCATGTGGTTTTGAGGTCCTAAATCAGAGAGGGGTGACCCTCTCTCTTTTTGTCTTGTTTACTTGCATTTTGACCTATCAAAGGAGCATACATTTTCATATTTTCAAGGCTTGGTTCAGACACTTTTTGGTGACTTTTAGGGCCTGCCTTAGCTCTGTCTATGGCTGTTTTGGTCATCTTGTGTTTGCTTCTTGCATGTGTAGTGTATTCCCATTCATGGCTCATCAAGGTAACATGTCATCCTAGCATGTTTTAGCTCCATTTCAGTGGGTTTTTGGTCATCATTTGACATATCATGGCTTTGTTTTTGGCTAGTTTGGTAACCTCTCACATGCCCCATATGCTTGTAGTGTAAATCTTGTTTACTAGCTTGGTTCGCATGATGTTTTGGCACTTTATTCTAGCACATTTTGGCTTTGCTCCAACATGGTGTAGACCTCCCCGAACGTCCCGGGAGGGAAATCCCGTTTTGTTCATTTGGGCTCACTACAGTTCAGGACTCAATGTCACGGTCCTGTATCTAATCTCGCAGAGTGCAATGCAAGACCGATGAATCATCAAAGAGTCCAAATCTGGCAAATCGTTTTGAAAAACTGATTTTTAGAAAGAAGTGCCAAACATGGACTGCTTTGCCAGATACAGAGTCGCCACCTAAATATTTTATTTTGGGAGAATTTAGGAAACCCTGGCTCGTGCCTAAGGCCACGTGTCCGTCATCACCAAAGTTGCCTCGGCTCGGGAACTTGGGTACGATTAGGGAAGGTCACTTCGTGAGCACCCCTGCTCGCCCGATCAAAGATCGGCCTCTACTGACCAGGATATCGAGTTTTGAAAACATTATGTGCTCTTATTCCGGTTATTAGCCTAGATTTACTACGTGATGCGCACATCATACAAGTATAGACTGGATCGCCTGAATTGGAACAACACATCTCATGTTTGTTTATTTTGAAAATGATTTGATAGTGCTACCCGCAAGTAGGCTAAGACGTGGATTTGCCACCCTCGGGTGGGCTTAGAAAACGTGATGGTTTGCCACTCTCAAGTGGGCTTAAAACTCACATTCAATGCATTATTCCAATTCAGATAATCCAACCTTCACCCACAAGCATTCAGGCAGGTATATCACATAAGCACATAGCCTCATGGTAAGCATGCTATCGTGGCAGTCACTCACACACATGCAAGGATGCTGAAGCATAAACACTTACCGAGTACTCCGAGCCAAAGAAAGAAGCTAATTAGAAATCATGCATGAATCCTAACTATACTGAAATGCCTAATGCAACACATGCAAAAATACAACTAAGATAGACTTGGCTATTCTTAGATGGCATATGAAATGCAACAATTGATACACGTATTTAACTTGGAATTGAAATACGATGCAGCTAGTATGATGCGCCGACCCCGGTGCATGCAATACAGATGAATGATGCAAACATGCAAGCATAAGTATGCTAATTGAAACATGCCCTAATCTAACCATCATAAACTGTTAAATAAAAGGGAGAAAGACGTGGGGTTGGAAGACATACATCACACACACGCACACTTATTACAATTGTGCCCTCGCTCGGAGGGTCCGAATAAATAATAGCTAGAGCTAATTATTACACAACATTAACTAATTAACAAACTAGCTAAGTAAGCATGTAAACTACATGAATGTGACTGCCTCGGCTCTGTTTTGGGTGACGATGGATGCACGCATGCTCGAGTCGCCTCATTGGGAAATTCCATCGCGATGCCTCGTCTCGCCTTTGTTTGCAACTGATTTTAGAAATTTGCACAAGGCTCCACAAGGCTGAAACTCCACCCTGGGAAGGCTGCCGACCAGATATTGGCTTGGGAAACACCTGCCGACCACCCTTTCTGGTGGGAACCAAAAAAGGTGGTCAGCCTGCCAGAAAACCTAGTCGGCCGACCACTTTTTGCCCCTTGGATTCTGGTTTTTCTGCAACAAAGGCAAGAGGGAGAGAAAAACAAGGTATTTTCAACATATGTGTGCAAGGCCACTCTCCCTGTCTTTGCACAAGCTCAAGGGAGTGTAGACCTCGATCCTCGTGCCACCAATCACGCATCTTGATGCATGATGGCCGAGGAGTCGAATTGCACGACTCAATATGAAATGAATGCACATATAAGCAAGTAAAGCCAACGACTCTATCATGGTCAGTCAAGAGTGTTGGCAACCGAGAATCAAGGCACGTTTCGTCACTTGGAGTACGGAACGTCCCTTGTTTCCCGTGTTTGGACTAAACCCTACTCCAAACACAATGCAACAAATAAGGATGGCCTAACATGCACAAATGCAACTAGCATGCAATCCTAATGCAATGCGACGTAATCATGCAAACATGCAAGGATGAGATACAAACATGCTACTAGCATACACAATGCTATGAACCATATGACATACACAATGCGACTAACAACCTAGCATACGTAATACAAGGAAATGAGATGGCATACACCATGCCTAAAACAACATGGCATGCGCAATGCACTAACATGCAACCTAGCATACGCAATGCTGTGGACTAAAATGGCATACACAATGCACGATGGACTTACACCAATATGAGTGGACCTCAGCCACACTCAAATCAGTGGCCATGTGATGAAAATGAGACAACCGAGATACATGCAAATATGCACGAATGCAAAGGACCGATCCTAAGGCACAACATGCAACTCTAATTAAGCATGGCAAAGGATGAAATATGGCATAGAATAGCACATGATACAGCTCTGAAATGGCACAAAAGATGGTCTCGAAACATGCCAACATGTCACCCAATGCATGCTAGAAGGCCCGGGTACCGAAACTAGTGAAGTGCGTTACACTAGAGGTACCCAAAGCAATGCACAAATGGTGAAACCAACCCCAAACAAACCCTAGGTAGGTCTGAGACAGTGGGGAAATGGCCTAAAATGATGGCTCGGAATGCAAAAGAATGGAGCTCATTCAATGGTCCGAAAACAAGGCATTCATGGACAACTCTCAAGCACACTTAAGGAGTAGAAAACATGGCAATATGGCATTCATGCAAGCTCTGAAATATGATGTATAATGGGCCCAAAACATGAACACACCTCAGTATATGCATGGAATGGACCTCAAAACTCAAAGTTAAGCATGGGTATTGAACTACAAGCATGCAAAACAAACATTATTCAATCATGAGACCCAAAAACAGAGCTAGGGCAGTCCAAAATATGCACAATATCAATATAAGGCATGGCCAAAAAGTGCTAACATGAGGGGTCAACAAAGCATGCGAAGTAAGCTAGTGAACCATGATTTACACTACAGGTATATGAAGCACATGAGGGCTCACCAAACCAACCAAAAACAGAAGTATGCCATGCCAAAATATGCCCAAATAACCACTGAAACTCAGTCAACACATGTAAGAATGAAGCGCTCCTTTGAAAGGCCATACAAGAGGTTATTCTACACATGTATGATGGACACACAAAATGGAAAAAACACCTCTGGACAGAGGTTATGAGGGTCCTAAAACCCACCAAAAATGCCCTGAAATTAGTCTAGGAATCATGCAAGTGAAAGCCCCTTTGAAAGGCCTTGAATAGGATTGTTCTACACATGCATAATAGACACTTTACCTGGCAAAATGGGCTCTAGAAAGAGGTCATGCAGACCTTAAAACTCGCCAAATAGGGCCTGGAACATGGCTTTGAAACATGCAAATAGGAGCCCCTTTGGAAGGCCAACAAAGCTAGTAAACAAATCAAGGGGTGAGAGGGTCACCCCTCTCTAATTTTAAGACTCAAAAACACATGTGGTCCACTGAAAATCCACTAGATTTCGGTGGCTAAAAGGTCAAACCAAGGCCAACACAAATGCTCTAATGAGTGGTAGTGCAGCAAGCTCTGGACCAAGAAAGTGAGCCTTCAACCTCTGAAAAAAAGCTCCAAGGTACTTAGGATGGTAGTGGAGGTGTTGTGCTATGAGTGGTAGTGTAATGGGGCAAGAACAATGGAGTTTTTGGAGGCAAAAGAGAGAGATATAGAGAGAGAAGTGTATAAGCTTGAGGCCAAAAATTCTAAACCCTTGCAAGTGGAGAGGAGGGTTTCTTATATAGAAGAGGAGGTCCAAGGCTTCTCTTGGAAGCTTGGAGCAAAGGGGCCAAGCTTCTAAGAGAAGCTAAACAAAAAGGATCAAGCTTCTTGGGAAAGCTAAACCAAAGGGGTCAAGCTTCCTCAAGAAGCTCAACCAAAGGTCAAGCTTCTCCTAGAAGCTAAGAGAAAAGGGCCAAGCTTCCTTGAGAAGCCAAACAAAAGGGTCAAACCCGGAGCAAATGCTTTCCAGCTGGCACAGCTGGATTGCATTCAGAGAGACAAAAAAAGAGATGGCTGGCCGACCAGTTCAAGTGGTCGGCCGACCACTTGCCCTGGTCGGCCGACCAGGGGTCAAAAGGTTTAGGCTAAAAAGGTGGTCGGCCATCCCATATTGGTGGCCTCCCAGATGAGTGCAACACAGTGGTGGTATGGGAGACCAGAAAATGTGGCTCAAGAGCGAGGAAAACCAGCTTTCAAAGAAGGTTCAAAAGGGTCAATCACCAAAGGTGACTGGCCAACCCATATTGGTGGCCTCCCAGGTGAATACAACACAATGGTGGTATGGGAAACCAGAAATTATGGCCCAAAAGTGAGGGAAACCAGTTTCCCGACAAAAAAACTGGTTGGAGGAGAGAGAAAAGTGGTCTCCAAGGAGAAAGCTGGTCTCCAAGAAGAAAAGGTGGTCTCCCACCATACTACCACCTTCCTAACAATGAAACTAGGGTCCACGCCAAAAATGAACCCTAACTGATGCAAAACGAAGGTTCCGGGGCCAAAACGCGCTGTCGGGGGCCCCGAAAACTGACTGTTAAGTGTCAAAGGTGGTGTGCGACCACGAAGGTGGTTTCTCGGGCCACAATGTCCCTCTAGGGAGAGGAAACAAGGTGTGTGCCAAAAACTGGAGCAAACGGAGGCAGTTAAGCGGTCCCGAACCGAGGTGCGCGGCCGACGGCTCTGAAAACCGGAAACTGGTCTCCAAACGGGAAAAATGGTCTACGATCACGAAACGTAACCTACGGCCTCTGAGAGGTGGTCTATGAGACCTCTCCCTCCCTTTGGGAAGAGAAAACAGGAAAAACAGGACCTGGTTCGCAAACCTAGGCAAAGTACAAAAGTGGTTCCGAAGCCTGGAGGCAAGGCTCTTAGCCGAGACTTTGCAACCTCAGAACGAGCACAATATGTAACATCACCGAGCGCTCAATCGGTGATGTCTGAGTCTTAAGGTCGGTCAAAAATGGGGTGTCTACACATGGTTTTGTTCATATTTTGGGCTGCCTTAGCTCTATTTTAAGGCCTCTTGGTCGAATGATGCTTGTCATGCATGCTTGTTGTGTACTAGCCTTGATTAGCTTTGAGTTTTGAGGTCTCTTGCATGCTTAACTCGAGATATTTGCATGTTTTGGCATCATTGGGAATGTTATTCAGAGCATGTAGGGCTGCTATACTTCCATATTTTTCCACTCTTTAAGTGCTCTTTAGAGTTATGGTTTTATGCCCTATTAGTGAGCCATTACATGAGCCCCATTTTTGTGCCTTTCAAAGCCATCATCCCAACTCATTTTGCTACTACTTTGGCCTGCATAGGGTCTG
Organism: Camellia sinensis; assembly: GCF_004153795.1. Lineage (NCBI taxonomy): Eukaryota > Viridiplantae > Streptophyta > Magnoliopsida > Ericales > Theaceae > Camellia > Camellia sinensis. The sequence goes on along the minus strand of NW_021027845.1, from coordinate 396,253 downwards.
TTTGGGGTTGGTTTGGTCATTTGAACATCGTCTTGCATGTCTCTAGTGTAATATGCTTCACTAGCTTTTGATACTTGAGCCTTTCAACATGCATTGCGTGAGTTGTTTGCATGATTCGAAGTCATTTTGTATGCCATTTTAGTGCTGGAACACGTTCCATTGTACTCCATGTTTCATCTTTTCAATGCTCTTGGAGAGTTGTATTTTGTGCCTTAGGCTTAGGCCATTGCATTATACATGTTTGTGTGTGTTTTGGTGCCTTGATTTCATCATCAATGGCCGCTGATTTGGACATGACTGAGGCCTATTCATTTCGGTTTAAGTCCATTGCGCATTGAGTATGTCATGTAGTTCGTAGCATTGAGCATGCCATGTTGTTACATGATTGATCATTGCACTTGTGCATGCCATTTTCATTGCATTATGTATGTTGGTTACCACGTGCATTGTGTATGTTAGTGTCATGAGCGTTGTGTATGTCATATAGTTCATAGCATTGTGTATGCCAGTTTGCATGCTTGCATGATCATCCCTGGCATGCTTGCATGTCCAAGTTGTGTTGCATTAAGTTGCATGATTGAGTCACATTGTGCATGCCATGTTTGTTGCATTGTGTTTGGAATAGGCATTAGTCCAAACACGGGAAACGAGGCACGTTTCATACTCGAAGTGATGAAACGTACCTCGATTCTGGTCACCGACACTCTTGACTATACATGACGGAGTTCTAGGCTTTAGATGTTTGTATGTGCATTCATTCCATATTGAGTTGCGCAATTCGTCCCCTCAGCCATCATGCATCGAGTTGCGTGATTGGTGGCCCGAGAGTCGAGACCTACACTCCCTTGAGCTTATATAATGATAGGGAGGGTGGTCGTGCATACATGTGTTGCAAATACTTTGCCATGGCCCTTTTTTTCCCTTTGTTGCAGAAAACCAGAAACCAGCAGCAAAAACTGGTTGGCCGACTAGATGAAGTGGCTGGCCAACCACTTTTTCTGGTTTTCACCACAAAAAGTGGTTGGCAAGTGGTCTCCAAAGCCAACAATTGGTCGGCAGTCTTCCCACAGGTTCCCTTGATGGAGTTTCAGCCTTCTGGAGCTTTGTGCAGTGTTCTGAGATCAATTGCAAACAGAGGCAAGTCGGGGCGTCGCGATGGATTTCCGAGCAAGGCAATTCGGGCATGCATGCATCTTTCAACATCCAAGGCAGAGTTAATTTGTTAATTAGTTAGAGTTGTGTAATAATTAGCTGTAGCTTGTTATTCATTCTGTTGTGTAATAACTTGTTTAATTAGATTAGCTTAGATTACCAAGTTGGTTCTGTATTATTCATTCGGACCCTCCGTCGAGAGGGCACAACTGTTGTAAATAAGTGTGCGTGTGTGTGATGCATGTCTTCCAACCCCCATTTCTTCCTCCCTTTTATTTACCAGCTTACGATGGTTAGTTTTAGGGCATGTTTCAATTAACATCCTTATGCTCGCATGTTTGCATCCATTCATTTGTCTTGCATGCACTGGGCTCGACGCATCATACTAACTTCATCATATTTCAATTCTTGTTTGAATGCATGTATCAAATTGCATTTCACATGACATTTTAGAATAGCCGAGCCTATCTTAGTTTCATTTTGTATGTGTTGCATTAGGCATTCTTGACATAGCTAGGATCATGCATTGATTTCTAATATAGCTTTTGTTTTGGCTCAGAGTACTCAGTAAGTGTTTATGCTTTAGCATCCTTGCATGTGTGCGAGTGACTGCCATGATAGCATACTTGCTATGAGGCTAACTACTTATGTGATACAACTGCCTGAATGCCTGTGGGTGAAAGTTGGATTACTTGAATTGGAACAATTCATTGATTGCGAGTTTTATGCCCACTTGAGAGTGGCAAATCACCATGTTTTTCTAAGCCCACTTGAGGGTGGCAAAATCCGCATTTTAGCCTACTTGCGAGTAGCAAACCGCTTTAAAAAACAAACATGAGATGTTTTGTTCCAACTTAGGCGATCCAGTCTATACTTGTATGCTATGCGCATCACATAGTAATTCTAGGTTAATAACCGGAATGAGAGCACATGTGTTTTCAAAAACAAGATATCATGTTAGTAAAGGCCGATCTTTGATCGAGCGAGCGGGGGTGCTCATTGCATGACCTTCCCCTCTCGTACCCAAGTTCCCGAGCCGAGGCAACTTTGGTGATGACAGACACGTGGCCTTAGGCATGAGTCAGGGTTTCCTAAATTTCCCAAAAATAAAATATTTAGGTGGCGACTCTGTATCTGGCAAAGCAGTCCATGTTTGACACTTCTTTCTAAAAATCAGTTTTTCAAAACGATTTGTCGGATTTTGACTCTTTGGTGATTTATCAATCTCGCATTGCACTTTGCAAGATCAAATTAAGAACCGTGACATTGAGTCCAAACTGTAGTAAGCCCAATGAACAAAACGGGATTTTCTCGGGACGTTCGGGCGCGTCCAAAACAACATGTTCCATTTCATGTCCATAAACATCCAGAATTTGAAAGTTTTCTTGTGAAGAACTACTAATGTTTCAAGGTTATATAAGAAGTAAGAATTATTAAAAATATTCTTTTATGCTGTTTATATATTGCCTATTTTTGTCCGAATGAAATTTTTTTTTCATGCATAACCATGTTTCTTGTGACTTCCATTCACCTCATAATCTAAAAATAAAACCACAAAACATGGATCAAGAGAAAACGATACCTTGAAATTACGGATCTATAAATAGCTTTCAATGCTTCAATCAAGCTAATATAGATATAAATACAGAGAAAGTGATATATATATAGAGAGAAAGAGGAGAAAGAGGGATTTGAAGGGTGAGAGTTGGACGATTTGTTTACAATCTTAGATCTGAGAATGAAGATGCTGCTGGGGACAACGATGAAGGAATCTACTATCGATCTGAGATTTTTAGCCATGGTGATGAATCTGTGGTCAGATCTTCTCGGTTGGGGCCAAAGAGAGCTAGTGACAACGATGATGAAGAAAGCGATGAAGACAAAGTGTTGTTAATGGCGAATCGGAGGAGTAAATGTAGCACTGTGAGTTTTTTCTCTTTGCTTGAATGAAAGATTGTTCACTCGAGCGGTCTTTTGAATTGTCTAGTACTTTGGTCCGCAGTTCAAGATTCTGTGAGCTTTTGATATTCGCTCGAGCAGTAGTTTGTTTGCTCAAGTGATCTATTCCTTTTAATTTTAGTGGATCATGTTTTCGCTGAAGTTGGATTTCTGGGCTTTTTTTTTTCTTCTCACTTGAGGTATGGATTTCTTTACTTCTCCTCAATACTTTTGCATAGATAGATGGGTGGTACTTTTCTATTGCATAAAACATCGTATTGGAAGAGATTTTCTTGAAAAGGATGAAGAGGAAAATTAGGGTTTTGAAATAAAGAAGTTAAACTTATGGTTTATAGTAGATTATGGAAGTTTTAAGCCACTGGAACATGTTTATATACTTTAAGGTAGAAAGTCCTAAATTTTATCCAAATCCTATTCTTGAACTTTACTTTAAAGATGAAGTTTGTTTCAATTGGGCCTTAAATCATGAAATTGGCTTGATATTAAAAGAAATGGGCATGAATGTTGGTTGCTAGCTATTACGGGAATAACTATGCTGAAAATTAGATCCTATCAAGGAAATTGCTAATTAGAATTGGCATCATAAACTATGAGAAGCGCATGATATTAAATGTGTTAATGTCACTTGAATAAAAGGGAGTTATATTTGTAGTGTGTCGTTGGTATGATTCTATAAATTGAGATAATGAATGATATGAGAAATTAATGAGTTAAAATATTGAAAAGATGGTCCATTTTCTTTCGGCTTGTGGCCGGTAAAGTTTGGTGCTTGATAGAGGTTCTGCCTTCCTTCTAGAGTAGCTTCCGGTAAAGCGTGTGGACTGTTGGGCTATATGGAGGTTCTAGTTTCCTTCTGGTTAGGCACTAGTAAAGCGTGGCACTTGAGATAAGTTCTAGATTTCCTTCTGGGGTAGTGCTCGGTATAATGTGTTTGAGATTTCATTGGAAACACATCTGATCAACGTGGTTTCTAGTGAGATTTCCTTGAGAGTTTTAGGACAAGTGGCCATCCATGCAGACTTGACTTGATTATGTGGCTAAATGTTAAAATTGTTGATGTGCTATGTGACTATATGCTAGATATGTTTTGTAACTTAGTGGAAGGTTGAGTGATTATCTCTAGAAAGATTAGAATTTCGTTTACTAAGCTTGGTGTTGTCATTGATGGATGTTAGATTGAGGAAGTAGAGGTTGTGTTAGCACTAAACGTGTTATTAAAGGCACAACAGTTCGAGTAACACGAGCACCTGTAGCGTTGGTTGTGGGCGAGGAGATTGCACACAAGATTATAAGAGCAGTAAGAGAGGCCTTAGCTCGCAATGAGGGGGATGATGGAGCTCTTTCGCTTTAACCCACTAGAGTTCATAGGAGGGCTTGAACTGTTGGAGGTAGAGGATTAGTTAGAGTAGATTACCAAGACTTTTGATATGCTCAGAGTTGGGGATGAGGGGTTGAGAGTGGCATTAGCGATTTTTCTACTAAAAGGAGATGCTAAGTATTGGTGGAAGTATACAAGTACTACCATAGGCACCAAGTACTTTCCTTTTTCATTGAGACCTTTTCGGCCAAGTACTTTTTTCTTTTCGCTCGAGAAAGATTGAGGAAATAGTTTGTGGAGTTGCACCAAGGTACTACTTCTTTGGCATAGTTTGAAGTGAGGTTCATTAGTTTGTCTAGGTTTGCTTCAGAGTTAGTAGCAATAAAGGAGCGTTCGTTACATTGAGTTTAAAGACAGGTTATGTGATGATATTAGAGGGAAGGTTATTGGATGCATGAATAGGAATTATCACACTCTAGTAAAGGTGGTAGCTCACGTGGAAGCCACCAATCTTGAGGTTGGCAGGGATGGAAGGGAAGAGGCCATATTGGTGAGTTCTCGAGAGCACACTAAGCCTACTAAAAGGAAAAAGAGAGCAGAATCTCAATCACAAGCACAGTTTCAGCCTCCGTCTACCATTATTTCTTTGAATTTGTCCTTCGGGAGGTCCAATCAGACTTAGGTTTCCTCGAGTCAGTTACAGAATAGAGGACTATCATTTTGTTCTAACCGACCTTAAGACTCAGACGTCATTGTTTGTGCACGCGATGATTGCGCATGTTTGTACTTGTTTCGAGTGCCTGAAGGTCTCGGCTGGGTGCCTTGTCTTTGAGCCTCTTAACCCTTTGTGTTTTGGCCTTGTTTTTTGGGCCCAACCTTGTTGCCTCTTTCCTAGGGAGGGGGGGGGGAAGAGGGCCTTGCCTGCCACTTGTGGCACTTGCCGGCCACTTTTCTCCCTTGTAGGCCACTTCAAGTGGCCGGCCGGCTAGGGGAAGTGGTCGAGCGGCCACCTTAACTGGCCGACAGACACTTTTTCTCCTTTTTAGATATTTTCAGATCTTTTGAGCCAGCTATGGCTCACTGAACTCATCCTCCATATTGAGCAAGCTTTTTGGCTTGCTTGCTCTATAAAAGGGGAGCTTCCTCCCCCTTGAGAGGGTTTCAGATTTTTTAGAGCTAAAAATCTCCCTCTCTCTCTAGAATTCTCACACTCTCTCTATATATTGTGCTATTGTGCTTAGAAGTGTTGTTTCTTCATACTTTTGCACACAAACACCTAGTCAAACACCTTCACTTTGGAGTTGAGGTCCCTTGGAGCTTGTTTTGAGGTCTTAGCATTGGTTTTGGTCTAAAATTGTTCCTGAAGTTGCTGTCTTGCCATTGTTCTTCAAGGGTAAGAGACTAGCCCCTTTTAAGCTTTATTTTGATTAAGTGTTATACCACCTTTGCATGCTACTTTGAGACTGATTTTAGCCTCTCAAAAACTTTGATTTTAAGACTTTAAAGTGTTGGTTTGAACCTTGTGGGGTTAGGGGGGTGGTCCCCCTCTTTTGCTCTTTGGTTTGTTAAGCCTTTTGAGCCAACTTTCTAAGTTTTTGTATTGAACTTTGCTTGGCCTTTTAACCACTGAAACTCAAAAGAATTTCAGTGGTAAAAAGTTGCTCTTGTGGTCCAAAATAGGAGGGGGTGGTCCCTCTCTCCTTTTGTCTTGCTTGCATGCCTTGTTGGCCTCATACTTGAGCATGCTTTTCTACTCTTTTATGACTTAGATCAAGCATGTTTTTGTGACTTTTTGGACCTGCCATAGCTCTATTTTTGGTTGGTTTGGTCATTGGTTGCTTGCTTCTTACACTTGTAGTATAATTCTTGCTATTTAGCCTTGTATGCTTAATGCTTTGGTCCATTATTCTAGCCTATTTTGGTCCTACTCCAGCATGTTTTTTCCTTTTATTTAACATGCCTTAACTCTGATTTTGGATGGTGGGGGCACATTTTGCTTGGTTTTTATACTTATAGTGTAATCCTACTTGTTGGCCTAACATGCTTTATGCTTTATGCCTCTCATCATAGCTTGTGTTGGTTCTATCTCAGCATGTTTTTGCCATTATTTTAGCATGCCTTAGCTCTTTTTTCAGTGGTCTTGGCCATGTGAGGCTTGCCTTGTATGGTTGTAGTGTAAGTGGCTTTGACTAGCTTTGAATGTCAAGTCTTTAATATGCTTTACTTGAGTTGTTTGCATGCCTTAAACTCATTTCTCACATGATTTCAGTGTATATGGTGTAGTCACACTCTCACATATTCCACTCCTTCATAGCTTTTGTGAGTTGTTCCTTATGCCTTGTTATGAGCCAATACGTATGCATGCTTGTCTAAGCTTTTGGGCCACCATTTCAGCATGTTTTGGCCTTTATTTTGGCATGGTTGAGCTCTATCCAAAGCTGGTTTGGTTGTTTGGGCTATGTATTGCATGCTTCTTGTGTAGTGCCCTTTACTAGCCTTAGGTTTTAGGCACTCTAGCATGCCTTATTTGTAATGTTTATGTGATATGGCATCATTTAACATGTAATTTCAGAGCATATAGCCTTGCCACACTCTCATGTATATCACTCTTCAATTGTGTTTAAGAGTTGTGTTTCATTCCTTGTTGATGAGCCAATGCATGAACATCATTTTCTTGCCTTTCATGCTATCATTTCAGAGCATTTTGGCCACTATTTTGGCATGCATGAGGTCTGTTTAGGGCTGGTTTAGTCCATTGAGCAATGTATTGCATAGTCCTACTATTGTGTACTTCATTAGCTTTAATGCCTAAGTCTTCTAGCATGTCATGCATGTGTTGTTTGTGTGTTAGATTCTTGTTTTAGCATGCCACTTTAGCATTGAAAGATTAGCATGTTGTTTGCATTGCATTGTGTTTAGATCGGATATTAATCCAAACACGAGGAATGTGGCACGTTTCATTCTCAAAGTGATGAAACGTGTTGCATTTCTTGGTCGCCAACCCTCTTGATCATGCATGATAGAGGTAGAGGCTCTTATGTGTTGTTTGTGCATTCAATAACATTGTGCGAGTTTGGCTCTTTGGCCATCATGCATTGAGATGCGTGATTAGTGGCTTGAGAGTCGAGTACTACGCTCCTTTGAGCTTGAGAAATGATACGGAGAGTAGTTGCACACACATTTCCTTGTAAATGCATTGTTGTGCCTTTGTTGATCTCTGTTGCAGCAAAGTTGGGATTCTGGAAAGGGAAGTGGCCGGCTGGCCACTTGCAGCAAAATTTTCCAAAATGCTCCTGTTTCGAGGCAGATGCAAACTGAAAGTGTGTTCGATGCTCTGAGGTCACTGCGAGTGCAAACAGAGACAACTCATGGCAAAGCAATGCATTTCCGGGCGAAGCAACCCGAGCATGCATGTTTCCCATCCCTCGAGGCCATTTTAACTGCTTTACTTAGTTAGTTAATTTTCCGGTTTTCTATAATTAATTAGTCAATGTGTTTAGCTAATTCAATTCATCTTTGTAATATTCTAATTAGCTTAGATGATCTAATTATTCAATTTGGGCTGTAATATTCTAAATTAGCTTAGCATAGCAAGTTTTCAATTCGGCTTGTAATTAATTAGTTAAGTTAGTTAATTAATTGGTTTGTAATAAGTAGCTTAGCTTAGATTAGCTTAGCTTATTTATTCAGACCCTCCGTCGCGAGGGCACAATGTTGTAATAAGGGTGCGTGTGTGTGTGTATGTCTTCCAACCCCACTTCTTTCACCCTTTTACTTAACCACTTTCGATGCTTAGTTTTAGGGCATTATTTCAATTAGCACACCTTATTCTTTGCATGTTTGCATCATTCATTTGTCTTGCATGCACCGGGCTCAGCGCATCATTCAAACCGCATTGTATTTCAATACACTTACTTGAATACGTGTTTCAAAGCATGTTATCAAGTGTTGCATTCATATGCCATCTTAGATAGCTGTGGGGGCCGAGTAATGGGGGTCGTAAATAAGCCGAGTATATAAACTTGGGGAACTGGGATACATGTATAGTATTCGGCTTCATCGCTCATCCAAATCATACCCTATTCAGTCAAATAGCCGAATAAGGCAAGGGCCGAGTAAAAAGCAATCTGCTACAAAGGAAGCCGAATGACGATCAGAAACTGGGCCTAATCCCGAGGCCTAAGAGAGAAAGGATATAAATAGAAGAATATCAGCCAGTAAAAGGTATGTGAGAACTACTGTGCTTAACTTAGAATATAAGTAATCTTGAGTGTAGAGACTGACTTGCCCATCGGAGTGCTAATTCCGGCACCCCCGACCGGAGTGTTTATTCCTTTTTAGGTGACCAGAAGAGGATCGATAGCGTCCTCCAGGATCAGAAGAGTATTTCGAAACCACTTCCCCACAATTGGCGCCGTCTGTGGGAATACTCAAACACATCCATGGCGGGCGTAACGGAAGACCCTCCGATAGTCACTGATGAAACCACGCAGAGAGACGACCTCACTCCAACAAACATGCTTGGACCGGAGACTATCACCGCAAGACGTGCCTTGAACTTCGCCTCACCGTCGACTTCGGAGCATGAGACAATGCAGGCGATCATGGAACAAGCAAAGCAAGATAAATAGAGGTTGGAGAACATGATCACTGAGAACGGACGTCTTCGTGAAGATTTGGCCTTGTAAGTGGCGAAGTCCAAACAAGCTGTACGCCTAAATCCGGAACGATCTCCGAAGGCAGATGGTCGACGACCTCGAGCCCGACAAGATGACACCAATAGTAACTCCAACTCATTATCCCTAGAGCCCAGGGGCGACCTGAAACCACCAGTTCTTCTAATGAAAGTCCTCGTATAAGGTAGAAGCGAAGAAGGAACAGTTCGAACGAAGATCAACACGATCCCTTCGTACGACGGATTGCAAAGGTAGTGCTACCCAAGAAATTCAAAGCACCGTCATTCACCTTGTACTATGGTAAATCAGACCCCACCGACCACATTTGCCACTACAAGCAAGCCATGACATTGCATGCAGACAACGAGGCCCTCATATGCCGAATATTTCCCAGCAGTTTAGGACCATTGGCTGTCATGTGGTATTATAAACTAGAACCGGCTTCGATCAGAACCTTCCACCAATTACAGAAATCCTTCAGGACCAGATTCATCACCAACGAGGTCCAGCCAAAACAAGCTGACTCTCTTTGGGCAATGCAAGTCTTGCCAGGAGAAACACTCTAAGAGCATATTCGACGCGATATTGGGAATGCTTTAATCTTGTTGATGACGCTTGCAACGACTCTATGGCCATCACTGCCTTCAAAATGGGATTACATCTAGATAGTGCCCTCCGCAGTTCCTTGACAAGAAAACTCCCCAAAACAGTCTGGGGGTTGATAAGGAAAGTAGAGAAATACTGCAAAGTGGAAGATGATGCCTTGCGGGTTAAGGCCGGGCACATGGCCAACAAAACGGCCCCTCCTGAAATTGCTCAACCAATAAGTTCTGTACCACCTCAGAGCCCTGAACCATGACAGAGGGCTAAACGAGACAAGAGACGGGACTCTCGCCGATCAAGCGATCAATGCTCACACCGAGAAAATGAGCAACTGCAAGTTGATAGTAGGCACACAAAGCGCGCCGATAAGAAATATACGGAGCTGTCAATGCCAATCAGCTCGGTTATGTCCAAAATCCAACATCTTCCATTCTTCAAATGGCAGTCCAAAATGGTGGGACCTCCTGACACGAGAAGGTGGGACAGGCGGTGTGAATATCACAAAGATCACGGTCATGATACGGATAGTTGCTATGCTTTGAAAGACCACCTTGAGGAATTGGTGCAAGATGGTCGGCTCTAGCAACATGTCCGAAAGAGCACAATCAAAACAGTTGCCCTTCGGCAGGATTCACCTTCGCTTGGCATCATTCATATGATATACAGCCTTCCAACACCTCTTACCGTACAAGCAATTCAGTCAACCCCTCGGAGGCAACGCTCACCAACGAAACGGCCCCACAAAGCTCCGAGTATTATCATCGACGATTCCGATCTTATCGGCATAACACTCCCCCACATTGATCCATTGGTCATTGAACTATACGTAAACCGATTTACCGTTGAACGCGCCCTCATAGACCACGGGAGCACTTCAGAGGTTATGTATTCCGAGACCTTCATCAAACTTGACTTCAATGAATCAGACTTGTCTCCGGCTCCTTATCCATTATTCGGCTTCACCGCAAATCTAGAGTACCCGCTGGGGAAAATCACACTACCCGTTCGAGTGGGCTCCCAAACAATGGATGTGGAATTCCTGGTCGTCAAGCTCCCTTAGCCGTATAATCTCATCATGGGGCGAACTTGGTTGCATACTATTCAGGCCGTGCCAAGCAACTATCATCAACTGCTACGCTTCCCGACCGAACACCCACACAAGCATGTTATCTCCTTTCTGGAAAGACAACAATGAAGTCGCAGGTCAACTCCACTGGTGTGCCGAATCGAAGTAGCCTCGACGATGTTGGACGGCTCCCTAGCGAAAAGCCACGGAAACCCTAGGGGATACTAGCAGCAGCTTGCCAAGTCGTATAATCAGCGCGTTCAGCTGCGTCGCTACACACTGGGAGAGTTGATCTTGAAGGTACTTCTGGATGACAAGAAACCGGTTGATGGAAAGTTGGGTCCTAACTGAGACGGCCATTATCGGATAGATTCCATATCGGCTCAGAAATATGTCAGGGAGGAGTCGGCCACGGCCCCAGAATTCGACGCACCTACGAAAATTCTGTCATTAAACCCGACTTATGGGGATTGATCCTAGTTCTAAATGATTCACCATGTACACATTCCACTTTTGCAATGCAAGGATTCTTGTTGAAAAGTTATAATCCCACCCACTGCGAAATCTAGTTAAAAAGTTCTCCGATGGAAAAAAGCCTCCGGATTCGGAGCCCCCTCGGCGCATGATGCCTTTGGGCCAAAAAAGCCTCCGGATTCGGAGCGCCCTTCGTGGATATCACGATTAGCCAAAAAGCCTCCGGATTCGGAACCCCCTTGGCGCATGACGCCTTTGGGCCAAAAAAGCCTCTGGATTCGGAGCGCCATTCGTGGATATCACAATTGGCCAAAAAGCCTTTGGATTCGAAGCCCTCTCAGCGCATGACGCCTTTGGGCCGAAAAAGCCTCCGGATTCAGAGCGCCCTTCATGGATATCACGATTGGCCAAAAAGCCTCCAAATTCGGAGCCCCCTCGGCGCATGACGCCTTTGGGCCAAAAAAGCCTCCGGATTCGGAGCGCCCTTCGTGGATATCATGATTGGCCAAAAAGTCTATGGATTTGGAGCCCCCTCGGTGGATGACGCCTTTGGGCGAAAAAAGCCTCCGGATTCGGAGCGCCCTTTGTGAATATCACAATTGGCCAAAAAGCCTCCGAATTCGGAGCCCCTCAGCGCATGACATTTTTGGGCCGAAAAAGCCTCCGGATTCGGAGCGCCCTTCGTGGATATCACGATTGGCCAAAAAGCCTCCGGATTCAAAGCCCCCTCGGCGCATGATGCCTTTGGACAAAAAAAGCCTCCGGATTCGGAGCGCCCTTCGTGGATCTCACAATTGGCCAAAAAGCCTCCAAATTTGGCGGCCAACAAAGCCTCAAGGGCCGAGTAATATTCCGAATTCGGAACGCCCCTCCAGAACGAAAAAACATTTACACATCAAAGCAGGGATATCGAAGTTGAGCCGACACAACCGCATGAACAGAACAAAATGTGCCAACATTCGAAATAAGATGCTTAATTAAGCATATAAAAATTCAGAATGAGATATAAACTTTTAAAATGAAACGTTTTATTCAATTAAACAGTAATTACAAAAAATGCAATCTGCGTTCGAGCATTACAATATCTATTTTCATACGGCGTCACCTTCGTTCTCACCCTCTCAACATCGAGGGCGAAGAAGAGGTCGCGTTGGTACAGCGGCAGCGCCGAATCAACGCCCGCTGCTCAGAGAGCATCCGTAGCTTGAAATGTTTTGATCTGACCATGCTTAAATCCACGACGTTCACACTGGCGAGACAATCACCCTCGAGGTGGAGAGCTTTGACACCATAGACAACGTCAAAGCCAAGATCCCGGACAAGAAAGGAATTCCCCGCAAAAATAGTAAAACTCAACGGTCGCGATGCTACATCAGCCTCATTTCTCGGTCGCGGTTGCGGAGAGCTTCCCCGTTGCTGCTTCTCTCTTAGGGGTGATCTGCTTCGACGACTTAGAGGCTGACCTTTTTCCCATTCTTTGAACGCCCTACCTCTCGCACGGGTGGGTTCTCTGCTACGATTCATTGCAGCATCAAGCTTAGCCAAAGTTCGAGCTTCTCCTTTGCTAATTGAAGAAAACTCCATTTGACATTCACTTATCTAGCCTCACGCAACAAAATTATATTAAATCGAGTCTGAACGCAGTAAGTGAAGTTACTGGCGCGAAGAGTCCGAGGCAATTTATTTCTAACCCTTGCAGTGACCCCGAGGTGATTTCATTAACACCGAACTCCAAAAGATGGACGCCGATCGATATTGGCCACAGCCACTCCATGTACTAATTTTCAGCTTTTTGGAGTTAAAATGGCCTAACTATCTGAGCGGTAATTATAGATGGGCTGGCAGTCTCCGGATTCGGAGCCCCTAGTGCATAACACCTTTGGGCCGATTAAGCCTCAAAATTCGGAGCCTCATTGGCACATGACGCGTTCGGGCCGATAAAAGCCTCCGAATTCGGAGCCTCATCAGTGCATTGACCGTGCGTGACATGTATGCCGAATATATATTTAATGAAGAATGCTCATGACAAGCCGGCATATAACTGTTCGAAATTAAATGCCCAGTTGTCTCGGGCCGGTCAATGTTTATACAATGAAACACATGCAAACACGTGTGCCGAGTGAAAATTACAATAAAACATTGAAAATATAATCTTTTTATTTGACCAACCAATAGTTACATAATTTTAGATGCAATCCACGTTTGAACATTACAACGAATTTTTTATGCGGCGTTGCCCTCATCCTCGCTCTACTCAACCTCAAAGGCAGAAAACGGAAAATGTTTCGTCGGTAGAGTGGCGATGCCGAATCAATGCCCGACACTCAGAGAACTTCCGCGGCTTGAGATGCCTTGATCTAACCATGCTTAAAACCGCGATTCTCACATCGGCAGACCAACCTTCATTTTCTCGATCCCAACCTTCCGACTAGCATGGAAGCCTTGCTCAACCCTTGGTCCTCGCATTTTCTATGGCAAACATGCTTGCCGTATCCCGGTCGGCGATGGCATGACTCAATAGCCGCTGGGTCACCCTCTCCTCCACAATCGGGTTATATCGACCCGCCGCGTGTGGCTCGACGGCTTTAGCCTTCCTAAGCTCACTAAGCTCACGTTTGGCTTTCTTCGCACGAGCCTACGAACTACGGATCCATTCGCGCATTTTCTCTATCTCCCGCCGCGCGGCGCGCAGGCGCATGCCGACTTCGTAGGCGGTGTACAGCCCCTTCACCGCCTCATGAATACCTTCTCGAAACACTTCGAAATCTGGTCGTCCAACCATCGATTGTTGGACTTCCGATGGAAAGATTTGTGAAGCGAACTCGACCGCTACACCTGGATCATTAACGATGGAATCTACCTCAGGCATCGGTTTATTCCCCACGGACACCGCAAAACTCAATGGTCGTGGCGTCGCGTCTGGTTCATTCTTTGGTCATGGTCACATGGAGCTTCCCTATTGCTACTTCTCTCTTCGGGGTGATCTGCTTCGACGGCTTAGAGGTTGACGTTTTTCCCTTTCCTTGGACGTCCTTCCTCCCGTGCGCGTAGGCTTGCTACTGCGATTCATCGTAGTATCTAGCTCAGTCAGCATTCGTCCTTCTCCTCTGTTGTTGAAAACAGTCTGTTTGACATTCGCCCTCGCCCCATGCTAGTTCAAATCGAGTCTAAATAAAAATAAGTGGACTCACTGGCGCGAACTCACCCCATTTATTCATACGTATGCAGCACCCCTGAGGCGACATCATTAATGCCAAACGCCAGAAGCCCGACGCCGATAGATGTAGAACTAGGCCTAGTCGGCTAACAAAGCTCGTGCACTGGCTGGGGCAAGGGCAGATTAATTAATCTGGTCGGCCAAATATTGAAGCCCGATGCTGATAGATGTATGTCGCAGCCATTCCACGAACTGGGGCAAGGGCACAGTGATTAATCTGATCGACTAAGTGTTTATGCCTAATGCCGATCAATACTTGGTATTAAAAACAAAGTGTAGCCATTTTGCAATCAACAGCAATATCATTCGTCAATAACAAAAGCTAGCACAGATAACAGCAAGGCAAAAAAGGAAATTTTCATTAGGAAATTGGGCATAAATTGTAGCCATTTTACACATGAAAATTACCAAACAAAAAGCTGTAAAAATACATTCGAAAACCCCCAAAACAGCAAGCAAAAAAGTTGTCGCCCAAATTAATCCTCGGAGTCAGACTCCAGCGGCTCAATATCCACTTGCTCGTATGGAATTGGCATAGCCAATGTCACATCAGCCGTAGCAAGGGGTTTGAGCCAACCATGTTTGAATCCTCGATTTTCAAATTTGGACACTTCGTCTACATATTTAGCAAGGGCAGCACTTTTCTCAGCCTGCAATGCCTTAGAAGCCTTCGAGTCAGCCGCTTCCTTCGCCTTCTTTGCTTCCTCCAACTCAGCCTCCAGTTTGGAGACCGCCTCCTGGGCCAATTTTAGCACCCCCTCGCTCGCGTCCGCCCTTCTCTCGGCGGCTAATCTCAGTTGCTCCGTATTTCGTGCCCTCTCCATCTTAGATTCGACTCGCGCGCCTTCCATCTTCGACCTTAAAGCCTTAAACTCGGCCCTGCTCCTTTGGCCCTCAACTTCCGTTTGAAGACGGCCGAGCTGTTCGATGGCGTCACGATAGCGACGGCCCATCTCCGTTATCCTTCTGACTGTTTGCAAAACAGGAAGTTAAGACCAAAATAGTACTTGTATAAAGTGAAAAAACAAAGTCAAGATTTATACGAAAAGTGCCGATTGCGCGGCCAATGCTATTGAAACCAGATCCGGCTCTGCCCAGAAAGCCGTCTTGTCAGCCGGCAGTGAAACGAATGTAGCCATGCTAAGCGCGACCGCTGCATCTTTAATTATCGAAGCATCAGAAGGGATCAGTGTGTTTTTTTATCTTCGGTTGAATAACGAAAGGCACAATCACATTTGATTCCTCTAAATGAGGTCGTTTGTCGGCGCGGTTACCTTTTGAGCCGGCCTCAACTTCGGCAGAGCGCTTCCCGGCCCTTTCTTTAGTCTCTCGATCGGCCTGCACAACCAACTCAGCCTCGGCACTTTGTATTTCTGCTGTCCCCTCCTCAATAACAGGCAAGGCGGGCTGAGATTCGCTAACAGGTAGGGAGGGTTGAGTTTCAGTAGCAGGAGGCACTCCGGGTCGAATAGCCTCTGCCTTTCGTCGTGCTGCCATCCTTTCTGCGTTCGCCTTTTTGGCAAGTTGTGTGAGGCTTAACCCAGCCATATCTTCGGGGTAAGCACTAAGAAGGTCCTCCAGACCGTGAAAAATGTCGTCGGGTGGAAGGTCCTCTCGGCCCGAAGTGGACGGAGGGTTGGCTGAGTTGAGGCGGCTTCCTCAAAGGCTAACTGCAAAGCCTTGTCTTCGGTTTCGAACTGATCGGACTCGGCAACCTCAGCTACTGGTCGTTCCGAATCGGACCCCCCAAGACCGACTTGCCTCAAATTCTTGAAATCGGTCAGGATAAGGGCGGTAAGAAACTCATCACCCCTCGGAACTGGGATGTTCTCCATCGCCAATAAGGTCGTACAGGTCGGCTTGTAGCGGAGAAGAACGTGGGCCGCCCTCCCCTGTTTTTGAAGATTCGGCCGGCCGAAATATCTGAGCGCAACCTTGATTTTTGAAAGAACGGCGTCGTTGATTGAAGTCAGGACTTTCTTCAAATCGTTCCATGCACAAGCAAAGCCATGAGGTCTCGGAAACGAAGCTTTATGAATATAACAATAAATAAATAAAAGAAGCTACACGGCCACCAGGTTCATCCCTCCGTCTAGGAATTGGATTGAGGCGATCCTCGCCTTCGTCGAATTCCCAATTACCTTGGACAACGACCATAACATCATCGACTCGCTTCCCAGAGCTGGAAAGCATAGTCACTAGTTGTCGGTGTCTTTGGCCCTAAGGAAATAACGGCCGTGCCGACCAGAAGACTTGGCCAAGGCGTAGCAATGCCGAATAGTGGGAATGCCAAGGTTAATCCTAAGGCGACGATTTAGTGCGATAATCTCCATTATGATTCTAAAAAAATTAACTTTAGGTTGGGAAGGGATTAAACCCCAATCGCAGAGCACAGCCCTAAGGAGTGGATGAAGTGGGAATCGGACTCCACCCTCTGTGATTGATAGGAGAGGGAAAACAACTGTGGATTCATCAGCCCTCTCCATATCGAGGGTGCCGTCTGTCACGAATGACAGACGGACGTCATCAGGAATGGAAAAATGGCGTCAGAAGCCAGAAATTCGATCCGAATAGAGGAGATCTTTCTGGTGTTTTTCCATTTCCTACAGTGTACACGAATGCTCGAAACCAAAAACAAACTAGGCAAAGAGAACTTAAGAGAGACAAAGAGGATAGTGAAGTTGCAGAGACAATGCAGAAGACAGTCCAGCGGCAAGTATCTGAAAGCGTGTGTATTTGAAAAGACATCAAAATTTTAAACCATAATAAGTAGGAGAGTACGAAGGGGCGGGAAGTTGAAATGATGACCAAAAACCGTGTGTTCAGACGTCAGCCGCCGAATTTCGGCTCTAACTTTTCAAGTTCAAAACCAAACACTCCAATCATCCATCATTAGTGGAATGTTTGGGGGGCAATTGTGGGGGCCGAGTAATGGGGGTCGTAAATAGGCCGAGTATATGAACTTGGGGAACTGGGATGCACGTATAGTATTCGGCTTCATCGCACATCCAAATCATACCCTATTCAGTCAAATAGCCGAATAAGGCAAGGGCCGAGTAAAAAGCAATATACTACAAAGGAAGCCGAATGACGAACAGAAACTGGGCCTAATCCCGAGGCCCAAGAGAGAAAGGATATAATAGAAGAATATCAGCCAGTAAAAGGTATGTGAGAACTATTGTGCTTAACTTAGAATATAAGTAATCTTGAGTGTAGAGACTGACTTGCCCGTCGGAGTGCTAATTCCGGCACCCCCGACCAGAGTGTTTATTCCTTTTCAGGTGACCAGAAGAGGATTGATAGCGTCCCATAGGATCAGAAGAGTATTTCCAAACCACTTCCCCACAATAGCTGAGCCTATTTTAGTTGCATTTTTGTATGTGTTGCATTAGGCCCTTAACATAGTTAGGATCATGCATTGATTTCTAACTAGTTTCTGTTTTGGCTTGGAGTACACTGTAAGTGTTTATGCTTTAGCATCCTTGCATGTGTGTCAGTGACTGCCATGATAGCATGCTTGCCATGAGGCTATTTGCTTAATTGATAAACTGCATGAATGTCTGTGGATGAAGGCTTCATTACTTGAATTGGAACAATTCATCAAAATGTGAGTTTTAAGCCCACTTGGAGTGGCAAATCATCATGCTTTAAGCCCACCTTGTTTGGTGGCAAATCCACATTTCTAAGCCCACTTGAGGGTGGTAAATTCAAACCATTTTCGAAAACAAACATTGAATTGTTTTGTTCCAATTTAGGCGATCTAGTCTATACTTGTATACTGTGCGCATCATGTAGTAAGTTAGCTAAATAACCGGAATAAGAGCACATGTGTTTTCAAAAATAACATATCAGGTTTAGTAGAGGCCGACCTTTGATCGGGCGAGCGGGGGTACTCATTTCAGGACCTTCCCCTCTCGTACCCAAATTTCCAAGCCGAGGCAACTTTGGTGATGACGGACAAGTGGCCTTAGGCACGAGTTAGGGTTTCCTAAATTTTTCAAAAATAAAGTATTTAGGTGGTGACTCTGTAATCTGGCAAAGCAGCCCATGTTTGGTGCTTTTCGATTCAGAATTGATTTTTCAAAACCAATTGCCAGTTTTGGACTTTTTGGTGATTTATCGGTCTTACATTGCACTTTGTGAGATTAGATTCAAAACCGGGACAGAAGTGCGAACTGTAGTAGCTAGAACCCAATTCACGCCCTCTCCGAAAGGGGGGCGCGTGGAGCGAGTTCGGGGCGGTCTACACCATGTTAGGCATCGTTGTCCTCAGCATGGATAGAACCAGTTTCAGTAGTCTAGACCTAGGTAGAGATGTTATTGAAGATTAGTAGAATGCTTTGGTTTCTTTGGCGTTGTAATGTTATGTTACTAAATATGGGGCTCTATGACTGCTGATATTGTATGTATGTACGTTTGTTGCTTAATCCAAGATGTTAGACTTGTGATAGGTTGTGAATTTACGTGGCCTGAGTAGTCGTGTTGAGATTGGTAATTTTCGTACTATTGTGTGTGTGTTATTGTTTCATCAGTGAGTGCATGTTATGATTGGTGGAACTTCGTTTTCTTAAAAATTTGATTGTTAGACAATTGTGTGTCATAATGATTAACTTTAGTAGGTTGGGAATTGAGTTGTATTATTGGAGTGCATGTGATCCGTAACAACACGACTTGTGGGTCTTTGAAGGGGGTGAATGTTTCTTGGTGAAGTGTTGGGGGTATCCCTTGAGGGAGTGTGAAACTTCACTACAAGAAATTACACTTTCCGCGACTAACGTTTTGGTCACGAAAAGTACCATATTTGATCACTAAAATCTTTCCGCGACCAAATTGTGTTGGTCGCGAGTTGGTCACTAAAGCCTCGTCACAGATAGTTTTCTGCGACCAAAGTTATAGTTGGTCGCTAAAAGGGACCATTGGCGACCAAATAATTGGTCGCGGAAAGTCCAATCCACATTAGCCAAAAGGTAACTTTTAGTGACCAAAGTTATAGTTGGTCGCGAAAAGTCAGCGCCTTCACCCAAAGAAAAATATTCTTTTGCGCTGCCTAGGAGTTGAACTCCTGACCAAGGAGTCACTTTCTATGCGCCCAATCCACTCTGCCAATAACATGCTTGTGTTTACATTTTGCAGAGAAAATATATAACCCATAAAAATTGGGTTATATATTATTTCATAAAACCTTCAATGTCTAAACAGAAAAATAGAATATAATTACAGTAGTACCCATTTTTTTTTAATTTATCCCACCATAACTTTCCGTGACCAACTTATTTTTTGGTCGCCAAAAGGTGATCTTCGGCGACCAAATTTGTAGTTGGTCACCAATAGTTAAGTCATTCACGACCAACTTATTTTTTGGTTGTCAAAAGGTGATCTTCCGCAACCAAATTTGTAGTCGGTCGCCAATATTTAAGTCATTCACGACCAACTTATTTTTTGGTCACCAAAAGACGATTTTCTGTGACCAAATTTGTATTTGGTCGCCAAAAATTAGCTATTAGCCACCAAAAAATTGTGGGTGGCGAAAACATACCCATCAGCGACCAAAAAAAATTTTGTCGCAGAAAGTGGACTATTTGAGACCAACTCAAAATAGGTGGTTGCCAAAAGTGTTTTTTCTTGTAATGCTTGCATCTTCAGTGATGAGGTTAATGTTAGTACTAGTAGTTTGGCATGTTTGAGTTGGTGTGATTAGGTGATTGTCTTAAGCCCTATCGGTCATTTTAAGTGAGATGGGAAGTGTTTAATTTCCACTTAGACATGAAGTTTATAGCAAGTTGATTTGGGAACCTGTCGATGTTTGAGTGCGATGTGTTGAGAGTTAATGGTGTTAATTAGTTGGTATTAGGAGATGTTTAAATTTCCATTAAATCTGCTTGTCATAGTGAAATTGACTAGGAAAAATAGGAGTGATATGATTGAGTCTGTAGCAAGAGAAATGTTTGGAGTGAATAATCTTATTGTAAACAGTCTTGAAGAGTTCATCTCGAACTCGAAGGATGTGTGAGAATGTGTGATGAACCCTATATCAAGATGAATGATGTTGGACAAACGTCGGTGTGTGGTGTTAAATATGAACAGGTTATGAGTTGGTTGATTAGTATTAGAAAGAAGGTCAACGTGAAGTCACCTCGGGAATTGTTGTGAACTTGGACAAGAAATTGTGTAGTTAAGAAGTGCTTGGGAATACACTCTAAAGTGTCGAACTTTGCTTGTATGAGTGTGATATTTTGTGTGGGTATGTGTGAAAACCTTTTGAGTCGGATAGGGAGATGGAATCTTGAGCATGATGAGTGTGATGTGATAACTTGTAACTGTTAAAGGATGATAGTGATTGCGATGTCATGAAATTTCAAGAATTTATTAGAGTGCATGTGCAATGTTGTCTCTTAATGCGATGGTTGTTTTGTGAATTGTTGTTGTAATAGAATTTATAATTGAATATTGGCATTCCCCAATAGTAATGGGTGATTTTTGGATGACATTGGGATCACCAATGATAATGTTGAGAAAGGTTATGGAAATGAATTTTCCTGGTGTTGTGGCCTTGGATGGCATTGGAATCAAAGACATAGGGGATGTAAATACACTTTATTTCTCTCGAAAAATGTTTATAAAACTTTTGAAATTTAAATTAGGTTTGAATATTATTTTTATTTTTATTTTTAAATATAGGCCAAGTTGAGACTTCTTTTAACAATGTTTTGTACTCAAGAAGGTGTTTTCAAGGTGATGGATAATTTTTACCATGATATGTAGTTAATTCTTTAACTTTGTAGAGTTGGCTTATGTAATGATTTGAGCATGGATTGATAGTTGTGTGGTTGAACGTTTTGTTTTGACGAACTAGTATTGTTTAAACGTGTTGTGATGTAATACTATTTTTTGAATCAAGTTTCCATGTAAGTTCCTTTCTATTGTGAGAATTGATTATGAGTCTTTTGTTGTGAAGGTGGATTTAGCCTCTAGTTTTAAGATGTTGATTACCAAGATTATCCATGTCGTGTTTTGAGTAGGTTAGAGTTGTTGAGGCTATTGAGCCAGGGAACTGCCCTTGTGGATTGGGTTTTGTTTGGTGAAGCCGAGGAAGAGCTTCTAGTTGTAAGTGTGGTACCATCTTGAGTTTTGGAGATTCTAAATACTCAGTTGTTGCTAAATGTGGGCATACTACTAAGGCGTGGCTAACATGTTTGTATAGGAGTGGACGTCCTCCTTGCGGGATCCTTGTATCGTGGACTCTTAGAGTTGCATGGTCATAGAGATATTCATAACCTTTTGTTAGGATCGTTGTTCCAAAACCTATACATTGTGGAGGATTCTATTTTGGTTTGCCAGTTTCCTTTTTATTATAGTAGACAAGTTGGGAGTGACTCACTTCATCTTGTTGATCTTGTTACTCAGGGGGTCTAGGGGATACTGAGGTGTTAGACTGGGGATCCAAGAAGTTATAGGCTTCTTGTAGATGGTGTAGTTCTTTTGTTATTCCTCATTTCGAGTTTGGGTATATCTTTAATTTTGGGGACGAAATTTCCTAAAATGGGAAGGTTGTAGCACTCTGAGATTTTCCTCTTCACTGGAGTGAAGGTTTTTTCGCTTGAGTGATCTTTCGAACCGTCCAATACTTTGTCTGCAGTCCAAGTTTTTGAGAGGTGGTGATGTTGCCTCGAGCTCAAGTTGGTCTGTTCAAGCAGTCTGTTTCTTGCACGGTCTAAGATTCTGGGAGTTTGAGTTGTATGCTCGAGCAAAGGTTTTCCTGCTCGAGCGATCTTGTGTCTCTAACACTCGAATGCTTGTTTCACCGCTCAAGTGGTCTGTTCGGGATCTGATCTTCACAAAAATTATTTTTTGGTCAAACTTTTTACACTTTCTCTCTCTCTCTTCTCTCTCTTTCCTCCATTTTCGAAAATCCTAAGCTTTCAAGCTTCGATTTTATCTATATCTACTAAAAATCTCACCCTAGTTCTCTATACAAAAATGTAGAGCATGACGAGTGCTTTCCTTTAATCTGAGCGAATCGTGTTTTTGTTGAAGTTGGATTTTTGGACTTTCTTCTCTTCTTGCTTGAGGTAGGGATTTCTTTACTTCTTTTTAATACCTCATTATAAGTAGACATATAGTAGTTTTTATCGCATTAAAAGCATGTTTTACTATGTGGTTTTCAAAAGGCATGGAGGGGTTTAGGGTTTTGAATTTTAGAGTTAAATAATCATGTTTTGAGTTGATTGGATAAATTGGGAGGTAGTTAATCATGTTTATGTTAATAATGGTGAAAAGCCCTAATTTGTAATTAAGGGTTTAATAAAACGAAAGGAATTAAAGTTGAGAATTTTTTAGGCTACGTGTTTACATTAATGAATAGAGGTTTGGTTGCCAAAAAGAAGTTAAGCGGGTCTTTGGATGGTTTGGTTAATGTTATGCTGTGTTGAGTTGTGATTGAGTATCAACAAATTGGGATTTTGTTAAATAAAAAAGGGTTTTGGCTAAGGGTTGGAAGTGTTGAAGATTTGAAGTGGGTTGGGTTTTGAAAACAAAATGATGTTTGTAACTTTTTTGTGAAATGAAATGGAAGGTGGAAAAAAAGTATGGAAAATGGTTGTTTTGAAATAATTTCATTAAAAACGATAATGATTTGAAATTGTGGAATTGGTTATAGATTTAATTAAGAGAGTGGTGTATTTAACTGTCAGAGGTTTTGTCCTTGGTCATTAGTGAATGATGACATTGTTATTGTTGAGTAGAATATGTGTGTGTATGTGTGTTTTATTTGTAGGACATTGATGTACTCTAGAATGTTATGACACAGACTGGGGGGTCCGTTTTCTTCCGAGTGGGGTCGATAAAGCGTGGCACCCTGATAGATGGTTCATCTCTCTTTCGGTTTAAGCCCAATAAAGTGTGAATTGGGGTCAGTTGCCCTTCGGTTAGGCTGGTAAAGCGTAGCGTCTAAATACAGGTTCCTCTCCCTTCTGTCTGTGCCTGGTAAAGTGTGACCTATGGGGCGTTCTAGTTCGGGTGAGGTCGGTAAAGCATGTTGAGTTATGTGAGTTATTTCACTAGTGTAAATATAAACAAACAATTATGCAGCGGAATAAAATCATCAGATCATACCTTTTTTGATGATAGAACCTCGTGGATAAATCACGTGCTTCCAGAATCAGATCAATCAATCCCAGCAGTGGGGTGATATTACAATGGTGAATATCACCCACACAAACCACAGTGCAACTGACTTGATCGTTGTTTCTTGGGAGAGAGTCAGTATATGGGTAGAAAACAGACTCAACGTTGTTTCTCTTGGATTACCCATAACCATATAACAAATATTTAATATATTATAATATCTATCCATATCAGTTAAGATACAGATAATATCTAATATATATTATATCTATCTATATCAGTTCAAACTGATAACGTCTGTTTCAAGAGTGGTTATCCTAAATAGGTTTGATTTCAAAATCAAAACCTATTTGGATAAGGATCAAATGTTAAATTTAAATGGTCATGCCACATGGGCGCCCATTACTAACAAGAAGAAAGAAAGAAAGAAAGAAAGACATAATTTAAATACAGAAATAAAAAAAAAGAGAAAGAATAGAAAGTATAAGTTGCTTTAAAATAGAGATGGAGAAGAGGAAGAAAAAGTGAAAATGGAAATTGAGTTCTAGGTAGAAGTGAAATAACAAAAACGATAGAGGAAGAAATTGAGGAAAAAGAAGAACAAGAAGAGAAGAAGAGAACTGAAACAAACAAGAAGAAAAAGAGGCAGAAAGAGAAAGGAAACCTAGGGTTGAAGAGTAATGATTGAAACTTAAAACTACAAATTAAGTTAAAGAAAATCAATAATATCCTGGAGGGGTGAGCCTCTATAATTTATAAATATTGATAACTAATACCACTACATTTAAGGAGTTATTTCAAAATTTTGGGGTGGCCGTTGCCCCTACTAGCCTCCTCGATCCATCCTTGCACAAGTGGTAGGTCATTAGAGCAGGCCAAAGTCTCAATGAAAACCATAAATACTAAAATAAAGGAAACCCATAGAATCCTACTAAAATGGTCATTTTCTTAAATGAATGTCAAACAAAGAAAAAATATTTCATGTCTCGCAGAAAAGAGATTTTATTTTTTACTTTTTGGAAAACCTTGACAACACAAGGATAAATTTATTGATAATCTAAAATTGAGAGGGGTAATGAGCCTTATCTCTCAAGCAATCGAAGAAAGAAAATATTCATGCAAAAGAATGGGTAAATTACACTTTACATTCTTATACTTTACATCTAATCTCACCTTACCTTTTGATCTTTTAATTGTTTTAGTCAGCCCTCCAAATTTCGAGTCAAATTGGAATTGGGCCCATTTGTATAACCTTGTTTCAAAAACTAACAAAGAATAGTCATGTGATAGCATTAATTTCAATTAGCACCCCTACACTTTTATCAAAATCTCACTTTATTCCTTATCAACTTGTATTTTCACCAAAATCTCATTTTAAGACAACGTTATATGCTTAGGCCCAATTGAAGCTGGACTTGAAATCTAGGGACTGATTGAAATAATTTAAAAGTCAAGGGGCAAAGCAATAAATGGTGTAAATTATAGGGGTACAGTGTAATTTGGCCCAAAAAAGAATCAACACTAACAAACTTGAATATATATATACAAAGTACCCAACCTCTCTAAAGCCACAACAGGCTTAACAAATCTACAAGGCTCTTAAAAAGTATAGAAATAAGAATTATTATCACAACCCCAATTAGCTAACACATCTACTCGGTTTATACGAACCTTGCCAAC
>NW_021027845.1:344451-355665 GCF_004153795.1 Camellia sinensis | reverse complement strand
TATATATATATATTAAATAGAAATATGAATTGGGCCCAAGGCCGTTCGGAATATGTTGTTCTACATATTGTTGTATCTTCTTATTTGATATTATTCACTGGGCTTTCGCTCACGCTCATTCATGTGTTTGTAGGTGAGCTAAGAGAGGTCCAGACCCAGCCCCAGTGAAGCCAGTATGGAACAACCAAGTTTTTGAGAGTCAGCCCCTACGTCTCACGCACGAGACTCGTCTTCGCCTTTTGTTTGGTATTTATATCTTGTCATGTTGGCGAGGACTCTGTATCTGTTATGTGCAGTTTTGACGGGGTGGCTTAGTCTAATGATCCTGTCTATACAGAACCTTTTGTTACTGTATTTTCTAATGTGAGTTGTTAACATATTTGTGTCGGGAATGTTGTGACGCGCATATAAGCACAGCTCTATGGACAAAGTTTTAAATTGCTTCCGTTTGGCCCCCCATTAACTCTGTTAAAATACGATTGGTTTGGTTTGAGGCCGTAGGTAATCTTATGATTACTGGCCGGTTACGTCCTTAACCCACGGGGGCGGGTTCGGGTCGTGACACACACGCATGCAGTATGATAAAGCATGAATGCTTACCGAGTACTCCGAGCCAAAACAAAAACTAGTTAGTAATCATATGCATGATCCTAGTTCATGTTAAGATGGCTAATGCAACACATGCAAAATGCAACTAAGATAGGCTCAGCTAATCTATAATGACATGTGAAATGCTACAACTAATCACGTATTCAATTTGGAATTGAAATACAAATGCAGTTAGAATGATGCGCCGAGCCCGGTGCATGCAAGACAAATGTATGAATGCACGCATGCATAGCATAAGGTATGCTAATTTAAATATGCCCTAGTCTACCATCATAAGCGGGTAAATAAAATGGAAGAAAGAACGTGGGGTTGGAAGACATACACACACTCACGCACACTTATTACACAATTGCCCTCGCTCGGAGGGTCCGAATAAATAATATAGATTTAACTAATTAACTAGCCGACTAACTAATTAATTAATTACAAAACTTCTAATTAATCAACAAATTAATTACAGAAACAGTCTAAATATGAAACTAAAGAGACCGCCACAGCTCTGCCTCGGAATGCGTGGATGATGCATGCTTGACTCGCCTTGCTCGGAAACCCGTGCCATGCCACTGTTGCCTCTGTTTACACTGCTTTGCTCCTATGAAAATTGTGCAACTCCCAAGGTGCACTCTCTGGATACTGGGGAGCATCACCGACCAAGTGGGATCATCACCGGCCATGTTCGGATGGTTATCGGCCATTTGTAAATCCATCGGCCAACAATGAATGGCCGGTCGGCAGTGTAGGTGGCCGGCCGGCCAAAGCTTCCTGCAGAACTTGTTTTTTGACAGCAGCAGAGGGCAGACAATGCATGGCAAGGAAATTCAAAGCAATGTATGCATGGCCACTCTCCCTATCATGCAATGGACTCAAGGGAGCATGGCCCTCGACCCTCGGGCCATCAATTGTGCACTTTTGATGCATGATGGCCTAAGAGGCCAGGTTAGCAACTTTGATGTAAATGCATGCAACAAACAAATGAGTGCCAATACCCTATCATATTGAGATCAAGGACATCGGCGACCGAGGATTGAGACGTGTTACGTCACCTTGAGTACGAACACTCCTCAATCTTCGTGCTTGGTTTGACACCCCAAACCAAGCAATGTAATGCATGTATACAAACATGGCTCAAGTGTACAAAAGACTACGTTACAAAACATGCCAAATGCAATGTAAGCTACTATGCAAGTGTGCAATATGCCAAGCATGCAATGCTACAATACAACCTAGTTAGGCAACTAGGCAAAGTGGTAAACATGCAACAATGCATTGACTACAAGGATGCAACAAAACATGCAATGTAATGAATATACTACAAGATACAAATGCACGGACTTACACTAGGATGGAGGAACCTCAGCCACCTCCCCAAAACAGTGGCCAAAGTGCACTAAAATGATTGTGCCAATCATGCAAAAGAAGCATGCAAAGTAATGAGCCTAAGACTAAGGCATGAAAGGCAGCTTTCAAGGGCACTCACAAGATGACAAACATGGATGCTAGGCTAACATATTAAGCTCTGAAAATGTATAGAGGAAGATGCCAAATCAACCATGTCATGCAAGCAAGGCATGCAACAATGATCCAAACTTGAAGCCAACCAAGAAGGGTCGAACCATGGCCATGTTAATCAAACCCCGATGGACCAAAATGACCTAAAACAGTCCTAGAGGACTCTAAAACAGGGCTGGAACATGCATAGATCATGGTCAAAACGCGCCAAGGAATGAGTCCAAAACATGGGCATTCAAGGCCAAAAATGGGAGCATTGCTCAACACCCCCCCCCCCCCATGCAAACACGACATGAATTTTTCAATACAAAATGGAGTTTTAGCATGCAAAAAGGGCCCTCAAAACCCACTGATATGGCAGCCTAATGTCTAAACACATAGGCATGCACAATGACCATTTTCCAAGGCACAAAAGAACAACCTTTCAAGGCAAGAAAGTGATGATGAATGTGGGCATACAAGCATGGATTAGGGACTGAAATGGCATATGAAATGACTCCAAATCATTGAAACAACCCAACTAAAGCATGCTAGTGACTCACACACCCAAGGCTCACAAGCCAAAATACGAAAAGTCTATACCAAACATGGCAAATACGACCAAACCAGCCGCCAAAAGACCTCAATCATGATAAATCATGACCAAAAGCTTCACAAAGCTAGGCAAGAACATGCAAGCACGATGGTCTAATGGCTAGATGCATTTCTAGGCAAAATGGGGGAGTACAAAGCAAGTGTGTTAAGCATGTAAGGGACCACAAATCCAACCAAAAACAGAGGTAAGATATGCCCAAATAACACCCAAAAGCCTCTGAAATAGGGCCAAATACAACCAAGCATACATGCTACCCTTATGAGCCAAAACATCAGCAAAATGAGAGACCAAGGGAGAGGGGTGTCCCTCCCCTTTACAAGACCTCAAAACCCCTTCTTCACCACTGAAAATCCACTGGATTTCAGTGGTGAGAAGGCCAAGACTCAAGAGTAACCAAAGCTTAAGAAAGAAAGCACCAAAAGGGCCAAACAAGGCCTAAGAGGGGGAGGTCGACCCCAAACCACAAAAGGACCTTAATGAAAGATCTCAAGCATGCAAATACAAGACTTTTTCATGTTATACACAAAGCTTAAATCAGCATGCAAGGCAGGTCAAAAACTAATGCAAGATTGGGAAAAATAAAGCAAAAGTCTTACCCTTGAAGAACACTTCAAGAACAGCTGGTCCAGCCACTCTCTTTTGACCAAAATCAGTCCAAAACTTCAAAAACAAACCCTCAAAGCCCCTCAAGGTCGAAGCAAGGTGTAATGGTGTGTGTCTTAGCGCAAAACACAGGTCAAAACACACCTTCTAGGCCTCCAAACACACACTAAGGATGAGAGAGAGAGAGAGAGAGAGTATATGACAGATGTATATATGTATAATATCTGGTTTTTTGTTCAAAATCTCTAACCCTCTACAAAGGAAGAAGAGAGGTGCTTATATAGGCAAAAGAAAAGGTTCTAAGCTTCTCAAAGAAGCTAAGTAAAATGGGGCAAAGGGGGCAAGGAGGTCAAGGCTTCTTGAGGAAGCTAAGACAGTTGGCCAAGCTTCTTGAGGAAGCTTTGACAAAGGGTCAAGCTTCCTCAAGAAGCTTTGACCAAAAGGGGGCAAAAGGGGCAAAACAGCCACATATTAGCCCCGGGGTAGGTTTGGTGTATTCCAGCTAGCACAGCTGGCATGCACTATGCCTGAAGAAGGCAAAAAGGTGTTACCGGCCAAAAAAGGAGGTCGCCGGCCAAACAGATAGTCAGCCGGCCATATGGAGTGCCGACCGACCATTGGTATTAAGAAACCATGGCCGGCGTCAGCAATTAATGGCCGGTGATGCAAAGGGAAGGCCGATGGGGTGTGGGGATGGTCAACAAGGCATTCCCTACCCCTCAAAGCAAAAACACAAGTATTTGGTGCGAAACCAAATGCGAGATGAACAAGTTGAGAGATCCTGAGGCAAGGCGCGCAACCAAGGCCTCCGGGAACTCAAAACGAACACGAACATGGATGATCACCGAGTGTCCCCACCGGTGACGTCCAAGTCTTGAGGACAGTCAAAAATAGGGTGTCTACACTGTTGCCCAAATAGTTGCCCCAAAACTGAATCTGATACCCACAGATATAACTGATTCTCAAATACTGATGCCCTCAGGCCTGATACCCAGACTTGCAAACTGATACGTGCAACCCTGTAGAGAAACACTCTGGCAGCACATAGCAAGCAAATGAGAGCCAAAACACCCTTATGTTGGGGTAGGGTTTCTCTGTCCTATTTTGTCAGGAGCTAGGGTTTCACTATGCACACAGCGGTTTCAAACAACCTATAATCGGGTAAGTAACCTGTCCTAGTTTGGAATAGTCACTATGGATTCCGAATATTCACTAGGTCGAATGATCAAAAAGGGTGCCCCGGTAAAAATCGAGGTTTGTGTTCCCGCCGTGGCAGAGCCCACAACCGGTCAGCCTTATGGCACGCTTCTCAAAGCGAGCCTCCGACAAACCGTTCAGGAATAGCATACGGCAAACACGGTGTCCTAGGCGCACCAATGCAAATACAATGCAAAGAAACACATAAGTGTGAACAAAACACGATATCATGAGTTCGAGTCAAGTTCTCTAATTCCCCAGCAGAGTCGCCAGAAACTGTAGATGCGCCCCTCTAAGGGCCTTTGCATGCTACAGTTCGGACTCATATGTCACGGTTCTTAATCTGATCTCGCAAAGTGCAATGCAAGACTGATAAATCACCAAAGAGTCCAAATCCAGCAAATCATTTTGGAAAACAAATTTTTAGAAAGAAGTGCCAAACATGGACTGCTTTGCCAGATACAGAGTCGCCGCCAAAATATTTTATTTTGGGAGAATTTAGGAAACCCTGACTCGTGCCTAAGGCCACATGTCCATCATCACCAAAGTTGCCTCGGCTCGGGAACTTGGGTACGGTTGGGGAAGGTCATTTAATGAGCACCCCCGCTCGCCCGATCAAAGATCGGCCTGTACTAAGCATGATATCGAGTTTTTAAAAACACATGCGTTCTTATTCCGGTTAATTAGCTAGAATTACTATGTGATGCGCACAACAAAACAAGTATAGACTAGATCGCCCAATTTGGAACGAAGCATTGCATATCCGTGTGTTTGGAAAATGGTTTGAGGTTTGCTACTCGCAAGTAGGTTAAAATGCGGATTTCAATGAATTGTCCCAATTCAAGTAATCCAACCTTCACCCACAGGCATTCAGGCAGTTATATCACATAAGCAAATAGCCTCATGGCAAGCATGCTTTCATGGCAACATTAACACACATGCAGTATGCTAAAGCGTAAACACTCACAGTGTACTCCAAGCCAAAACAAGGAACTAGTTAGAAATCATGCATGATCCTAGTTTATGTTTGAATGGCTAATGCAACACAAGCGAAAATGCATTTAAAATAGGCTCGGCTATTCTACAATGGCATATGAAATGCAACTTGGTACATGTATTCAAATTTGAATTGAAATACAATGCAGTTAGAATGATGCGCCGAGCCCGGTGCATGCAATACAGATGAACGATGCACGCATGCAAGCATAAGGTATGCTAAACAAAATATGCCCTAAAACTAACCATCATAAGCGGTTAAGTAAAAAGGAGAAAGAAATGGGGATTGGAAGACATGCATCACACACACGCACGCTTATTACAACAATTGGCTCGAGAGAGAGAGAGAGAGACCGAATAAAGAGCTAACTAGCTAATCTAAGCTAATTAAACTAATTATTACACAACAAATTAACTAACTAATCCTAGTTAACTAATTATTACAAAACGAATTGAAAAGCTAACGCATTAACTAATTAAAGGTACAAACCAAAGCAAAAGCTAGCTATCTAAGCATGGTAGCTAAGGAAAGCAGTAAATCAGGAGCCTCAGAGATAGAGGAATGCATGCATGTCCGGTCGCCTTGTTCAGAAATCCAATGCGATGCCCCGATTTGCCTCTATTTTCATCCATTCTCAGAAACTTGCACCATGCTCCAGAAAGCTGAAAATCCACCTTGGGAATCCAGTGGGAGGGTGGCCGACCACTTTTGGTCTCTCCAAATCCCTGCCGACCACTTTTTGTTGTTGAAAACCAAGAAAAGTGGTCGGCCAGCAACTTTTTCTGGCTGGCTGACCAGTTGTTACTGCTGAACTGCAATTTGTTGCAACAGAGAGCAAGAAAGGGCATGGCAATGTATTTGCAAGATATGTGTGCACAACCACCCTTCCCATCATGTCATGACCGCAAGGGAGTGTAGGTTCTCGACCCTCGGGCCACCAATCGCGCATTTTCATACGTGATGGCCGAGAGGCGAAGTTGCACAATTCAATATGAAAATGAATGCACAAGTAAACACATAAGGCCTAAAACTCTATCATGGATGATCAAGAGCATCGCCGACCGGGAATTAAGGCACGTTTCATCATTTTAAGTATGAAACGTCCCTCGTTTCCCGTGTTTGGTCTAATACCTATTCCAAACAGTGATGCAAGCAAGCATGGCATACACAATGCGGCTCAAGCATGCAAGTATGCAATATGGCTTAACAAGGCTACTGGCATGCACAATGCTAAAGCATGTAACAACTAGCACACACAATGCTGAATGCTAAAAACTAAACGGCATACTCAATGCAAGGCATTCATAAGGTTCTAAGCATAATGTAATGCATGCATGCACAATGCAATGCAACAAGGGCAACTTATGTAATATACCAAGCATGGCATGCTCAATGCAATATACATGGTATACTCAATGGACTTAAACCAAAAGGGTAGACCTCAATCATGCCCAAATCAGTGGCCATTGGTGATGGAAATGAAGGCACATAAAGCAAGGCATGCATGCACAATGCATTGGCCATCAAAGAAGCCAAAGAGCACAACTCTCAAGAGTGCTCAATGAGTGACAAATGTGCAAGTGTAACAACACCAAATGCACTGAAATGAAGTAAGAAATGTTCCAAATCATGTCAAACAACATAAGCCAAAGCATGCAAGAGTCCTAAGGCATGAAAGCTAGCAAAGAGCAACACAAAGGAGGCATGCGACTACATGGCACAAAATGCATTGAACTAAGCATGGACAGAGCTCAAGTAGGTCCAATCATGGGACCATAACATGCTGAGATAAGGGCCCAAGTACCAAGCATGCAAGCATACAAGCTAAGCCATAAGCTAGGCAACAAGCATAAACTCAAAGGCACTTTAAAGCATGATTGAGGCAGGAACATGGGCAATTTTGTAAAAAGCTCTGAAATGTCATGTTAAGTGATGCCAAATCATGTACACGACACAAATGAAGCATGCAATGGTTCAAAGCTTGAGGCAAGCAAGAGCACTTGTACTATAAGTATACAAAACATGAAGCATGTGACTAAGGAAACCCAAAATAGTCCTAGAACATTGTTAAAATGAGTCTAAACATGCATGGAAGGAAGCCAAACATGCTAGCATGAAGGGCATAAGTATGATTCATACAAGGCAAACAAGGTGGATTACACTACACCAATTAAGACCAAGCATGGAATGACTTAAGTCAACAAAAATTTAGAGTTATGTCATGACCATAATAACCCCAAATTAAACACTTAAAATGGTGGGTGTAGACACCCATTTTTTGACCGTCCTCAAGACTTGGACGTCACCGTTTGAACACTCGGTGATTATCCATGTTTGTGTTCGTTTGGAGTTCCCGGAGTCTCGGCTCGCGCGCCCCGCCTCAGGGATCCCGAACTCGACCGTTTAGTGTCTGGTTTTTGCACCAAACACTTGCATCTTGCCTTTGAGAGGCAGGGTGGGGCTTTAGACCATCCCACCCATCACCGGCAGTGGCTAGATGCCACCGGCTGGTTTTTGCTGCCACCGGCAATATAGTTGCCGCCGGCACTATTTTTGCCGGTCAGCACTATTTTGTGCCGGTCGGCACTTTGTTTGGCCAAGATGGCATTTTTGCCGGCCGATTGCTGTTCATCTGCTTTTGCAGATATTTTGGACAGCTGTAATAAATTTTGCTCCCCTCCTACACGTGTATGGAGGGATCTCCCTCTTGCAAAGCTTGTTTGAGAAGGCTTTACAAGAGGCAGTATAGAGAGGAGCTCTCTCTAAGGCAAAAAGGAGAGGCTTTAGACATTTTTGAGAGAGAAAAGACAGAGGAGAGAGCTTGGTTTTTTAGGGTTAGGGTTAGATACACTTACCTATCTCTCTTTCCCTCTCATTTTGCACACTAGGTGTTTGTGTCTCATTATTGCACACAAACACTAGTGTTTCAACCTTCCTCTAGGAGCTGAGGTTCTAAAGAGTGTGTTTTGAAGTTTTTGTCTTGGATTCAAAGCTCAAGGAGGCCATTGGAGCATCTTTTGTTGAAGAAGGCATCAAGGGTGAGATTTCTAGTCCCTTTTTCCCCATTCTTGCATTGATTTTCTACTAGTCTTAGAGCTGTTTTTTGATTATTGTATAACATAAAAAAGTTTTTTTTTAGCGCCCTCTTTATTGTTTATTAAGAGTGTTTGTTGTTTGAGGTTGTTGACCACCCTTAGGCCTCAAAAGGCCTCATTTTGAAGCCAATCTTGCTTGCTCAGCTCCGGTGTATTTTTGAGATGTTGAGGTCTCATTTCACACACTGAAATCATATAGAGGGATTTCAGTGGTGAAGATATGCTTTGATGTCCCAAAGGAAGGAAGAGGGGCCACCCCCTCTCCTATTGTCTGAAAGGTGCATCATTTTTGCCTCCTTAAGGAAGGCCGTAGTTGTGTGAGTGTGTGTTGAGCATGTTTGGTTTGTTTTTTCATGACTTATATATCCATGAGATATAACATGATTTCAAGTTGGTTTTGGAACCTATGACAATGTTTAGTCATAGTTGACCATGTAATGACCATATTTGTGCCTTAACATGTTCATGAAGTTGTAGCCTTTGTATGGAAATAGCATGTCATTAGGCTTTGCATTTGTGAAGTTAAAATTCTCCAATGTGTTATGTTTGGTGCGCAGTCGTTTAGCTCTTGTCCATAGGTCGTTTGGGTTGATTCTTGCATGATTACTCATAGCTCCTTTCTGTATCTTGGGCCTTGTGTGGGCCTTGAGTATGTGGCATGTTGTGTTATGCCTATACTTTGCATTGTTATGATATTTGGAATCATCTGCATGCTATTTCTTTTTCTAGTCCCATTTCCCCATGCTTGTTATTGGCCTTGTGCTATGTCTCTTTATATGCTTTGAAAGCATGCGTCTGCAATTGCTCCATTGTTTTTGGCCATGTGTATGCCTTTGTATTTGGGGCCACTTAGATGCCATCTAAGGAGTCCTTTGGCCTTGTTTTAACATGCTAAAAATCTGTTTTTTTAGTTGTTTAATGCATTCCATGTTTTGGTCATGATAAGTGTAGTTCAATGGCATTATTTGATTTGCCATTGGAACCTTGGACTACTCTTTGCATGTTTTGGACTTGATTTATAACTTGGATTGGCATCATTTTATAACATAATTTTAGGCTCATGTTGCCATGCTAATTAGTCCATGACCTCCTTTTCAAGGTGTGCTTGAATGTTGTTTGATTCATGTTTAAGTGTTGGTCCTTATGGTTGCATGTGTGGTGTGCATTGCCATTAGCCCTCACCTTTTAGCACATGGCTTACTGTTTTAGGCCTAATTTAAGAAACTGCTAATTCATGTATAGTCCATCTTGCCATCCCTTTGCATTGCCCTATGTATGCTTGCTGATTGCATAAGTGCATTGCATGTTCATGTTCATTCCTAGCTTGTATGCCTTAGGTTGCATTGCATTTCGCATGCATGCCTTGTTCCTGAATGGTGATAGGAATAGGGCCTAGTTTGTTGATTGGTTGCATGCATTTGAAATCAAAGTTTGCGATACTCGGTTCTTTGGCGCATCATGGCATGGAACATGGCTGATTGGTGGTCCGAGAACCGAGGCCACATGTCCCTTTGAGTCATCACAATGATTAAGAGACATGGTTGATGCAACATACCTTGAAATATGCTGCCATGCCTTGTTTTTGCCCTTTGTTGCTGTGAGTTCAGGTTCTCAGGAATTACTCTGCCGGACCCGGCAGTGTCAATGTGCGACCCGGCACATTTTCTTCTTGCCGACAGACCCTGTTTTGTGCCGATGGCCATACTACACTGCCGGTGAAGTTTCATTCAGCGGGTGATGATCCCTCTGTCCAAGATGCAGATCCTGAGGCTTTGACAACCTCCAGAGGAGTAAAGGGAGGAAAACAGAGCAGCTTGCCATGGTGGCGCGTTTCCCGAGACGATTTTCCTGCTTTAATTAATTTAATTCAATTTGTTAATTAAATTAGTTAAATTTGTAATAATTTATTCGGTTCCCTCCGAGCGAGTGGCAATCTTTAATAAGTGTGTGTTGGGTGTTGTGATGTCTTCCAATCCCACTTCTTTTCTTCCCTTTTACTTACCTTGCCTTGATGGTTAGTATTAGGGGCACGTTAAATTTTAGCATTACCTTATGCTTTATGCATGTGTGCATCCATTGCATTTGTATTGCATGCATTAGGTCGGTTACATCACGCTAATGGCATCAATACTTCAAATTCCAAACTGAATACGTGATTAATTGTGATTTTCACATGACATGTTTAGGATAGCGAGCCTAATTCTTAGCAACATTTTGTATGCGATGCATTAGGCACTTCACATGGAACTTGGATCATGCATTATTTGCTAACGAGTTTCTTTGTTTTGGCACGGAGTACTATGTAAGTATTTCGCTTTAGCATATCGCATGATGTGGAATGTTGCCATAACAGCTGTTAACATGTGGCCTAGATGCTTATGTTGCTAAACTGTTTTGAATGCTGTGGTGAAGGGCCGGATTTGCTTGAGTTGGAAAAACTCCGTTGAAATCCGTATTTTAGCTACTTGCGAGTAGCAAAATTCCAAAGGCATTTTTCAAACCGCATACGGATATGCATGTTTATTCCAAATTAGGCAATCTAGTCTATACTTGTTCTGCGCGCATAACATTTAGTAATTCTGTCCTAATAAATGGATCTCTCTCTTCTT
>NW_021027845.1:332859-344426 GCF_004153795.1 Camellia sinensis | reverse complement strand
AGATTTTAAAGATGTTTTCGCATGGTCCTATGAAGACATGCCTGGAATCGATCCTGAGATTGTACAGCATCAGATCCCTCTTGACCCCCAGGCCCGAACCATCAAGCAGAAGCTTCAGCTAACCAGCTAGATTGAACTATAGCTATCCAAAGCAAGTCATGCATGGCCAAAACAACCAAAATCAGAGCTAAAGCATGTTAAAACATGGACAAAAGCTTCATGAAGTTAAGCCAAAAGCATG
This sequence comes from Camellia sinensis, assembly GCF_004153795.1. Taxonomy (NCBI): domain Eukaryota; kingdom Viridiplantae; phylum Streptophyta; class Magnoliopsida; order Ericales; family Theaceae; genus Camellia; species Camellia sinensis. The sequence continues at coordinate 344,185 of NW_021027845.1, read as the reverse complement.
CTAGAATGACATGTCACAACATGATGCATGTTAGGCTATTTCATGGAAATGCACTACAAGTGCAAGGAGCATGCAAAGGCTAACCAAACCAAACCTAAACAGAGGTATGACATGGTAAAACAAACCCAAGAACATACTGAAATGAACACAACATAGGCTAGAAATACATGCTACTTCATGAAGCATACAAAGCTAGTGTGTATGATTTACACTACAAGTGTATTAGGCATGCATGGAGTGATCAAACCATGCAAAAACAGTGGTATGCCTTAGCAAAATAACCACAACTATATGCTAAGACATGGTCAACATACACTTAAAAAAGGTGCTCAAACATGAGACATATTAAGGCATGTATAGAAGACACAAGGAAAGGGGATGACCCTCTCCTTCTTAGGACCTTAAAACACCATCTTCACCACTGAAATCCAGAGAAGGCCAAAACAAGGTGGTCCCAAAGCTCACAAAATAGGCTAAAAAACAAGGCCAAACAAGGCCTAAGAGGGGGTAAACAAACCCAAACACAAAAGTGATCTTCAACAAACTTTTTAAGCATGCAAAAATAGAACTTTTATCAGTTATGAGCTAAGCTTAAAATAGCATACAAGATAGGCTAAAAGCTTAAGCAAGAAAGGGGGATTTAAAGGTCAAAAGCTCACCCTTGAAGACCCTCTTTTTAACTGCAACTCCAACAGTCTTTTTGAACTTAAACCAGTCCAAGAACACCAAAAACAACCTCAAGGAGCCTCAGCAACACAAGCAAGGTGCTTAAGTGTGTGTTTGTGCACAAAACTAAGACAAATCTACACTTTTGAGCACAAAAATGAAGCAAGCAAGGCAATATAGATACAAGACTATATCTATCCCTCTCCCTCAGATTTTCTGAACCTAGAGGAGGGAGGAGAAGCCTCCCTCTTATAGAGAAGGAAAGGCAAAGCTTCTAAGAGAAGCAAAGCACCAAGGCAATCCCTCCATACACGTGTATGGAGGATGGGTCTAATGTCCTCCAGCTGTGCCAGAGGAAAATATCTCCAAAAAGGTGCCAAAAAGTAGCCGACCACTTGCCGACCACTTGAAGTGGTCGGCCTGCTAGTTTAAGTGGTCGGCCGACCACTTAAAGTGGTCAACTAGAGCAAAAACTGGTCAGCCATAGGTGGGAGAGGTCAACACACTAAATGCAAGGTGGTTTTGTGGTGGCCGACCAGAAAAGATGGTCCAAAGACTAAGAAAGCCAGTTATCTGACAAGAAAACTAGCTGGAAAAAGGAAAAGTGGTCTCCAAGGAGAAATACTGGTCTCCACCCTTGTACCGCCTTCCAAACAAGGAAAACAAGGTTTGTACCAAAAACAAACCAAAGCGGATGCAAGATGAGAAATTGGGAGGCGAAACACGCGGCCAAAAGCCCCGAAAACTAGCTGACGGGCATCAAAAGTGGTATGCAACCACAAAAGTGGTCTCCCGGACCACAGTGTTCCTCTAGGCTGATGCAACAAGGTGTGGTTCAAAAAACACACCAAATGGAGAATGTTAAGCGGTCCCGAGGCATGGTGCACGGCCAAAGGCTCCAAAAATCGGAAACTAGTCTCAAAACGGGAAAAGTGGCCTACGACCACGAAAAGTAGTCTATGACCACAGAGAGATGGTCTACAAGACCACTCCCTCCCTTCGAGAAGGGAAAACAAGACTTGGTCCGCAAACCGAGCCAAAGCACAAAGAGTTCCGAGGCCTGGAGGCAAGGCTCTCAGCCAAAATTCCAAAACCTCAGAACGAGCACAACATGCACCATCACTGAACGCTCAATCGATGACATCTGAGTATTAAGGTCGGTCAAAATGGGTTGTCTACACACCACTGAAATTCCTCTGAGTTTCAGCGGTGAGAATGCCAAAACAAGGTGGTCCCAATAGCTTAAAAGGAAGGCACAAGAACAAGACCTAACAAGGCCTAAGAGGGGGTTGACAACCCCCAACACAAAAGTGACCTTAAACAAACATGTTAAGCATGCAAAATCAGAACTTTTTATAGTAGAAAGTTAAGCATAAATCAGCATGCAAATTGGTCCAAAAGCTTAAGCAAAAATAAGGGATTAAAAGGTTAGTTTCTCACCCTTGAAGAACACCTTCAAAGCTGCAACTCTAGGACTCTTTTTGAACGAAAACCAATCCAAAAACTTCAAAACCAACCTCAAAGAGCCTCAACAACAAGAGTATGGTGTTCTAGTGTGCGTTTGTGTGCAATAGTGTGAAGAAATCACACTTTTGAGCACAAACAAGGGCAAATATCTAGAGAGAGAAGAAATATAGAAAGAGATATATATAACTTCTATATCAAGATTTCATAACCTCTGGAAAGGGAGAGGGGCCTCCTTTCCTATAGAAAATCAATTCTCAAGCTTGTTGAACAAGCTTGAGTCTTGATTCAATCCCTCCATATATGGAGGATGATAATTGTGCTCACCAGCTGTCACAGCTAGCACAAAAATATCTGCAAAAGCAGATGGAAAGGTCTCGGCCAAGAAATATGGCCGATCGACTAAAAAGAGTGCCGATCGACCACAAAGAGTGTCGATCAGCCACCACTTATGGCCGATGGCACAAGGCCTTAGCCGATGGGTTATAGGGATGGCCAAGAAGCCACCCTCTTCCCTCAGAAGCAAAACCACAAGTCCTTGGTCCACAACCAAGTACAAAACAGACAAGTCGAGAGATCCTAAGGCAAGGTGCACAGCCGAGACCTTCGGGAACTCAAAACAAACACGAGCATGGATGATCATCGAGTGCTCAAACGATGACGTCCAAGTCTTAAGGACGGTCAAAAATTGGGTGTCTACAACAAGCTTTTCTTTGTACTTAGTACTTTTCTGAACAATGTTTTTTAGTATATTTGGCCGATGTGCCACTTTTGTAATCTAAACAAGTAATCCCTTTGTAGGCCGAAGTGCCCTTTTTCTTCTTTGAATGCAAGTACAACTTCTTTTTTCAAGTGTTTGTATGTTTGTCTTCTTTACTGTCTTGTATGATTCCATACTTAGAATAATTTGCATGTCTTCAGAGTACCTCTTAATTGTGCAATCTCCTCAGGGTAAAATACCTCGGATATACCCGTTGACTGTTTATCTCAGCCTTGTCTTAACTCTTGAAAACATTTTGTAAAAAATATTTTCACAAGTGTTTAATTAAAACTTGCCACCTTCTCATTGTCTTCTATCAAGACTTCAATCTTCCATACTTCAAATTTTGGCAACCTGGTAATCTCGGCAAGTATACTTCTTGCAATATAACCTCTGCTTAACTTCAACTTGTAAATTTTTCTAAAATTTTAACAAGTGTTAAGCCAACTTTTAGCTTGTAAATTCTAACTCCCAAGAATTATTCTCTAGCTCTCTGCCCCCTATTGTGAACTTAAGTTTCACTTAGGTTCTCATTAAGCATGTGGCTATGACCTTGTTACCAAAGTTATACTCAAACAGAGACTCGCCGAGATTCTTAACCTTGATTACTCTGTTAATCTTACTCAAACGCTCTTAATTTCAATCTATGTTTGACTCTGCTAATATGGAAAATCTAGGTTAATCCAGCTTAGTTCAACTCCATCATATGCAAGTATAATTTCTTCTCTGCTATATAATGAGTCTAAGTTATTCGTCATGTTTCAATTAGAAACATCTCCAACTTAGTTCAACTCTATTATATACAAGTATAATTCAACCCTGCCATATTATAAGTCTAAGTTATTCATCCTGTTTTAATCAGAAACATCACCAACTTAGTTCAACTCTATTATATGCAAGTATAATTCGACTCTGCCAAATAATAAGTCTAAGCTATTCATCATGTTTCAATCAGAAACATCGCCAACTTAGTTCAACTCTATTATATGCAAGTATAATTCAACTCTGCCATATAATAAGTCTAAGTTATTCGTCATGTTTTAATTAGAAACATCACCAAGTTCAACTCTATTATATGCAAGTATAATTCAACTCTGCCATATTATAAGTCTAAGTTATTCGTCATGTTTTAATCAAAAACATCGCCAAAAGACTGGTCAATCATTTTTCCCAAGTTTGAAATTAAAAATCGAGCTAAAATTTTATTGTTACTTCGGCTAATAACAAAAAACTTTAAAAAAATAAAAAGAAATCCAATGATAGAAAAACTTCAGGTTGCAAGTATTCTAGGGTCTTGGCAACTCTTTGCCTTCACTGTCTTCAAGCCAATATACCTCATTGCCCAAGGCCGAGATGATTCTATAAGGTCCCTCCCAATTTGGGCCAAGCTAGCCCTCTCTGGGATCCTTCTTGTTGCCGACGACCTTTCTCAGGACGAGGTCACCAACTTGAAATTCTCATGGGTTGACCTTCTTATTATAGGCCCTAGCAAGCTGCTGCTGGTGTGCCCCTAGATGAATTGCTGCTTTCTCCCTTCTTTCTTCCAGTAGGTCTAGATCTCGAGCTAAAAATGCATCATTGACCCCATTCTCCACCCCCTAGGTTCTGATCCCTGGGATGCTGACCTCCAGTGGAATAACTGCTTCTGTGCCATAAGTGATGCCGAATGGGGACTCCCTAGTTGATCTTCTCAGCGTAGTCCGATATGCCCAGAGTATATTAGGCAACTCATCCACCTACTTTCCCTTTGCTGCTTCCAGCCTCTTCTTGATCCCATCCAATATAATCTTATTAGATGATTCTGCTTGACCATTACTCTGAGGGAAGCTTGGAGTAGAGTAATAATTCTTGATTTTGTACTTTGCACAGATACTTTTGATCAGCTTGCTATCAAACTGTGTTTCATTGTCTGTTATTATTACCCTCGGGATCCCAAACCTAGTGATGATGTTCTTCCATATGAAGCTCTTCACATCAATATCTCAGATCTTTGCAAGGGGTTCAGCTTCCACCCACTTGGTGAAGTAATTTGTTGTCACTAGCAGGAACTTCCTTTGTCCAGTTGCTTGAGGCAGTTGTTCAACAAGATCCATGCCCCATTGGGCAAATGGCCAAGGGTTGGACACTTGGTTCAAATCTGCTGCTGGTTGGTGTATCAAAGGTGCAAATCTCTGACACTTGTCACACTTTCTAACATATGCTTCAACATCTTTCTGCATGTAGGGCTACCAGTACCCCTGAGTAATGGCCCTATGAGCAAGTGACCTGCCCCCGGTGTGGCTTCCACATACTCCTTCATGTATTTCATACAGGAAGTCTTCAACTTGTGTAGGATGCACACACCTCAAAAGGGGTCCAGTAAAAGATCTTCTATAGAGACGTCCTTCTGCTGTTAGACTAAACCTTGTTGACTTCAGTCTGATCTTGTGTGCTTCTTTGTGATCATCTGGCTGTTTTCCATCTCTAAGGAATACTATTATCTCATCCATCCAACTTGGTCCCATCTCCACACACATTACTTCATACTCTGTGTTCAGTGGTTCTACACTTGGACCTGACAAATAGTCAACTATTATTGTCCTTGCCTCTCCAGGTTTCATTGCACTAGCTAGGTTGGCCGAGGCATCAGCATGGCTGTTGTCATCTCGGCTAACTTGCTGTAGTCAGCATTCTGGAATAAGGCTACCAGTCTGCCTACCTTCTTTACATAGGCCACCATCCTTTTATCTCAGGCTGCGTATTCACCTATTGCTTGGTTGACGATAAGCTGGGAGTCACAAAAGACCATCACCTCGTCAGCTTCCATCGCTACTGCTAACTTCAATCCTACGATCAGTGCTTCATATTATGCTTCGCTATTTGAGGCCTTAAACCCTAACTGAATGGATTGTTCTATCATCTGCCTATCTGGCGATACTAGTACTACTCCTACCCCCACTCCTTGTCGGTTTGAACTCCCATCAACAAATAGGCAGAAGGAGTCACCGACATAAATACCGCAGGGCCTAAGTTTCTCTTTTTTCTTCTGTTCTGCTATCCCCCGCTGGGTTTGTTCTTGTTCATCTGGACATCCTAAACCGCGACTCAATGGAGCCCGATGTACCTTGGCACCTAGTGTGAACTCGGCCACGAAGTCAGCCAAAACCTGGCCTTTGATTGCTGTTCTGGGTGTGAATTCCAAGTGATATTGGCCCAACACCACTGCTCATCTAGCTATCCTGCCTATCAGATCTCCTTGTTGCAACAGGGACTTCAAAGGATGCTCAGTTAATACCACAATCTTGTGGACTTAAAAGTAATGACTCAGCTTCTTAGAGGCCATTACTAAAGCTAGTGTTAGTTTCTCAAGGGTAAGCATCTAGTCTCTACATCTGCTAGGGTTTTGCTCACGTAGTAAACTGCCCTCTGTTCTCCCTTTTCTTTTCTGATTACCACTGCACTCACTGCGTGCTCTGAAACCGCCAAGTATAAGAATAGCTCCTCTCCTGGTACTAGATTCGAGAGAACGGAAACGGTGGTCAAGTATTTCTTCAAGTCAGCCAGGGCGACTTCACACTCCTCTGTCCATAAGAAATCTGTGGCTTTCTTTCCTAAACTAAAGAAAGGTTTGCATTTGTCAGAACTTCTGCTTATGAATCTATTTAGGGTTACAGCCCTTCTAGTCAACATCTGCACTTGTTTTGCCGATGTTGGGCTCTTCAACTCCAAGATGGCCTTGATCTGATCCGAGCTTGCCTTAATGCCCTTTTTGGTGACCAAGTATCCCAGGAACTTTCTTGACCTGACTCCAAATGCTCACTTCGACACATTGAGTCAGAGCCGAAATGTCCTCAGGATATCGAAGACTACTTTCAAGTCAGCCAGATGATCCTCAGGTTCCTTGGTCTTCATGACCATGTCATCAATGTATACCTCCACTGTTTTGCCTATGAGATATCTGAACATCTTAGTCACCAATCTCTAGTAAGTTGCTCTTGCATTTTTCAACTCGAAAGGCATCACTTTGTAGCAATACAGCCCTTTTGGGGTCATAAATGCAGTCTTCTCCTCATCTGCGGGGTACATGGCTATCTGATGGTACCCCCTGTAAGAGTCTAGGAAGCTCATCATTCCATGTCCTCTTGAATGGCTCTGGCCTCTAGAAGTTTATCCACTTCCTCTTATACTACCTCAACATGCATCAACGTAGGTCTTCTTGCTCGCTGGATGACAGGTTTGGTCAACTTGTTCACATTCAATTTATAGCAAGTGACCTCGGGGTCAATGCCAGGCATCTCGTATGGTGTCCAGGCAAATACCTCAAGGTTTGCTCTCAAGAATGCCTCTAATTCCTTTTCCTCTTCCTCGGCCATGCCTGAGCCGAGAAGGAAGAAGTGCTCTTCATCCCCTTGCTGGACTAAGATCTTCTTCAGGGTTTCCTCACTTTTCTCGGCTGGTTCTTTGCCGACATCCTTAAGGACTTCCATGTCCTCATCCTCAATCTCTACTATTTCTGCTTCTCGTATGCTACATGTGGATTTCATTGCTGCCATGGAGCAATTCTTTGCCTGCACCTGATCCCCTCTGACCTCCTTAATTCCATGTTCTGTTGGGAACCGCAACAGCTGGTGCAATGTTAAGGGAACAGCGCCCATTGCATGCAGCCATGGCCTTCCCAAGATAGCATTGTAAGGGAAGGGGGTGTCAATTATTGTGAACTCTATTTTACCTTCTTGGTGCCAGCCTGCACTTCCAAACTTATTGCTCCCAAGGGCCACGTCGGCACACCGTTGAACCCAACCATTGGACCATTGGATTGTTGCAGATCATCTTGGTGAAGGCCAAGCTCCTTGTAACACCTAACATACATGATGTCACAAGAGCTACCCTGGTCGACTAGAATTCGCTTTACCTAGCACACTCCAACCTGGAGAGATATTTCCAAGGCATCGTTGTATGGATGCTGCACCATCTCTAGGTCGTCTTCAGTAAAGGACACTATTGATCCCTGGAACTCATTTTCCCTAGGTCTTTTCTGCCGGACCTGATACACATGTTGCAAGTGTTTTACCTTCTGAGTTACCCCACGTATCTCGTTCTCATTCACCTTCGAGTGAATCACATTGATCACTCGAGTCCGTCTGCCTGCGGTTGTGGTACTAGCAGGGGTGGTGCTGCTGGAACCTAAGGCAGTCTTGCTTGTTCCTCCATCATCCTGGCCTCTTCTACTAGGTCCTTTAAATGAACTGGTCTTACCAGGTCTTCCAGATGTGTTTTTAGGGCTCTACACCCTAAGTTAGATGGCCATCCTCATTATGGTAAGCGCAGTGCTTTCCCAGACTTCTTCTCATAAATTCGCCAGGAATTTTCTCTAGTGCTCTATAATAGGGCCGATTCCGGATTCTTTCCAAGACCTTGTAAACTGGAATTCGGAATATGGTTGTGACTGCATGTGCAGCACTCAGTCCTGTCTCTTGCTTGGTGTATCCAGTGTTACCCTGGCCTCGCTTTGGCGAGCTATTTCTCTTCTCTTTTTTTTGACGCCTTTGTCCCCGGCGTGTCTTCCTCGGCTCTCGCATACTTCTTTATCCTGGCCATAAGTTCCTCCATACTTTTTGGCAGTGTCTTTGCCTGTGATTTTCGAAGAGACAATCATCATTCAGGCCGTTCTTAAAAGACACGACCGCCACCTCTTGGTTGCATCCTGGTATTCGGTTGAATACCTCATATTACTCTTGCCATAAGCCTTGAGGCTTTCATCCTCGCCAATTCTCAGAGCCATCAAGGAGTCCACCCTCAACGGCTGTAGTTTGTTTGTCACAAACCTGGCCACGAACATCTCGGCCAGGCCTTCCTAGCTTTTCACAATTCCTTTCGGCAACTTGTGAAACTAGTCTGATGCGATTTCCCCAAAAAATGAGGGGAACACCTTGTAGAGCAACGACTCGTTCCCAGTATATAGTGTCATTGAGTTTAGATACAAGCCGATGTAAAAGTTAGGGTCAGACTTACCGTCTTATATCTAGAATCTCGGCATGTGGAACCTCTTTGGGGCCTCAAATTTGTCAAATTCTACCGAGGACGGTGTTCTCGGCTTGACCGGAGAGGTTACCTCGGCATCTTGTCGCTTCCTCTAGAGGTAATCTCTCAGATCCTCTTTGGTTCATCCAGGGGCTCGGCTATCAATGGATTTTAGCCTCTTTGGTACGCTACTCCCAGTGTCGTTATAGGTCCTCTTGGACACCTCTCCATTAGTCGTGTCGGAACAAAGCTCCTTCGCTTGAACATGCCAATGTTCTTTGGTATAGGCTTCTTTGGTACAATGTGTTTTTTGAGACTCTCTCTTCATTGACTCTCCTCGCCCGACCTCCCGTGAAGGCCGGTGAGAGTGTTCCTTGGTCCTGTCGTGTTAAGGGACTGGAGGAACTATTTTCTGGCCCCCTTTCTGGGCATCTTTTTTGGCCACTGGAATCGGCGTATCTTGTAACGGAAACAGTGGCTGCATGATGTTGTTCTGCATCATGAAATTGACGACCGATTGCAGGTCTGCCAATTTGTTCGTCATTCCCTTCATCTCACCGTCCCTCCGCAGGCATCTATCTTTCCATACCTAGAGGTCGTCCTCGTTATAATACCCACCTCGGTCTGCCTTCTTTGGTACGTCTGCCTCCTAGCCGACGTCTTTCTCTCTAGGATTCTGATCCCGAGTTTCTTCGTTGCAGTTATCCTCCTCTATGTTAGGATCAAAGTGTTTACCACTTCCAGTAGGGATGTCGTCTTTCTATCCGTCGTTGGCCATCTATTCTCCTTTCTTTCCCACAGACGGTGCCAAATTGTGTGTGATGTTTTCTGACCACACTACCAAATAGGTACTCAGCTGAAGAACACCGACATAATAGATTGTGCCCGAACAACCTGTCACAGAAAGATAAGACTCCGGCAGTGGTTCGTCCACCCGGGGGTACTCTGACGATCAAGTCAGTACTTAATTATCTCTCAAAGATAGCAAATTGTGCTTTAACTCACTAGCCAGGAAACAAAAAACGTACCTCAGACCCATGAGGGTGCCTTACTTTTATAGTCAGTACTGACTTGATCCCTGTAGAAGCCTAGCTTCCCTTGGACTCTGGCCCAATGCTCATCCTGGACTCTTTAATAGAAAAAGATAAACTCCCTAAGAGCTTTATCCTTATCCAGGCTGAAGTCCTCCCCTATTCTAGGACTCTTATCCCTTATTCGTTCATCTCGGATTCTGATATCTTCGCAGGTAACCTCGGCCTAGCCGAGATCATCTCGGCGTCATGACCAAGACATGTGGCACCTCGGCTAGCACTTCAGTGCCACCTTGGCCACGTGTTGTTATTCAAAAAATATGCCCCCATAGTAGTCATGCTAGTGCTCCTAATGGTGACCATGTTCATAGCCATTGCACCAATTGTAGTTACCAGAACAGGCCCAGATGCTGCACCAGTTGTGGCTACCACAACACGCCCAAATGCTATCGCAGGGTTTACCCCTTTTTGGGGTTGTCCTTACCCTGTAGTTCTCATCTGTCGTGGTAAATGATTATAGATATAGAACCAACTACATAAAGCAATTCTGATTATACATATCAGATTGTGGGAAAATAAAAATAAAAATAAAAGATATATTTTATATAGTTGATTATGTGATCAGTATTCATAGACATACTATACACATATATGTTTTAGTCCTGTTCGGTTCTTCTAAAGATTTTAATACAGAGATCTTGATCTTTTCTTTTCTTTTTTTCTTCTAAGTATGTAATGCCTTTGTAGGCTTGCTTGCTTGGGAATAAATAAAGGCTCCTACAATTGTTAATTAGAAAACGGGTTTCTATTATTTTGTTTAGCTACTAGTGATTCATCTTAGATCCAATCTCAGAGTGATTGGCGATTTCAATTTTGATTTCGAAGTTCTCTCTCGATTTCGAAGCTCCACAGCTTCCACCATTTGCACCAATGAGAGGAGCAAGCACCATCATCTAGTAAGGTAAGCACCACCATCTCTCTCTCTCTCTCTCTCTCTCTCTCTCTCTCTCTCTCTCAAGCTCTTCCTTCCCGTCGAGTTTGGTCAGATAACGAAACCAGGGCATTTTATTTAAGAATTTCGTTGTTTGAGCAATTTGCTGTATAATAATTTGTTGATGGAATCTCAATTAAATTCCACTCCAGTTTTCCTGTTTCATGTTCATACTTCTTGATGGAATCTCAATTAGTTGTATTTTGTGTGTAGAGGATTACTATTTGTGACTAGATATTTGGAAAATGATATTCATCAATTCTGTTTTGCGTTCACTTCAATGTAATTGTAATTTAAAGCTTCAATTTGTTTCTCTCTCTCTCTATCTGTACCCATTTGGCGTTGTCTGTTGCGTCCAAGTCACAGCAACCTGCTAGAGATGGTTTCGGTCTGGTTAGTTAATTATCTGATGAA
>NW_021027845.1:202298-327298 GCF_004153795.1 Camellia sinensis | reverse complement strand
ATATATATATGGAGAGAGAGATTTTGTTCTTGTGATTATAAGGAAGTTTAGAGAGAGAGAGAAGAGAGAGAGAATGTTGGCAGTGTTTGATCAATCTGTGGCAAAGAGCCCAGAAGGCCTGAGTAGTCAAAGCTCTGTTTCAGAATCATCAGCTCTGAAAGATGGGTCGTTGATTCAAGACTTGTCTTCTTCCCTCCATCCAAATTCTGTCACCATCAATCTTGGACTCCCTGGTTTCATAGCCTACTCTTCTCACAAGCAAAACCCACTTCTTGTTGGGTACAAATTACTCACTCATCTTCAATCTTTTCTCCTTATCTTTTACTGTGTTTTTATATATGCATATATACACTTCTTCTTTCTGTTTCATTTATACCTATACACTTGCAAGTACAACATACATACATGAGTATAGTTCATTGTTTTTTTTATAATTTGTGGGTTGTTTTTTGAAATTTTCTTGGCATTTCAAATTTTGTCGTCTGTTCTGTTCCACATTGCACAAATTTTCTTTTATTTTCTTTTCTTGTTAATGTTTCCTGAGAATTGAGTAAGAAAACCCATGAGCTGTTGTTGAAATGTGAGAATTCAGAGGAGTAATTTTCTTCTCTTCTATGTTATTGGTTTTTACATTTTATTGTTCCATATTATCTCCAAGGAAAGAAACATGAAGGTGTTTGAATTTAGTTTGGCTGAGGGAACACACTACAGAAGATAAATGGACCAATACTTCCTACTGATTTAATACTTCCTAGTGATTTTATGTTCAAGGAAGGGAGGGGGGGTGGGTGGGTGTGCAGATTGCTTTCAATTTGAAGGTCCAAAATGCTTATCTGTGAATAAAATTCTCTATTTTATCATTGATAAATGGTCTAAATTGAGGACAACATTGAAACAAAGCAAAAATCTGATTTTAGATTTGTTGTTGATTTCTTGGGTTAGATTTGTTGTTGATTTAAGTGATTTGATTTATTGGGTATTATTGGTTTATATAAAATTGAAGTTTTGAAGCAAAAATATGTTATGGTTTGGTCATTTTGAAGCAAAAATCTGTTTTGATTTGTAATAGAAAAAGCAAAAAAGGAGGTAGAGAGTTGGTAGATCATTTTTTGTTATTACTAGTGGTGTTTTCCCAACTGATGTGTTTGCCCAGCTGCTAGTGTGTGCTAGTGTGTGTTCTACTTCTGTATTGCAGCTGCTATTGGCAATATTAAAAAATCTGAACTTTTATTGATGCTCTTATTTTCCCTTTTACAGATTTTGGATGTAGAAGGGGGAAAATGAGAGAGGTAAAGATGAAAATAGAAAGATAAAGGGTTTGTTAGTTAATATGACTTATTTATTTAGGTCATGGGAGACTGCCCTTTTTACAATTCCTTAAGTTTCATCCGCGGACTCTGGTCTTGTTTAACCAATTTGAACTGACTAGTGGAAAATGTGAATGCAGAGGAACTCAGTGACCATGAAAGTAAGCAGCGACATGATCAAGGAAATGTATGAAGAAGCAGAGAAGGTTTGGGTTCCTGAAATGGTTAAACTCATGAAAGAAACAAAGTAACCATTCATAAATGTCATTTATGATTGTGATCCTTTAGAACAAATAGTTTGGGACAATGTTGTATTAGTTGGATATGCTACTCATCCAATAACCCTGCACAGCTCAAGGAGCACAAACATGGCAATATTAGACGCAGCAGTTTTAGGCAAGAGCCTTGAGAAGCGGGGAGCAGAAAATCTGCATTCAGCGATCGGAGAATTTCAGTCCATACGGCTTCCAGTTGTCTCAAAGCAATTACTGCATTCTCGGTATGTGGGTCGCATCAAACAAGGTTTAGTTCTTTCTGATCGCAACCCATTTGATCCAATGATAGCAAAGCCGGAGGAATGCCAAATACTTCTGCATGGCGATGCTTCTTCCATATTACTTTAGACAATATGTTCCATTTGCTTGAGAAGCATTGCCCTCGAACTTCTTATCATCTGCTGCTTTCATTGTGTTGTAACCAATAATGAACATGAGTTGTATGTATTCATGCATTATAAATTGTACTTGTATAGATTCATGTATAATGATAGACTGGAATTGAAGAGTTTACTTGAGAGAATATGATTGGTTTTTCTAGATTAACTTATCAAGTGTACTTTATTTAGCTCATTCCAAAATTAACAAAAGAAGGTGATTTTATATTATTATCAAGAAAAATAAGGATGGACATTACAATTTAAAAAACTAGAGGAGAGGTCCAGAAGCTTCAAAAGTCCTTGTGATTAAATAAAAATATTTTTTTATAAAATTCAGCCAAATAATACAATTTTTGAGATATCGACACCGGCAACACGCAGTAAGGATAAGAGGTCCACCAGCTGACCAATACCCTACCCTATTACCAGCTATAAATACAAGGCTCTCAATTGATATAGACCTCCCATGGCCACCTCTTATCATCCTCTCTCTGCCTATACTTTCCTTGTCATTGTCTTGAGTCCGGATCCTCTCCAGCTTGAATTTCCGTCCGTTCCTCCGAACAACGGTTCAGATTGAATCACGTCACCTACAAATAAATAAACGGCTCAAATTTGTTTCTTTAAACAAAAAAAAAAAATACATACTCACTAACACACACACTCACTGCACAAACACACTTTCAATTAGGGGTGTAATTTTGGCCCGTAGCCCGCGGGCGGCCCGAGGCGGGCCCGACCCATTAAGGCCCATTTAGGCCTGAGCCCAAGCCTAGCCCGATGGACCGGCCTAACTCCGAGTTGCCTCTGGACCGGAGTAGCTTTACTCCTCCTTGGGCCGAAGCAACTATCTTTTCTTGAGCCGGAATACACTCACCTCCTTGGGCCGAAGTAACATTGTCTCCCCAAGGCCGGAGTAACCTTGCCTTCTAGGCAGGAGTATTCAGTACGGCCTTTCTACCTAGTCCTCTACGTTTTGATGAAAATAAACACACAAAAATCATATATTTTTAAAATTCTCAGAAATAATCTTCATTCAAAAAAAAAATATAAAAATAATGACTTTTGTGCATAAATGTAAATTTTTTATTTTCTTTAAAACACAAATTCAATTTATGCATAGGTGTAAATCAAATATAGAATTTTTTTTTATTTCCTTTAAAAAAAATTATAAACTCGTTTGGTTAATAAAATTAAATTAAAAGTCATTATTTATATATATATATATATATTTTGGAATGAAGATTGTTTTTGAGAATTTCAAAAATATATGATTTTTTTTTTGTGTGTTTATTTCATCAAATTAATTTTTATATTTAAAAAATAATAATTTGAAAACATAACTAAGCATCGTAATTAGTTTTTGTTTATTTCAAATTTTTATTAAATATATTTAATATTAATTTCATTTTAAAGGTATATTTTCAATGATATTAATGTTATAAAATTAAAATTTTATATATTATGAAAATAAAATGAAAAAGACAAATAATTTTTTTTTTTATTAGAAGAGAGAGAGAGGTGGGATGTGTGACGCATGACGTGTGTGCGGGCAGTGAGGGAGAGAGAAGGGTCAGAGAAAAAGGAAATGATTCAGTGTGGATATGTTTTGAAATTTTTTTTGTTTAACGAAACAAATCTGAACCATATATTTTTTGCAAGGTGACGTGGCTCTATCTGAGCCGTCACCCGGAGGAACAGTCGGAGAGAGTGGCTAGAGAGGATCCAGACTCCGTTGTCTTATCCGATACCCCTCTCTCTCTCTCTCTCAACTATTCTATGAGGAAGCAAAGCTGCTACATCTACTGAAAAAAGGTAGCTCGAGTTACCTAAATAAGAAAAAGGGATTTGTGTTGTGTTAGAACCAGTTGCCCCTTTTTGTGTGTGTGCCTCACGCGCTAGTAAAATCAATAATCAAAACACGCTGGCCGACTTTGCTACCTCTCTCTGGACCTTGCTTTTGGCTCTCTCCATTTTCACACCGACGACCACCATCCACCACTGATGACGGTGGTGGACAATTGACGACCACCACCACTCTCTCTCTCTCTCTCTCCATTCGCAGACCTAACTGTTGAATCTGCCATTGCCAATTGTACAAGAATTTTCACTTTTGGCGAATAAATTTTTAGTCGCCAAAAGACATATTTTAGTCGCCTATACTCTTTACCGACTAAATTTTTTGGTCGGGAAATTAGTAGCCAATGAATCATATGCAATGATAACTAGAGAAAAAAGAAAATTACTAAAACTTACTTTCAGATCACTCAAGAAAGAGTTACTAGATAAGGGTATAGAACCAATATTTTATATGACAATGGAGCAATAAAACCAAAATGCAAGAGAAACCCTGAAATAAAAGAAATGTGATCAGCTCAGCACTAAAGAGTCAAAGATCTTAAATTCAACATATCAGTTTAGCAAGAACAAAGATGAATTTTGGGCAATGATTAAATCGGATTTAAAAGAATATTGCATAGGCCAAGGAAAACAAAATAAGTCAATTTTTTGTTTTAAGTATGAGATATAAACTTAATACACAACTGACACTGAAGGATGTCCAAGTTGGGCCCACCCTACTGAGATTTCATTAATTTATCAGGCTCTTACCTCCAAGACCTTTTCTTGGTTTTCTTTATTTGGTGAATAGCCTAGCCTTATACAAAGAAGCAAAAACTTTTGAGCAAAACCATATGAATACAAAGTGTAAACAAAACAAAAACAGTATAAACATTACACTATGAGAGCATGGGACCTTTACAAAAGAGTGACACTCCTAAAGTTGTAGGAGGATGCCCAAGAAAAAACCTGCAAGTATGTTGAGGCTGTTTTGGAATGTTCAACAACATTGCAATAATTGCCTTGCAATGTTTAACAACCTTCTGAGGATGCACCAGTAAGGAGGGGTATTTTAACTTGATGAGAATAAGTGTTTGAGGGGTATTTTAACTTGATAAGAAATTCACTTGAAATATATCCAAAAAGTGATTGAAATGCTACAAGCCTACAGCAAAAATCTTTAAGCCTGTAGTTTCGAGCACTTGATATTTATATTTACTTTTTTAAACTAAATTTTATTTGTTTACATATTTATTTATTTCTAATTAACTACAATAAAGACTGAACCCTGGACCCCATTACTTCCTTTTAGATATCATGCCAGCTCTTTTCACACTGCTGAAATAGCTTTCTCAGCTCAAGTAGATTACATCTATGCGCTCAATATAGCAACCATGACCACATCCATATTAGACCATGCATTCATAAGTACATTCATTCAAATGAACTTATCAGTAATAATCATTTTCATTCAAATGAACTTATCAGTAATAATTCTTGAGTAATTTGTAATAAAAAGAAGTATTATTTCCCTTGAAAAGATATATAATTTTACTTTGGCCTTTAGCCATTACAAATTTAAATAATTTTACCTTAAGGCCCTACTTTAGACAATTTCTATGTTCGCTGCTGGTTTCATTGGCTCGCCCTCTTATCAAGTATCTAATAATGAATAAACCTTCATTTTTAATTCTTGGAAGATTACATTAATCTCAATCTTACATTAAATACTAATCAAAATAATGCGTTTCTTAACCTAACAAGTCCGTACATCTGAAATAATGCATTTCTTAACGTGAAAAGTACCTTTGTATTGATTCACTACATACACTAGTAGAGCAAGGATCCTCATAAAGTGGGCAAAACAGTTTGTCAAGATTTGGCATAAAGTGGGTGAGGTGTGTAAAATTTTCCAACACTTTCTATGAAATATGAAAATGCTCTCCACGAGGAAGAAATTTTGCACATTATGAAAGTAGTGATAAGGAATGGAAACATCTATATAATTGATTCATTCAACCAATCTAATTTACCTCTGAGAATTGCAAAATTATCTGGATTACATAATTTGTCATTTGAATTATCCCTCCTTGCAATAGAAAGGTCTGCACAATTTTTTGGTTCGGAAATGCAAGCTGCAAGAATCCATGAAGGCAAGTCAAAAGACGTAGCATCTGCACATAAGCTTTCCTGGATTTTAAAGGACATTTTAGTTTTTGCCAATGGCTAAAGTCAAAATATATTAAATACAAGTTAAAAACCTGCATGATTTACAATCTAATTAACTTTTTGTTATATCTCCATATTTGTATAGTATCATATTTGTGTTTATTGGAAAAAAGTAGCACAAGGTAGCCCAAGGTAAGCGTTTCAAATCCAAGTGACTGAATTTTGTATTTTGGAATTTGCCTAGCAATGATGGGCTCTGCTATATTTTTTGCAGACTCATCTGGGATAGCCTAAGGACCTTAAACCATCAATACGATAAGATAGCAACTCAAGCAACTCCAGCAGCAGTTGCTCAAGCTCACAACAGCAGCAGCAGCTCAGCCACAGCTACAGCAGCAGAGCAGCAGCATCTCAGCCATAGCAGAGCAGAACAGCAGCCAGGAGCTTCAAAGCAAAAGCTCCAGCAGTCACGTGTGTATTATCAAGGCTAGGTAGTTATTTTGTTAGAATTTAACTATAGTTTAGTTAGACGGTTATGGTTAGGTTAAGCGTATCAATCTTGTATAAATACTACTCCTCTGTATAATGTTGATTAATTCAAATATTCAATAAGAAAGATATCTTCTGGTTTTTCTTCACAATACACAACTCTTCTACTTTAAAAGATTCTACAACATGTCCAACTAAACATACCTTGTCCAAATAAGGCCACATTGTTTCAATAAATTTGTTAAGCCAATCAACCAGTGCAAAAATAGAACCACAAGAATCTCATATAAATATGCACAGCAAGGAGGTATATACATAATTTTTAAGAATATTCTTATTTCAAATATGTAGTTGGAAAAATTATGGATTAGAAGGAAAAAAAAATATTGGGAGTAACAGCTTACACGGTCAATGTCTGGATTTTTCACCCAAATTGGTATCTCCAGAAGCAACTGTTGCAATGATTGAGAATCTTGCTCGACCAATGGACGAATAACAAGATCCTGAAAATTCCAATGAAAAGAAAAGTTAATCATCAAAGGAAATAGGTTCAACTGTATCAACCATTGCATGCAACACCTCAACTTTCTTTTAGCATCAATTGTAATTTTTTTACAAAGTCAGTGGTATTGTGGAGGGTTGGCATTAGAGAGACTGCAACAATTGTAAAAAATGAAAATGGAAAAAAATAAAAATAAAAGAAGAAAGGTACTAATATTGGTCAATAATCACAACTGAGAGTAGAATTCTCCAGTAAAATATTGGGGAGATACCTATTTGGTAGAATATTTTGAAGTACACAAATCATTTTCAAGAGTACAGTTATAGTGAGAAGTCAAATTAGATAAAATGGGCTTTACTAGATAATTGAAACACACAGAATCATAACATGTAAAAAATTGTGGGAACTAAAGAACCCCGTATCCTTTTTTTCCTTTTTGATTGCCATATATATTTATTTATTTGGGGCAGATATATAGGAAGGACAATTGGGGACAATTATAATCTTACATTGTGATCAAGAAACAAAAATAAATTGACAAAGCTTTAGACACAAAATAATGCCAATTCTCCAGAGAATGCCAATTCTCCAGAGAATGCCAATTCTCTCCAATGAAATACCTAAATCTGTGCAAGTCAATCATCATAAGATGGTAATCCATAGAGATAGTTCATGGGTACTATACGATAATACCTAACATAAGCTTAGAATTTGTTTGGCAGTTTCATTGGTTTACAGAGTGTTATATATTGCAGACATCAAATTTTTTATTTTGATTTTCAACATCAAATTTTTTTCTCCATCAAACCCATAAACCCTAATTTGAACCTATTTTGGTGATCAAAGCCATAATTTTATAGAAATCAAACCACTTCAACCAAACCCATTTAAGCAATCAACACAAAATTATACTAAAAAAATCATATAAAACCCTAGCAAGTGTGAGAAATGAGAAAATAGAGAGAGAGAGAGAGAGAGAGAGAGACCGAGAGTGAAAGAAAGCGAGAGACAAATCTGTTATTTGCGGCAGTGTCGGTGGTGATTTGCGGCTGTGGCGGTGCGACGTGCAGCGGTGGGGTGGTGAGCCGGGGGTGAGGTTTGGTGGTGACTGTTCTGTATGTGAGAGAGCTGTGTGTGTGTGAGAGAGAGAGAACAGAGATCTTGTGTTTGTGTGAAAAAGGGGCGCGGGCGCCAATATTCAGTTCCCTCTAAAACAAAAAAAATTGTTTCTATCTTTAGCGACTAAACTTATATTTGGTCGCCAAAGAATAATCAATAGCGACTAAACTTTTTGTAGCCAAAAGTGTAATTTAGCCAAAAGACCATTAGCGACTGAATGTCAATTAGTCGCCGATTAGTTTTATAAAATCTCTCCAAATTTTGAAATTAATTCCTCCAAATATTTTAGTTTTGGCGACTAAACTTTCTTTTTGTCGCTGAAAGTACGTTTTTGGCGACTAAAAGTTTGGTCGTCAAAGAGAAAATTTATTTTTTTATTTTCCATTCGGCTACTAAATATTTTAGTAGCGAAAAGTCAATATTCGGTGACTAAAAATTTTTTTTGTCGCTGAAAGTACATTTTTGGCGACCAAAGTTTAGTCGCCAAAGAGAAAAAAAATCATTTTTTTATTTTCCATTCGGCGACTAAATATTTTAGTACCCAAAAATCGATAATTGGCGACTAAACTGATTTTTAGTCGCCAAAACCTATACTTTTGGCTACTAAATTTTTTTAGTCGCCAAAAAATTTTACTTTTGGCTACTAATGTTGTTTTAGTCGCCAAAACCTATACTTTCAGCGACTAAAATTTTTTTAAGTCGCCAATTTGGTCGCTGTAGGTGCATTTTCTTGTAGTGCAACCTAGAAGCTTTCATTGTAGAACAAGTCATCTCTCTCTCTCTCTAAATTCCTTTTTGCTCCTTTCTTTGTTTGGGGGATTTGTTATGATCCATTGTCGAATTTGGAAGGTGGGTTTTACTTTTGATTTGGTTGTGCAAATGGGTTGATTCATTTTTATGCCAATGGTGGGTGTTTGATCTATGCAAGACAAGTGTTCAATGAAAGTTCTGAAAGTGATGTTGTTTCTTAGACCACAATGATTGATAGGTATGCACAAATGATTCATGGTTGAACTAATTCGAATTTCTAATTGTTGTTGTATATATTGCACATTGTTAATTAAAGAGGAGATGGGTTTATTTGAATAGCAAATTTGAAGGAGAAAAAAACTCTTATCTTCTTCTCTTTTCATGAAAATGACCTTGTATTTGTCATCCGTTGATGAGTATGGATAACCATCATCTCATCTTTTCCATGATGAGAATGGTGGATTTTGCTTATTTTGGTTTCTTACCATTTGATTATTTAATCCACTTCTTCCTTGATCATCCTCATGATAAGAAGTGGTAGCTTGTAATTTTTTCATTATATGCTACTCTTTCTCTCATCTCATGGTGATTGAGATTGAGATTCTCTATCGTGTTCATTATGAAGCTTCTATGACTTTGATGGGTTCAATTCTCTCATTATTCATAATGATTGAAGATGAACTCATCATATCTAGCTTCTAGTGGCATTACAAGAGAATTATTGCTTCTCTCTTACATTCCAATGTTAGAGAAGCACTTTGGCTTGTTTTCCTTTCCATTATTTTATTTCTTTGCTTCTTTTGCTTGGTAGCTTCTCATATTTTTCATCTTGGTAGCCTTGCATGTGTAGTTAGCTTCAACTCTTGTCATCTTGCTTTCTTTTAGTTTAGATATATTCATGTTTATCTCTTTCTCTCTCTATCTCCTTTTTTTTTTTATACCTTTCCATATCTTGGCATCATGTTTTCTTTATTCATCATTTTTCATGTTTTGCATCAATTTTTCAAGCATAAGACTTGGCTCATTTTTCTTATCTATTATTTTGTATCTCTTACGTGATTATGTGCTCTACCCCATGTTTTGAGATGGTTCACATGCCATGTTTAGTAGCCATGTCTTCAGTTGCATTTTGTGAGTGTTGCATTAGTCTCCTTTGCATCTAGGATCATGCATTTCTAACACTTGTTTGCTTGGCTTGGTGCGGAGGAGTACTAGATGAGCTTCTTTCTTCTTCGCTTCTCAATTGTGTGTATGTTTTATTTATAGCACTCTTACCATGAGACTACTTACTTACTTGATATATTTTAAAATTTATAATCCGCTAACCGAACCGTTCCACTCCGCTATAGTCAATACATATATATTTTTTAACCTCTAATGAAATATCAATATAAAAATGAGTGTGAGAGAGAGATTTAGATATGAAATTTATTACAAATTAGTGGTTATATATATAAAACATATTATGTAAAATTACTTTGTTTTATATATCTAAAAAATATTATACAAATTAGTGTTATATATTATGCAAATATATAATAATTAGTTAGAATATTTTTCAATCCGTCAATCCGCTAAAAACCGCCCAAACCGTAATTTGTCAATTTGTTAATTTGCTAATCTGCCATTCGGTTTGTAATTTTACTTTCAAACCACCTAAACCGCAACGCGCACATCCCTAGTCATAGGTTTCCTAATCTCCCCAAAAGATTGGGTGGTGACTCTGAATCTGGTAATGTAGTCAATTTTCAGCATTTCTATTGATTGGTAGATTTTCTATGGATTTGTTAGATTTTGAATCTTTTTTTCTGTTTCAAATTGCACTTGTGAGACTAGACCCGAGAGTCCTAAGCTGTTGGGGCACTCGGATACCCTCCGGGGACATCCCATACCTTTAAGGAGGAGAAAAACAAGATATTGAAACTAACTTTGAAGAATTGCCACCAGAAATGCTAAAAGGTAGCTATAGATTATTCAACAAAATCAAACATCATCTACAAGTTCAACAATAGATGAATAAGTCTCAAAAATTTCAACAACAGTTACAAATATGATTATTCTGATGATGCCCACTTCGTTATAACTTCAATTTTGATAGGAACCAGAAATCGTCAACTAGAATAGGCATCGAAGCACGAATGAATGCTAGAACAACAAAGATTGATCCGACAATGGCCATCAAGGACTCAAAATATGGAAACACACAAGCTAGAACTATTGTGCTGAACAACAATAACCATTCTAATCAGCAACCTAACAGGTGTCCAATTCTTGTAATTTTCTAATAATCCACTTTCTACGCCATTTGCCAGCGGGGTTTGCATCAATGCATATCTAGTAATTGGAATAAACAAAGTGGTGTAAATCGCTACTTCTGTGCTAGCTTTCCCTGTTGGTAGATTCAATGTAATTTGTGATTCGATATCGTCCCCATTCATGAGATACCCCACAATTGCCATTGACACGAGGGTTATTGTTGTGACAATAAAGCTTGAAAACAAGACCTGCAAGCTGGTTATGCTCAAGAAAAGAAAAATGTGATGGGATTTGGAGAAGAACAACACTTCAAAGAAAATGTAGAGACAATGGACCCTTCACATCGTAGACTAGAAAATAGTACTCAATAAGCATTTCATAAATCATTTTTTTAAAGAACCCATCCATTTTGCTACTGCTAAAAATGCCACAAATTTTTCCTTTTTTTTTATGTTCAATTTTTTTTTTTTTTTTTTGGGTGAACAAAATGACATTTCTAATATTGAAGTGATACACTTTAAAAAGGTGCAATTGTTTACTTTACTAAACTGATATATGCCTCATGTTGAAGTGTTCATAGAAAGGACAACTGGATGTCCTGCAAAACAAACAATGTACAAGCTGACAACAGTACAAAGGCCATCCACATTAACCAAGGTTCCTTTTGCATGAAAGCCAACACCATTGAAAGCACCAACACAGACAACAGAGATGAAGATGATGAGGCAAGAGAACACCCTATGGCCGAGACATGTCAATTAATAGCATCGAGGGCAGAATCACAAGCACAGTGATTAAAACAAACGATTGTGTTCCCTCAACAGTTTGTGTTCCAATCTTGATCGTGAATTTTGGGAAGAGCTTATGTAAGTTGTCAGCTTCAAGTATCAAGAGGCCTATTCCAACGAGGTACAACTCTGAGTTCATGATGGTTGTGACTATGATTCGGCCTGTTTTACCAAATGCTTGTTCTGCAATGTTGATGTAAGATCTAATGGATGGATCAGCATCAAGACATGTCTTCAGTAGTAGTCTAGTGTAGAAGGTCATGGGGGCGACGATGAAAAATAACAGTAAGCTTAACCAACCATCGCTTGAGAGGGCATAGGGAACTATCAGAACACCAATTCCTGTGAAATCAAACCTTTGCTTATAATTTGTAAATTATTTGTGCAGTGAAAAAGAACATTTGAGTTGAAAGAAAATAATTGAAGGAGAGAATTGTTTCTCTCCAATTTAGTCTTGTGATTGGATTGTTCCAGTCTAGCAATTTGGGTCCACAACGGGATCTATTAAGATGATTCGAATTGTTCATCTTTTATCTTCGTGTGTATAGATTATCCCCATAAAAATTTGATCGGATAGTTGTAGCCGTATAATTTTATCATATTTGTCTTTTAAAAAATAAATAGTATAAATTGTTCGGATCATATTAACCAGTGCTATTGTGATCCTAAAAATTAGAGTGGAGTCACAAACTCAATTGGAGAGAAATTGCTCTTTAAAAATATGAAGTTGGACTATTCTTTGTCTTCAAAATATTTTCTCCTTTACAAGTGAAAATTTTGGAATATGAAAATCTCAAAAATGTGGTTGATCAATTCAGAATACACTAACTGTGTGGACTGATTTCCGCAATAGTGTAAGATGGAACTTTGTGGACGAACCCTGGTGCACCAATAGGTGAAAGCCTACACAAGGAACAAACGGTTAGGCTGCCCGACCGGGGGTTGGTCAGAAAACCCTCCGACGGTCGAGTCAGTACCGAAATTTGGTAGAGAAAAGGTAGCATAAACGGGTAAGTTTATAGTGTGAAGAGGCCCCCCTTTCTCAAGGAGAGTAAGGTTACCTTTTATAAGGATCGTATGACTTGTTCATCAAGCTTCCTCTTTCGCTGCCTGGTACTCAGCCATCCCTATTCACCGCCTAGCACTCAGCTATGATGCTAGTACACCCCTTACTAGAGGAGAACAAAGATTCTATTGAGCGATTCTGTCGTTCAAGGGCACCACGCGCCCTTTACTTACATGGTGTTGGTTGATCTGTTAGCGCTCATGTGTCTTGGAGTATGAGCCTTGGATTCAAAGTTATGGATTAACCCACTTCGGAGTGGGGATGGGTGCTAGGGTTAAGCCCATGGCCTTCCCTGCTTCGGAGTGGGGAATGGGCTAAAATTAAATCTCTAGCTCAGCCCATATTTGAGTGGGAGAAGGGCCCCACTTCGAAGTGGGGACCTTTGTCTAGGTTCCATACAAATAGGCATGAATAATTGTGCCCCTTCATTTGCGCCCTTGCTTAAACTGAAATTTGTTTAGTGGAAGCCATTATTGTATCTCAGCCAATTTGTTCAAAGTGTACTCCGACCTTCATGCTTTTGAACGATTTTCAGCCTTAAATTATTTTATTTTTTATTTTTTATAAACATCTCGGCCCACTCACAGCTTTTGATTAGGCTTAGCTTGTATGTAGATTGTCGTAGCTGCCACTTTTTGACTTGTAAGTGCAATGTTTGCTAATTCAAATGGTTGATTTTGCATAGGCAAGTTATGTGGGTCCCAAAATCCACCGATTTCCTTACTTCTTCATTTGCTCAGCCCTGTCTCCATGGCCTTCAATTTATATAAACAATTAGCGTGAGTGCTAGGCCTATTACTTTTGACTTTCAAACTCTTTTGTTTTTGGGTAAATTACAAATACACCCCCTGAGGTTTGTTTAAAATATGAATTGCCTCCTGTGGTTTGGAAAATTACAAATACCTCACTGTCAGAATTTTTTATTTAACAGAATTAATTGAAAGGTGAAATTTCTAGCTGTTCACCTAAACAATAATAAAATTATCTGAATTATTAATTAAAATAAAATTTTAACATTATTAAAAACTGTTAATTAACTTGATGATTTATTAATAAAATGACCTATTTTTTATGAAATTAGAAACCTTAGAGGGCATAATGTAATTTCTAAAACCACAGGGGTAATTTGTAATTTAAGTAAATCTCAGGGGTGTATTTGTAATTTATCATTTTTAAAGTCGAACTAGACTCAAGCTCAACAGGGTCTTCTTTCCCCGCTAATTCTGACAAGCCTGTTCCCTTGGCTGTGGTTTTGTTGGGCTGCAGTGGCGCGGCCTGGTCGACATGCCAGCTTGTCGTGCACACATTCAGGGCCTTGGCGTTGCAGCATGGCATGCTTGCGGCTCCAATGGATCCTCGTTAAGGAATTTAGATTGTACTCATTCCAATTACCAAACTCAAAGAGCCCGATATTGTTATTTATTGCCACTACCTCTCCGTGTCAGTAGGCTGCAGCCTTGGCCGCAACACAGGTCGCAACCTTGGCTGCCACAGAATCGAGAGCTCCAAGTGGGCCATTTTTGGTAAACAGACGGGATAACTCGAAAGCCGGCCAGTGCTGTTGCCTTTCAAAATCTGATCATTACTTCGGTCTTTTGTGCAGCTCGGTCATTATTCATTGGTTGTGCCTCTACCTTCTGATATTGCTCTGCCTTGCATTTTATATATATATATATATATATATTTTGGCTCGGTCCTACAGTTAGGTTTCTAACCCATCTGAAGAATATCTTGTTCGGTCCACCCAAATAAGCTGTTTGTGGATCAGTGTATTGACTATGACACTTGTACCGTTTCTTCCAATTTGAAAATTGTAGGAGCTCTTCCTTTCATAGGTTCACAGTGTAGCTCGGCTCTGACCCTACATGTACTTTCATCTGCCAAACAAACACGTGGCTATTAGGAATGGCAACGGGACAGGGCAGGGCGAGCCTGGGACCGCACTCCCCATCCCCGATCCCTAAAGCTACAAAATTCCCTGTCCCCGTTCCCGATCCCCGACGGGGAACCCATCACTCCCCCCGCCCCCGTCTCTAACGGGGACCGGGTTTCCCCAACCCTGGAAAATCCCCGCAGCTCTCTCCCTCTATGTTTAGCTTTCTCTCCCAATAATAAATTATCAACAACATCATTTTCATCAACAATAACATCATCAACGGCAACATCATAAAAAAGAAAAGAAAATGGAGACAGATAGAGACACACACGGCGACACACACACATGCATATATACATACACACATAAATGGCAGGATCTAATCTTCTCAGATTTGAGATGTGAGATGTAAAAAAAAGGGAATCGATCGTGGCAGGATCTGGTCAGATCTGCCCAGATCTATCATGGCGGAAATCGAAGCCAGAGTATGAAGGTTCGGCGGTGGCCCAGAGGAAGAGGCGATGGAAGAGGAGAAGGCAAGAGTGTACGTATTGTCGCGGAGGAGGAGACAACGCCGTCGCCATTGAGGAGAGAAGAATGAATGAGAGAGAGTCGCCGCCGACTGTGGAGAGAAGGGTGAGTGAGAGAGAGTTGTTGCCGATTGCGAAGAGAAGATAAAGTGAGAGAGAGTAGACAAAATAGAGAGAGAGAGAGAGAGAGAGATCAGAGGAGAAACATACATGGGGGCTTATATATATGTGTGTGTGTGAATAAATAGAAGGTATTATGGTAATTTTATTTCAGGGAGATATGGGGACGGGGACGGGTCGAGTCCAGGGCTGTGAAAGCTATCCTCGTCCCCGGTTCGAAACTAATCAGGGATTCAATTTTAAATACCATCCCTGGCCCATCGGGAGTATTTTTCGAGAAAAAACCACTCTTGTCGGGGACGAGGGAGCGGGTCCCCGTCGGGCCGAGTTCAAATTGCCATCCCTAGTGGCTATCTTGGACTGGCATTTTCTCTCTCTAAAACTTCAAATTTTGTTGACCCAGTAGCTTTTCTTCTTCTCTCAGGCATTTGATTTTCAGCTTCTCACTCTAGCAACTTCATTTCTACCGGAGCAAGTTTTGAAGACCCATATTTTCCGACGTTGCTGTCAGCTGGTGTAGTTAGTTGTCGTTGGCTTCTCACTGTTTACAACAAGCTTGGCTCCACACCATTGTCACTGCTGCGTGAGTTCGTACCGTTGATTTTCGACACTATTCATTTATTCCGATGGTGTTCTCAGTTGGTCTGCAACTTTCAACTAGCTTCTCTCGTTGTCATTGCTTCGATTTTGGCACCATGTCCCTTGTGGCAAGGTTGCCTCGCCATCGTTACTATTCTGAGATTCCGAAGCACCTCGTCCTCTTCCTATCTCCCATCTCCGATGATTAACGCCGTCAGTTTTGGGGTTTTCACTATCGAAGTTACTGCTGTTGCTATTATTGATTTTGACGTGACTGTGGTTGATCCGCGACCTTCATCAAGTTTTTTGTGTTGTCGTTGTTTTTATTTTAGCGTTGTGCGCGATCAACGATTTGATCGCCAACATCACACCTCATTGCTTCAAAACAACGTTGTGAGTCTTTGTAATATATATATATATATATATATTTTCTGTTACCTTCAAGTAGTTGGTTGTAATTTGTTGATTTTGACTTTTGCTATAATAAAGTTGCTTGTGGTGCATGTAATTCCATGAACTCATGCCTGTCCTTTTTAATCCTTGTTGTCTGTCATTGCTCAAATTTTTGACATTTATTGGAGGCCCTCTTCAGCGTATAATTTTTTTTACACCAAACCATAAGAAGTTGGGTTATCAGGCTCTAAATTCAGTAGTTGCCTGGCTATAACCTCTCCCATTTGCGTGTTCTTATGAACTCTGCAAGTAGCAAGCAAAGCACCCAATGCAGAAGTTCTTTGTCCTAATGGCAAACAATTCAGAAGATCATACCTTTCTTCAATTCGTCCTGCTCAGCTTAATAAATCTATCATACACCCATAATGCTCTTCAATTGGAATTAAAAAAATATTCTTCTTACATGGACTTGGAAATATTTAGGCCTTATTCTACCAAGCCTGAATGACTGCATGCAGAGATTAATGAAGTGAAGGTTACCGCATCCGGTGCAACTTTTTCCTCCTTTATTCGGTCAAACAATTTAAGTGCTTCCACGCATTTTCTGTGCATCCCATGTGGAGCAATCATTGTGTTCCATGATGTCAAACACCGTTCACTCATGTGCTCAAACAGAGCGCTAGCCATGTTTAGTTTTCTATATTTTCCAAAAGTAGTAATTAGAGAATTGATGACTAGCATTTCTAGCTCCATTAAAACCCGGTATATCCGACAATAAACTTCCTTTGCTTGATTTAAACATCCCAGCTAAGAAAATCCCTAAATCAGGCTCAAAAAAGTGACAGAGTCGGCATTTACTTTTCTCTTTACATCATGCGGAAAAGAGCTATGGCTTCATCAGCACACTCGTGATGTACATAACCCATCATCATTGATGTCCATGAAACCAAGTCTTTATATTTTGTTCTATCAAAGACTTGTCCACAAGAGTCTATGTATCCACATTTTGCATACATGTAGATGACTTGATTAGCTATTTAACTATGCAAATCCAACCCGTGTCTGAATATATATCCATGTGACTTTACTTTTGGCAAATTCCCACTTTTTCCTTCTATGCCCTGTTTTGAATTTGGATTTTGATAACTCTGTTTGCTAGGCTGATATGTGTCATTACTCCTGTTGTGCTGATGCAATTTCAATTTTCTCATTTTTTTGTTGAAATTCCTGGTAGGTTTGGCTTCACACCGGTGCTTGTTTGATGCCCTGATTCTAGCGTTGTAAGTCCCTAATCCCATGTCTCTCCTTTAGGCTTTTCTTATTGTTGATTGTCACCTTTATGGGTCATCCAATGATTTTTGGCCTCTGTTGGGTATTGCATCTGGCATTTGAGTTCTCCACCATTTAGTGCCATAAACCCAAAGACTTAAGGCAAACCATGGGTAAATTTATGAGTTTAGTCAACAATCCATCCAAACTAGCCCTTTTCCACGAGAAATACCATATTCCTGAAGATGTTACACTGGTGTTAGGGGGGTTAAACACACTTCGGTCACCAACCGACAACACTCTGCCTTTTCCCGTAGGAGCCATCGTAGAAGGGGGAGTTCGGTTCCCCTTTGATCCTTTGTGGCTCAAGTTCTTTCATTCTTCAAACTCTAGCCCATGGAGATATCCATGAATACTTTTAGGATTATAGGTGGCTTCGTAGTCCTTAACAAATTGCTCGGCCTTAACTTAGAAGTATGGGACATACTCCATTGTTACAACTTCTCCCATCACCCGAGTGGCACCTTCTACCTTAGAGTTTGGTCCGATGTACCCCAAATGATCTTAGACCTTCCTGATGCCAATAAGCATTCGAAAGATTTCTTCACAATAGGAGGGAACTTCGAGTATCCGGTCGACGTAGAGGACCGACCAATGCGAATATCTTGTGAGGGGGGGTGGTCCAGGTTAGCTTTTGTCCTTAATGCTTTATTTCCATACTTTGGATGTTGACTCTCTCTTTTGTTGTATGGCTTTGATAGGTGCTTCTCGAATGAAGAGGAGGATAAACAAAGAGCATCCGGCCGACCTTGAGACTACCTTCACGTACCCCGACCGAGTTGTGACAAAGTTGCTTAGTTACTTGGTCACTTATAAGCACAACCTTAATGAGAGCAAGTTTCGTGTGATTGACTACTTTAGGAAGTCCCTAGAGAGGTCGTTCGAGCAACAAGCTTGTGACAACACTGAAGCTTCTAGTTCCACCGTCGTTCGGTCACCAAGCAGAACTATGAGTGAGAACTCTCTTCCTGACGACCAAGAAGGCATGACTCGCCGAAAGCTTGACCTTACAACTTTTTCTTACAGTACAGACCCTATTCTTGAAGTGGCTATTGTGACCGCTTGGCCTATCGAACAAAGAGTCTTGGTTCCAAAACAGTCCATATAGACTTCCAAAGAAGTTCCTTCTTCTATTCCATCTATTACAACCCATACTGAAAAACTGAGGCGTTCCAAGAGGAAGGAGTAAAGGAAAGGATGTTGTTAAGGGCTCCGAAGAGTAGACTTTGTCTGAGAAGTGGCTGCCTCATTTGGAGTATAAAAATCGGCCTATCACTGTGGCTGACAGTTTAACAGATTCTCGTGAGTTGGCATTCTACCTGTCCGAGGCATTACTCCTACCCCTGGACATGGCTGAGTGTAATGTGGATTCTGAATCTCTAATAAAAAATGGTGACCGTTATAAGTGTTCCTCTCTTAATTTGATTGCTTTCCTATCCTTTTTCAATAAACTTCTCTAAGTGTTTTATCTTGGTCATTGACAGTTGGCGCAGCGGCTTCATGTTTTGAAGCAGCATCGCCTAGAGCAAGTAACAAACTTCAACCAAACTACAAAGGTGCTTGCTGACGCTGAACTTGCTTTGAAGTCGATCGAAGCCGAACAAATAAGGGCCGAAGAGGAGGCTGCCACTACTAAAGCGTCGGCCATTGCTATGGAGAAGGCTTTATTGGAGGCTGGGAAAACTACTATGGTGGCTCTGGCTACCAAAAAAGAGGTCAAACAGAGAAAGGCTGAAGACCAAGCTAAGCTTATTGAAGAGGCCAACCAGAAGGATTAGGATGAGGCTGAGGTAGATTAGGCCCAACAAGGGTTGGAGCTGAGGGATGGCTTATTTGCCAAGGGTTGGATAGAGGCCCTTTGTGCTGTTGGAACCGAGGAGACTTTTGTTCTCTTCAAGGACATCCCCGTTCCATTTAAGACTGTTACTGCAAGGGCTGCTAAAGCAAAGGAGACGTCAGTGGCTGAGACTTCGGAGGCCACCCCTTCTGTTTTTCCCCCTTCATCTATCGAGCCTTATATCTGAATGAGCAAAAAGAACCTTGTAATGAGGCTTAGTAGCCCTTTACTTTCTTTTTCTTTTTTTTTTCTTTTCTTTTCTTACAAGTGTTGGAGTTCGGCTAGTTAGACATCGTCATTTTGTAAGGCTGAGCTCCCTTTTTGTAATAGACAATTTATAATAATGTCATGCTTTGTTGAATTTTTGTATGTCTTGAACTTCAATCTTTAATTTTTGCTTGTATGTGTTATGCATGCCTCGGCCGAGGGGCTTTGTAGAGAAGGAGGCCACCTGTTCGGTCAGACTAGGCTTTGTGCCTTAGAAAAAGTTGAGGAAAGAACTTTCCATGCCCCTCAACCGAGCAGAGGCTCCGTAGAGAAGGAGATCACCTATTCGGTAAGACCAGGATTTGTGCCTTAGAAAAATTGGGGGAAAGAACTTTCCATGCCCCAGGGCGAGTAGAGGCTTCGTGGTCGAACGAACCGTTTATTCGAATAGAATAGGCTTTGTGCCTTAGGAAAATTGGGAAAAAGAATTTTCCATGCCCCCCTGTCGAGCAAAGGCTCCGAGACTACATAAGTTGCCTGATTGATCAAACTAGGCTTTGTGCCTTAAAAATATCTAGTTGGATTCGGTCGAGCATTTCGTTGCTCGACTATTACTTGGATTCGGTCGAGCATTTCGTTACAAATATCTAGTGTAACTCGGCTCTTCGTTGAGCGCGAGTTATTACCATGGACCGTGTTTTCAAGTAACGATACTTGGCACAAATTCCACCAAGCTATACCACTTGGCGCCTTACTCCGACCGAAGGGTCGAGGTTACGGGCTGGGGCGTAAGTTAAAACCCGTAACCCGTTCTTGCTCAATTGCCGAGTGAAAATATGTGCAACACATATGAAAAGGAACACAATTTGTAAAGAAAAGTTGACTTCATTGATACTGATAAAATGGGGATTACATTTGAAAGATGTTCGAGTCATTATATTATTGATAGTATTTCTTTAAATTGGCAACATTCCAAGGACGAGGAATGGGTTGGCTTGCTAGTAAGCTTCGTTGTAAGCTCCGTTGCCCAAGGCAGAGGTGACTTTGTACTGCCTTTCCCAGTTGGGTCCAAGCTTCCCTTCTCTAGGGACCTTTTTGTGATCAATGACTTTCCTTTGTACCAGGTCTTTAGATAGAAATTTTCTGACAAACACATTCTTATTGAAGCTTCTGGTAAGTTGTTGCTGATAGGCTGCCAAGCGAATGAGGGTTGCCTCTTTGCGTTCCTCTGCTAGGTCTCGAGCTTGAGTGATGGCTTCATGATTGTTTTCTGGTTCGAAGGTTTCAGACCGAATTATGGGGAGATCGACCTCTAGAGGGATGACGGCCTCCATTCCATAAGTGAGGGAATAGGGCGTCTCCCTTGTCGATCGCCTCAATGTAGTCTTGTATGCCCATCAAACATTTGGTAGTTCTTCCATCCATTTACCTTTGGCTTTCTCGAAGTGCTTCTTAATCCCATTAATGACTGTTTTGTTGGATGCTTCGGCTTGACCATTGCCTTGAGGGTAGACTGGAGTAGAGTGTATAAACTCGATCTTTAGGTCAGAGTAGAATTTCTTGAAAACCTTCCCATCAAACTGGGTACTATTATCAGAGAGGAGGACTTTAGGGATGCCGAATCGAGCGGTGACACTCCTCCAAACGAACCTTTTTATGTCAGCTTCCTTTATGCTTGTTAAGGCTTCAATCTCAACCCACTTAGTGAAATAGTCAGTGGCAGCAATGAAGAAAATTTTGTTAGCAGTATCCCTTGCTAGAGGTCCAACGATGTCCAGACCCCATTGGGCAAATGGGCATGGGCTGGTGAAGGGAGTTAGGTACTTGGCTGGTTAATGAATGAATGGCGCAAACCTTTGGCACTTGTTGCATTTTTGGACATACTGATGGGCGTCTTTCTACAAATGCGGCCACCAGTACCCATGAGTGAGGGCTCGATATGCCAAGGACTGACCTCCAGTGCGATTGCCACAGATCCCCTCATGGATTTCATGAAGAAAGTTCTCCACAAGATTAGGGTGAACACCAAGAAGACATCGATTAAGGTAAGACTTTTAGTAAAGTTTGCCCGAGAGTGAGACCCAAAATCGCACAACTCGGTGCCTTGTTTTATGTGTTTCTTTCTTGTCATTTGGAAAGGCGCCATTTTTTAAGAAGGCAAGGAGAGAGTCCATCCAGCTCGGGCCGAGGTCAATATAGAGGATCGAGCTGGGTGGATCAACAGTTGGTTGAGGAACAAATTCGATCCATATCTTGCGACCATTTCTAGAGTCCACCAAAGAGCCAAGAGAGGCTAAGGCATTGGCGTGGCTATTTCCATCACAGCCAATTTTCACAACCCTGATAGCTTAAAATTTGCGGATCAGGTGCTTGGTTTGTTCAGCATAGGATGCCATTCAGTCATCACGAGTTTCGTATACTTTAGTCAGTTGGTTCACCGTGAGTTGGGAGTCACTATAAACAAGCAATTCCTCTGCATTAAAGTGTTCGGCACTGCGTAGACCAGCTAGTAGAGCCTCATATTCCATTTCGTTGTCGAAAGCCTTCCATTCCAATCTGATGGCTTGCTCCTAAACAAACCCCTCTGGTGAAATAAGGACCATCCCCTGCTCCAAAACCCTTTTGGTTAGAGGATCCATCAACGAACAACTACCAGACGTCACCAATGAAAAATTTCCATGCTCAGCGGGGGTTTAATAAGTGCTGTGGATTCTGGTTGCTAAGGTCGAGCTTCCTTAGAAGGACTGGTCTGTCTAGAAGTGAATTCAACCACGAAGTCTATTAACACTTGAGCTTTGATAGTGATCTGTGGCGGGAATTTAATGTCAAACTCCCCCAGGTCTACTGCCCACTTCACTGTACGACCCGAGAAATCAACTCCGCTGAACACAAACTTGAAAGGGTACTCAATGAGGACATTGATAGTGTGTCCTTAAAAGTAGTGAACAATCTTCCTAAAGGCGATCAGTAGGGCGTATGCCAGTTCTCTAGTGGCAGGTATCTGGTTTCGACATCCAGGAGGGTTTTGCTAACGTAGTATATTGGTTGTTGTTCCTTTCATTCCTCTCTAATCAAGACTACACTCACAACGTGATCGGAGACAGCCAAGTAAAGAAAGAGCTCTCCGTTGGGGACTAGAGTGGACAAGAGAGGAGGGAAGCAAGATACTTCTTCAACTTTGTGAGTGCTTCGGAGCATTGGCCATCCCATTCGAAGTCTACCTTCTTCCTTAGGAGCTAAAAGAAAGGTCTCATTCGATCAGAAGACCGACTAATGAAACGATTCAATGCTGCGGCCATACTAGCGAGCTTTTAGAGTTCCTTAGCCTTTGTATGTGCCTCAATGTCTTGGAGGGCTTTGATCTGGTCGAGGTTGACTTCAATGCACACTTGGTCATGATATATCTCAAGAACTTCCCTGAACCTACCCTGAATGCACATTTCGAGGCGTTCAAGCGAAGCTTGTGGGTCTTCAGGCCTCCATAGTCTTGGCTAGTTGGTCGTTGAACATTTTAGTGACCATCCGTTGATAGGTCGCACCGGCGTTCTTCAGGTCGAAGGGCATCACTTTGTAGCAATAGGTGCCTCTTGGGCTAATGAACGTTGTCTTCTCCTGATTAGGGCCAAATATGGGGATTTGATGATAGCTACAGTAGGTATCCAGGAAGCTCATCCGTTCATGTCCTGCAATTGCATCTACCAGTTGGTCTATCCATGGGAAAGGAAAGTGGTCCTTAGGATAAGCTTTGTTGAGGCTAGTGAAGCCGACGCACACCCTCTATTTTTTGTTCTTTTTCTTCACCACGACAGTGTTAGACAACCATTTCGGATATTGTACCTCTCGTATGACCCCTACTGCTAGAAGCTTGTTTACCTCTTGGATGACCGCTTCTATGTGTTTTGCGGACGATCGTCTGCTCTTTTAAACTGCGAGCTGAGCTACTAGTTGGACATTGAGTTGGTGGCATGCAAAGATTGGGTCCAACCCAGGAGTCTCGTAAGCAGACCAAGCAAATACTTCGATATTCTTGCGGAGGAAAGCTAGCAACTGCTCCTTCTCTCCGGCGAGAAGGGAAGTGCTGAGCAGAAAGAACTTGTCTGGATCTCCTCCGTCCACCAAGATCGTTTCGAGGTACTCCATCATCTTCTCTGTTGGTACTCTACCAACGTCTTCCAGTATAAGCTGATCAGACAGTTCGACCATTTGGACTTCCTTGCATGCTTGTTTAGACTTCATGGCGGCGATAAAACAGTGCTTTACCGCTACTTGGTCACCCTTGATCTCCTCCACCCCATTCTCTGTTGGAAAACGGATTACCTGGTGGTAAGTGAATGGCACCGCCTCCATTGTATAAATCCAAGGTCGACCGAGGATTGCATTGTAAGGAGATGAAGTGTTGATCACTAAGAAGTTGATAGGGACCACTTTGGACTTTGCTATGACGGACAAGGTGATCTAGCTGAGCGGCCACTTTGTTTGTCCATTGAAGCCGACCAGAGGGGAGATTACGGGGATTAAGTGTTGCTCATCAAGACCCAGCTTTTTGAAAAGGTCATAATACATAATGTTAGCGGCGTTCCCTTGATCAATTAGGACCTGTTTCATATCAAATTTGTTCGCCATACCGCCGGTGACGATCAGGGCATTAATGTAGGGATGTTGGATCCCTTCTAGATCCTTCTCGGAGTACACAATGTCGAACTGAGAGGGTTTTCCTTCCGTTATGGACTTTTTGAGCAGTGGTCCTACTGACATGACTTGTTGCAAGTGCGTGGCTCTTTGAATCTCGTCATAAAGGGCATTCTTCTTTTAGGGGTCGGTTATCCCGTAGATGACATTGATTACCAGCCTTGGGGATTGGTCCTCTGGTGGAGGGGCTAGGGGTTGCCTCTGCTTTGCCCTTGTTTTCTCCACATCGATCCATTGCTAGAGGTGGCTGGTAGCGACCAAGTCTTCGAGATACCTCTTAAGGTCTCTACAATTCTGTCTCTTATGCCCTTTCTCACGAATCGCCACTCCTGATAGCGCCGAGTAGGGTGCCCCATCATTTTAGGGGGCCAAACGAAGTAGGGTTCTCCCTTGATTTTTTCCAAGAGCCTATAGATTGGCTTCGTGAACACAATGCTTATGGCTTCTGTGATAACCCTGTTCCGTACTATGCTAATTGGACCTTATTATGAATATGATTATGTGTTTGATATGTTTGTGTGTGCCGTTTATGTGAAAATATGTAGTTTTGAATTTCTATCTGTTCACCGTAGGAATATCTGTTTGATCATCTGCTTTGAAATTTAAATTGAAGGCCTTATCAGCCACTGAAACCAAAATTGATTACGCCATTGTGATTAGTGTCATTTTTAGAGCCTATGGTGAAATTTAATTGAAAATTAATTCGGATCAAATTAAGTAGATTAAATTGGTATTATAGTGCTTAATTGTTTAATATTGTTAATTATGATTAATGGGACTTATATAGAAGTGGAGCACTACACTCAAATCTTCCCTTTAGCTTCATTTTGGCTGAAATTACTCTAAGAAAGGGGGAGAGGGTCGGCTAGAGTGAGAGAGAGGGAAACAATTGGAGTTTTGATCTTGAACTTGAAAGATTTGAAGACCAACTCAAGAATTAAGCATAAGTTTGGAAGATTAAAGCTCCTAGGTGAGTAATCAATCCTTAATTCGTGAGTTTAATGTTGTGATTTTGTGAATTCAAGTTGGTTGGTGATCAAGAAATGGAATTGTGTTGTATTTGATGAATTTGAAGTCTATGTGTGCATGCATGTAGAGAATTGCTATGAAATTGCATAATCTAGCATGTAATATGTGAATTGTGAAGAATTGAGCATTGGAGCATACATGCAAGCATGGTTTTGTTAATTTTCATGTTTATGAGCATCATTAGTGCTATTTGAAATGGAAATGAGGTCAAAATGGACATGTATGTTGATTTATGGCAAATTTGAAGCCTATGCAAAGTTTGAATGTATGAACCTTGAGTTTACAAAGAAATGTTGATTAATTTGGAAGAATTAGGCCATGATTTTGAGCAATTGACCTCACCTTGCTTATATACTCATGTTATATAATGTGTTTGCATGCTTTGGAACCAAATTTATGGGTTTTGAACCTTGGAAGGTCGAAATTGAGCAAAAGAACAATTCTGAACTTTTCAGAATTTATGATGTCTGCTCGAGCGTGGGAATCGCGGCTCGAGCGGGGAATACGTGCTCCCAAAACTTTTTGCTGACATGGCGTCCGCTCGAGCGGAGAGCTATGTAGGATGACCTTCCGCTCGAGCGTCCGAGTTCACGCTCGAGCGTAGAATTGATGTAACCAGAACTTTTGCAGACCTATTGGGTCCGCTCGAGCGGGGAAGTCCAAGCTTGAGCGAAGACCCTTTTTCTGAAAATTTTGAAAGTGCGTTCTGTGTTTCGTTTTCCATTCCCTTTCACTTCTAAGTACTCTTAGGCATGCGTTAAACATTGTAAATGAGATAAGAAGATAAGAATGAAGCCTAAAGAGGAATATGCGAATTAAAGAACGGGTTGAATCGGTTGTGACCCATATGTGTCATGTGATGTGTAGGGTCAAGCTCCAGGGCAAATCAACCAGCCGATCACTTTGAGTAATATCTTGACAAAGATATCTGAAATATGTTGTTGTTCAATTGCTTACTTCTATGTAAGTTTATAAGTTTGTTAATTTGATTGGTGGACAATGTTTGCTATGACAAATGAATGGGCCAAAGGCCAGTTTGACATGAAAGTATGAGTGGGCCGAAGGCCAGTTTGACATGAAAATATGAATGGGTCAAAGACCATTTTGACATGAGTGAAAGTATGAGTGGGCCGAAGGCCAGTTTGACATGAAAGTATGAATGGGCCGAAGGCTAGTTTGACATGAAAGTATGAATGGGCTGAAGGCCAGTTTGACATGAGTGAAAGTATGAATGGGCCAAAGACCAGTTTGACATGAATGAATGAATGGGCCAAAGGCCAGTATGATCTAAGTGATAGAATGAATTGGGCCAAAGGCCAGTTTGACATGAAAGAATGAATGGGCCAAAGGCTAGTTTGACATGATAGAATCAATGGGCCAGAGGCCAATACGATCTGAATGATAGAATGAATTGGGCCAAAGGCCAGTTTGACACGAAAGTACGAATGGGCCAAAGGCCAATTTGACATGAAAGAATGAATGGGCCAAAGGGCAGTTTGACATGATAGAATCAATGGGCTAGAGGCCAGTATGATCTGAATGATAGAATGAATTGGGCCAAAGGCCAGTTTGACACGAAAGTATGAATGGGCCAAAGGCCAGTTTGACATAAAAGAATAAATGGGCCAAAGGCTAGTTTGACATGACAGAATCAATGGGCCAGAGGCCAGTATGATCTGAATGATAGAATGAATGGGCCAGAGGCCAGTATGATCCGAATGATGGAATGAATTGGGCCAAAGGCCAGTTTGACATGAATGAAAGAATGGTTGGGCCAAAGGCCAGTTTGGTACGAATGAAAGAATAAATGGACCAAAGGCCAGTTTGACATAAATGAAAGACAAATGGGCCAAGGGCCAGTTTGACACGAATAGATTGGGCCCGAGGCTGTCTGATGTGTTTGGAATTACAGTCAATTGATATACATATGTATTAGATAGAAATGTAAATTGGGCCCAAGGCCGTCCGATGTATATTGTTCCAATGTATCTCCTTTATTTGATATTATTCACTGGGCTTTCGCTCACGCTCATTCATGTGTTTGTAGGTGAGCCAAGAGAGGTCCAGACCCAGCCTCAGTGAAGTCTGTATGGAACAACTAAGGTTTTGAAGAGTCAGCCCTTGTATCTCACGCACGGGATACGTCTTCGCCCTTTTGTTATTTTGTGTTGTTTTGTCATATTGGCGAGGACTTTGGTTTACGTCTGTATATGGTTTTGATTGGCTGACCTAGACTTGAATGATCATGTCTGTATAGAACTTTATGCTACTGTATTGTCTGATGTGAGTTATTAATATCTTTATGTATGGTTTGTTATGATGTGCCATGTAAGCACAGCTCTACGGACAAAGTTTTAAATTCTGCTTCCGTTTGGCCCCTTTACTCTAATGAGTTATGTCTGATTTCGTTTGAGGCCGTAGGTAATTTCAGGATTACCGGCTGGTTATGTCTTTAACCCATGGGGACGGGTTCGGGTCATGACAGGTTCGTTGGATCTACTCCTTTTTTCTTTGATTTCTACTATAAGTTGCCTATTTTGGCCATACCTCTTTCTCTGATCCTCCCTCCTAGGTTGCTCCGCCCTATGTTGCCAAGAGGCCTTAAATCTATCATCTGCAACTGACACTTGCACAGAGGCAACGTCATCTTCCACACGAGCTCGCTCCTCTATCTGGGCCCTCAACTCTTTCAAGTTAGAGGCAGGTCATTTCGTCAACGACTACCTAAGCTTGTGTGAAGGAGAGAGGCCTTGTTTGAAGTATAGAGCTGCTAATGGCTCACTACAAACATCTTCTTCTAAATCGCCATATGCCTCCTAATACTGCCAGGCGTATTCGCGCAAAGACTCTTTTTTATCTTTTTGAGTATTGAAGAAGGTGTCCAATCCGTTCAGGATTCAGCTATTAGAAACAAACCATGCGAGGAAGGCCTCGGAGAGCTGAGCCCAATCATAGATTGATTGAGGATGAAGCTTGTCGTACCACTGAAGGCCATGCTCACCAAGGCTAGAGGTGAAAATCTTGCACGTGAACACATCGTTCTAATTTCAGAGTGACATCATTTGGCAATAGTGGCTGATGTGAGTCAGGGGGTCTGACTTCCCATCATAGAGGATGACTTTCGATGGACTGTACTTATGAGGAGCTTCCACCGCTTCAATCTCAGGGCAAAGGAGGGAAGAGACTAGTCGGTCCAGAGCACGACACTTTATGAACGGACAAATCTAGATGCTACCTTTTTCGATCATCGGTCATCCCCTCGATTATCGTTCAACCATCTCCTCAAGTCACGTGGTCGCTCATCATGACGGCTCGGATGAGGAGAGATTATTGAATGATGACTGATGTTCTTCTGTCTCTTGCAAGAGTCCTCTCGCGGATTCTCCGTCCCACTGTTGGCTTCATCACTGCATACTGGAATCGACTGGCTATGCTCACCACGAGCAGGACCGTAGTTGGACCGTTCCCGTCGTAAGGGCGGCGGAGGAGTGTGCCTCCGTTGTTGCGTCAGTCCCCCTCCAGACTTCTTTGGCTCACCTTGAGGCACCATCTGCTTTCTCTGTTGAGCACATAGCTCCTTATTCTCCAGACTCATCGAGTCGATGACACGATCACGGTGGTCCTTCTCAACAAACAGACATTAAGACAACTCATAGGCGATGGCGTGACGGCGCTTCGCCGTATCAAAGGTCGGACAATCGCAGTCCATCGGGTCATCGTTTCCAGTAAAGAAGGCCAGACCCTTGTCTTTGG
The DNA here is from genome assembly GCF_004153795.1 of Camellia sinensis. NCBI lineage: Eukaryota > Viridiplantae > Streptophyta > Magnoliopsida > Ericales > Theaceae > Camellia > Camellia sinensis. The sequence goes on along the minus strand of NW_021027845.1, from coordinate 298,016 downwards.
TTTTCTCCGTTCCAGGAGTCTTCTCTCTAATCCCAGGTTGCGAGGTTCCTTCAATACCTATTGTCAAAGTTCGTCACGAAGCGATCAACGAAAGTTTCCCACAGACAACGCCAAATGTGCAGACTGATTTCGGTAATAGAGTAAGATGGAACTTCATGGACAAACCCTGGTGTACCAATGGGTGAAGGCCTGCACAAGGCCGATAGAGGGTTGGTCAGAAACCCCTCCGATGGTCGAGTCAATATCAAAATTTGGCAGAGAGAAGGTAGAATAGAACAATAAGTTTAGAGTGTAAAGAGGTCCCTCTTTCTCAAGGAGAATAAGGTTACCTTTGATAAAGATCGTATGACTTGTTCATCAAGCTTCCTTTTTCGCCGCCTGGTACTCAGCCGTCCCCATTCACCGCCGCACTCAGTCGTGATCCTAGTACGCCCCTTAATAGTGGAGAGCAAAGATTCTGTTGAGTGATTCCGTCGTTCGCGAGCAGCACACGCCCTTTACTTACATGGTGTTGGTTGATCTGTTAGCGCTCATGTGTCTTAGAGTAGGAGCCTTGTAGTAAGTTATGGACTTACCCACTTCGGAGTGGGAATGGGTGCTAGGGTTAAGCCCATGGCCTTCCTCACTTCGGAGTGGAGAATGGGCCAAAACTGAATCTCTAGCTCGGCCCATCTTAGAGTGGGAGAGGGGCCCACTTCGGAGTGGGGACCTTCATCTAGGTTCTATACAAAGAGGTTTGAATAATTGTGCCCCTAGGAGACAAGATCTCAAAACAATTAGAGATGAATTATGATGAGAGAGGGATTAAGAGTTACCAAGGAATGCATTTGTGGTGTTGAAGCAAGCTTTCAAGAAACTTGATCATGAACTTTGATGAGTCAGTGGGGTCCGTAACTCGTTTGCCATTATTGCTTTCCTTCAATCAAAAAGGCTGCTGCAATTAATTTTTGAATTGAGAACGCTTAGCTGACAATGTATTCATGTCCAAAATTATCATGAAAACTAAATATATATATATATATATATATGGAAAATAGGTGTGATACTTGCACATAATTAAAACATATTTTGTTTGATTTCTAAATTTAAAAGTAGTTTCGAAAATTAAACCAAATAAGGTGATTAATTTTCATTTTCATACAATCCAGACAAAAGGTAAGGCTCACATATGGGATCCAGGACTAGGCGTTGTGTCGTGTCGTGCCATCTTGGATTCAAATTAAAATTACTTCAACACTAACTCGACCCGTTATTATTTCGTGTTATCGTATCGTGTCGTTTTCAATCCGTGTCCGGTTCGTGTCATGTTACCGTGTCATGTCAAAAATTTTCACTATTAATTAAAAATATTAAATGTACTGAAAATTTTAAAAAATTTATTCACAAGTTAAATTTAATTAAACTAATCTCTATTAAATGAAAATATTTATAAAAATATTTGATTTCAACTTAATTTTATTTTCTTAATTTATAAATATTATATTTTTTACTAGATTAACTTAAATAATAGACCAAAAAAAAAAAAACATTAAGTTCAATTAAAAGCAAAAACAAAACCTATATTAAACTTAAAATTGTATTTTACATACTTCTTAATAAATTGGATATAACTACATAAGAGATTAAACAATGTCATGATACTCTTTAATGAAAATAATATTAAATGTGTAACTAATTCTTCATTATACGGGTTATCTATGTCAATTTCGTGTTATACTGATTTGACACTAACCCGACCTGTTTAATATTCGTATTATCAGGCCGTGTCATATACGTATTCATGTCAGGAAATGGTCAACTCTAATCCATTAATTTCGTATACAATTCGAGTCGTCTTATCGTATCATGTCACAAATTTTCACCCTTAAGATCCACTCATGTAAGGGCCATCTCTTTAACTCTCTCTTATAATATATACTTTTTGTGTTTAAATTCTGTACAAGTAGACCTTTTTTGTAAAAATATAGAAGCTATTGATAATATTTTGGAGGCTTGAAAATTTTGGGAATTATTGAAGTAAATCGTGTAGATTTGGAATTTGTTCATTTGATTAAAGTATCAAAACAAATTTGGATTTTCTTTAATAGAAAAATAATTACTATGGCTCTACCAGCACCTTGTTATTTCCAAATGTGTCTTAAGCTCGGCCGGATTGGCCCGTGGCCTATTATTCGAATGACTGGTGGCCAGTTTGCTGTGATTGTTGGTGAACAAACATAAGCTCACAAGAGATGAGGCCCTCTGGTGCTCTGATTTGGTTTCCTGGACTGCATAAGAGCTTCACTTCCAATCTTTACCCAAAATCAGTGCCTACTGACAGAAAAGTCTGAATTCTTTCCATACATATATGATGATAGTGGACAACTTCGTAGAATATTTCAAGTGGAAAAAAAGAAACAATTTTTTGTGAACTGTACTTGTAAATATTGCAAAAAAGGGTAACCATGTGCTTACTAAAATGGGATGAAAACCTAAGGGTTGTTCAGTGATAATAATGAAAAAAAACGAACTTTTGAAGTTTACCATGCAAGGTGTAGAAAGGATAGCTATTGCTGAGGATGGATAGCAGCAGGCTTCAAAAGCAAATGGAGAACACATCATCAAGAGGACCTACATGTGCTATGTAGCTCAATATTTTGAAAGAACTTTTGGAATTGGAGGATTATAAATAGATACCAACAAGGTATGGAATCAGAAAAAGTGATACCGAAAGTAATATTATTTAATCAATATTAAAGTTGAGAAAGTTGGAGAGTCAATGTCATTTATTCTAAGTTGTTTTCACCATGCAAATGTGGATGTTTAGAAGGCAGAGTCACATAATTTATCATCAACCAGTCCTCATGTCAACTACCTTCCTCTACCATTCTTTGCAAGATTCATGCAGGGTATGATTGATATTCATGTAAACAATAAGGGTAAATTACAATTCATTAATACTTTCAGAAAATAATTACAAATTTATGAAACAAAATTACCACTAATTTGAAATTTTGTATAAAATAAACTTACAGTGAATTGTAATTTCCCCAATCAATAATACTAATTAAGGACTTTAGCACCATGGACACAGCCATTTTGATTTCAATAGTGCCACCCATTGATGCAAAATGTTACCACCTTTGCATAACATCACAGCCATTTTCATCTCAACAACTAACTTATGAGATTGAGTTCTACTCAAAATCGTATAATATAATATCATAAACAAAATACCCAGAAATGGATAGGGTGTGTATCCCTAACCTGCACATAGTAGGTGTAGCTGAGTGAACATGCTATGTGCGAGCAAGGCTGTGAAGCTATGAAGCACGGATACGGACACAGACACAACAATTCAAAAAAATGGGGACACGGACACACCGAGGGGGGGGGGACACGGCGAATTTTATTTTATTTATTTTTACATATTTTTATGTGTTATGTAGATTCATATTACATTCATCCTAAATCAAAATTAACAAACACTAACTGTGACGACCCAGAATTTTTCCCTCCGCTCGAGCGGAGGAGTTGACGCTCGAGCGGACTTTTGGGGTTCTCAGCAATTTTGCAGACGGCCTGAGATTCTGGGAGTTGTGAATCTCCGCTCGAGCGGAGAAGTTGACGCTCGAGCGGACTTTTGGGGTTCTCAGCAATTTTGCAGACGGCCTGAGATTCTGGGAGTTGTGAATCTCCGCTCGAGCGGAGAAGTTGACGCTCGAGCGGACTTTTGGGGTTCTCAGCAATTTTGCAGACGGCCTGAGATTCTGGGAGTTGTGAATCTCCGCTCGAGCGGAGAAGTTGACGCTCGAGCGGACTTTTGGGGTTCTCAGCAATTTTGCAGACGGCCTGAGATTCTGGGAGTTGTGAATCTCCGCTCGAGCGGAGAAGTTGACGCTCGAGCGGACTTTTGGGGTTCTCAGCAATTTTGGGGCTTCAATTTGGACACAAGAACGACCTAAAACGGAGTTCGGATGAGAGAGTTATACATGATTGAAGTTTTGAAATCTGTGCTGGGAGCAGGTCCGCTCGAGCGGGAATAGGGACGCTCGAGCGGGAATAGCGGGCCAGCAGCTTCAAAAACGGGATTTTGGATCATTTCAGATATTTTTTCTTCTTTCCTCTTCCTTCCTCTCTTCCTAAGTCCGAAACCCTAACTCTCAAACCTTTGATTTCATCTATTTTACCAACAATCCACCATGGTTTTTGCATCAAGGATGGGGAACAAGAGGGAATCAACGTTTTTACCCGATTGGAACTCGGATTTGCGAAGAATTCGGCTCAAAGCTTGCTCCTTTGTTTGATTCTTGAGGTGAGGGTTCTAATACTCTTCAATACTTACATCCACAGATAGATCCGAGGTAGTTTCATTGTATAATTGTACAAATTTTCATTTTTTGGGTATATAGAAGAAATTATGAGATTTTGGGAATTTCGGATTTGAACATTGGGGGATTCAATTGATGGGTTAAGGTGCTAGAGTATGACCCTTAAATGTATAATCAAGGACGAAATTGGGATGAAAGGTAATGGGTTAATAAGTTTGAATGTTCTTAACATTTTAATATTTTCTTGAAACCCTAGGTTAATTAAGGATGATAATCAAAGATTTGGCCCAAATTGAAGGTAGACTAATGAAATTGAGGTATTGAATTGTATGTGTTCAAGTTTAATTTGAATTTGGGAATATTTGGAAATTATGTTTACAATTTACGAATGAACCTTGTTATAAATGTTTGAATTCATGCTATCATGAAAAGGAAAAATTAGGAGAATAATTTAGTATGGATATGGATGACATGAACTCGATTTTTGGAATGTTAAAATGAGATTCAAGGGTTTATTTTGTATTATGTTGAATTGCCAATAGTATTAATGAACTAAATGATGTTGTACTATGATGAATTATGTTTGAATTACGTGACTTGTGTAGGATTAGCTACAAGGACGGACTACGCACCTGAACACTGTGAGTAGTAGTACAAAAAATGTACATGTTATTTATTGTTGATAATTATTGTCACTAATGCCCTGTTCTTTGTAAGTGTTCTACGAATACTATAAAAATTGGAAAGTTATATGACTCCATGTGAATTGGAAGTTATTTTGTTGTGTTACAAGTTTATAAGTTAAGTCTGTTATAAGTTTGCATATGTTATAAGTCAAGTATGTTATAAGCTCAAGAGCGTTACAAGTTTAATTGTGTGGCAAATTCAAGTATATACAAGTTTAAGTAAATTTGCAAGTTCAAGTATATACAAGTTAAAGTATGTGACGAGTTTTACGTATGCTACAAGTCCATGTATGTTACAAGTTCACGTATGTTAGAAATTCAAGTATGCTACAAGTTTAAGTACGATACAAGCTTAAATGTGTTACAAGTTTATGTATGATAGAAGTTCATGTATGTTCTAAGTTACGCATGTTGCAAGTCCAAGTATGGTTTCAAGTATATTTCAAACATATATCAAATATGGTTCCCAGTATATTACAAGTTCAAGTATGTTTCAGGTATGCTTCAAGTAAGTTACGAGCTCAAGTATGTTTCAGGTATATTTTAAATATGTTACAAGTTTAAGTATGCTTTATGCCACTTTCAAGGGCTTCATGCCTCTTTCAAGGGCTTTAATGCCAATATGTTTACAAGGGCTTCATGCCACTTTCAAGGGCCTTAGTGCCATATGTTACAAGGGCTTTATGCCACAAGTTACAAGGGCCTCGTGCCACACGTTTCAAGGGCCTCGTGCCACCATGTTTCAAAGGCTCTATAGCCATCATGTTTATGTTGCAGGATTGGGCTTAAGGCCATATGAAATGAAAACAGGAACAGATTAACTACATGATCTTCGCATTTATTTATGCATTGTTATGTATTATGTTTAAATTGTGCATTTATGTTTCATACTATTCACTGAGCCCGGCTCACCCTCTGTTATGTCTGTTTCTGTAGGCACTCAACCTGGAGATTCAACCTTCACCTGTGGCTTTTGTTACCCAGTTGTCAAACCCTGAGTATCAAAGCTATTAGATGTTGATTGTTCAAGTTATGGAGTTTTGCTACATTTTAATTTGTACCCTAATTGTCTGTTAAGATTGGCGTATATGTATATGTACATAGCTATCTTTGGGTGCATCACAATGTATATTATCTGCATTATATTTTGTTTGTGATCCTGGCATAGTAGTGGTAGCTCAATGGATATTATTCTTGTTATTATTATTATTATTATTATTTTTACGCTATTATATACTATTAAATGCTTCCGTTCAGGCCCCATAGATTATATTCATCAGGTTTTATGTCTGTTTTCTGAGGTGGTCATGCCCAAACTTTTAGGGGCAAGTTCTGGGTGTGACACTAACATAGTAACATTAATTCAATAAATATAACCACTACATTTAAACAAATTAATAGATCATCCATTCACAAAAAAGTCATAATAAACGATAACAAGAACTAAGACGAGAAGGGGAAAACATTCAATATCAACAATATTATTCACAAAAGCACTAAATAAGAGAGGCAAAAGAAAAAAAAGAAAAAAATTTGCCCTTCCGTGTCCCATGCCATGTCCCCATATGGACACGTGTGTCCCCGCCGTGTCCCCTACAAAAAAATCATTAAATTAAAGGGACACACTATATGGCGTGTCCCGTACGTGTCCCCAGCGTGTCCCCATGTCAGACATCACCACGACACTGATTTTGGAGTGTCCATGCTTCATAGCTGTGAGGTGAAGTCTCACATTGCCTGGTACAAAAGTAATGTGCAGTATGTAAGCATGAAGACACCCTCTCCTTAATAATTAGCATTTGAGAATGAGTTGTTTTACCCACGACCATGTAGCCATTCCAGGCTTTGAATAGAAAGCTTAATTACAATACGATATGCTTGAAATTTAACTAACATTTGCAGCAACAAAAGGAAACTAATAAATTCACACAAAGTTTGATCTCATGTCATGTATTCCAGGAGCATTGATCTCTGTTTCTCAAAAAAAAAGACAAAAAAAACAACGTTCACCTAACGCTTGGTTACAACAAGAGTGAGACATTAGTCTTTTTTTAATTCATTTTGAGTGGTATGATCTCTCATATAATAAAAAGAAAAAAAAATTGAAAAATAAATTTTTAACCATATTCCAAAAAATAAAATAAAATTGAGAGTTGTTTATTATTTTTTAGAATAGAAATAGGATTATTTACCAATAAATCCCACTTCACAAACTGTTATACCAATTAGTCTCACTTTTATTCTTTTGTTTCGTTTAGTCCTACTGGTGGGTAGATTTGGTCCTTTTTTTTATATTTTATTTTCCATTTTTGGTTTCACTATGTGAACGTTTGTGCCCTTGTGATAATTGGGAAGTGTTTTGCAGGACCATTTCTTGTTTGGAAACATTGCAGTTTTGGTTTGGCTAATTTGAATGATACATTCAAATACATTTCAGTCATTGACAAGTAGGGTGTGTTTGATTGGACGGACTGGAAAATAGGGGATTAGAATCCATCGGACTTGAGTCCTGGTGAATCCCCCGGACTATTTGGTCGAATTGGATATGTATCCTGTGTTTGTTTTTTCATGGGATTAGATGTCTGGATATGACTATTTTCAGTGAATCCAATGTTTGGTTGGACGGACTAGATAGGATAAATGAACAAAAGACTATTTTACCCTTTTTCAATTGTTTACTAAGTAATAACAATATTAAACATATCTTTAATATTTTAATTATTTTTAATCACAAATTCCAAATTATAGGGACTATTTGTGTAATTTGCACTTAATTTAATGTAACGAATATATCCCGTGACCAAGATAACGTAGTATTCTTTCATTTCTTCTATTCATTAATTGTCATGGGTTCAAAGTGAAACCGAAAATTGATATGACCGAATACTCAACACGTCTAACCAAGCATAAAGTGACTTACCGAGTTTTACTTTTACCACATAACAATTAATTAGGGGAAGAGATATATACCACGTCATCTTAACCACGTGGTTACAATAAATAATTTCTACCTAACTTATACCCGGTAGTTAGTAGGTATGAGTGGTAGGAGACTATTTGAAATAAAATTTTACATTTAAATATTGTCACTAATGAGATTTTAACCTTGTAATACATATATCGATCAATATTGTTTACTACACTCCAATATTAGCCTATATACGATTGCATCACTATTAGTTATACATATTTCAAAGGGTGTGTTTGATTGGACGGACTGGAAAATGGGGGATTAGAATCCATCGGACTTGAGTCCTGGGACTGTGAATCCCCCGGACTATTTGGTCGGATTGGATATGTATCTTGTGTTTGTTTTTTCATGGGATTAGATGTCTGGATAGGACTATTTTCAGTGAATCCAACGTTTGGTTGGACGGACTGGATAGGATAAATGAACAAAAGACTATTTTACCCTTTTTCAATTGTTTACTAAGTAATAGCAATATTAAACATATCTTTAATATTTTAATTATTTTTAATTAAATAAATTCGTTTTTTTTAAATTAAATAAATAAATAAATAAAATATCAATAAAATTTGTTTTAAATCATTACTGTATAACAAATCATTATTTTTTTTACATGCAAAACTTTACTGTGTTTGTTTATTTACACAATTAAATAAATTTATTTTTTTACACAATTAAATAAATAAATAACCACTAAATTTGATTTAATAAAATACTGTATAACCTGTATAAAAAATTTATATTATTTTTTTAATTAAAATTTTAAATAAATTTTAAATAAAACACATATTAAAATTTAAATAATGAAATTAAATAAATTATAAACAAAATTTTAAAATAAAACATCAATAAAATATCTATAAAAAATTATTTTAAAAATTTAAATAAATAAAACATCAATAAAAAGTTAAATAAAATTATTTTATTTTTAAATTGAGACATTTAAATTTTATTGAATTTTATTAAATATAATACATAATTAAATAGTAGAGGGTCAAAATGGTCATTTTCGCATCTAATCCCAACAGTGAATAGTCCCCCACATTCTATCCCACCCCCCCTAGGGCACAATAGTCCTCCATATGGGGGACATGGAGTCTAGCCGGACTCCATGTCCGGCGGACTAAAAAAAAATCAAACGGCGGATAAGGAACACTATTTGGATTATAATCCAAGTCATCGCTTGGTTACAACAAGAGTGAGACTAGCTCAATACAAATAAAGCCCTTGGCTATACAAAAGAAAATATGACACAAAAGTGAGTTCTTGCTTCAGAGTCCCTTCGAGTTACTACCTTGAATGAGGTATATCACCAACACCTAAAAATGGTTTTTCCTAACTAGAGTAAGCCAAAGCCTAGTAGGAACAATCTAACACATTATATGAATCTTAACAAAGATATAAATGCAATGTGCATATACAATGTTTATGACAAAACATTCATATTCTAGAAGGTTAATAAGTACCAAATCTCATACCTCAACCCATATTCCTTCAATTCACTTTAAGTTAATTTATTTAATCCCAATTCATGAGCCAATTTCATTTTCTTTTAGACAACCCAACTAAGACTACAACTCAGTAGTCCTCAAATCAACACAACTATCACATAAGCACTTCAAATTTACCGTTTTACGAAAATTTCGTCCGCGGGATCGGCACCCATGTATACGCGCAGTTTTGAGACTTTCACCCAAGACACACAGGCCAACTTAATTTCAATGGAGTCCATCCCTTATCTCCTTCCAAACATGGAGTACATCCTCTTTCTCCTCCTAAACATCATACATATAGAATGTATTTAAAACATAGTAATATTCAATGACAACCAACAAGAGATTAGTTTCAATTCACCTAATCCTCATGTAATTTCTACAGTAATCATAGCTATCCTCCACCAATAGTCCTATATAGATATTTCTAAATAGCTATTCAATCTCAGGATAGATAAACTATTCAAAATTCCACGAGTGAGAGATAATACATATTTAGCTTCACTATTTGTCTATATATATATATATATATCAAACCAATTTCACATTCACAATACCAATTCCATTCCTTTATACAAAAATAACTATTGAGACCATTCTAGGGCAAACTCCCATTTTCCCCAAATATCACTCTAAGTGTTCAAAATCAACCATTTTGCGCAATACAATGTTACATTTAACCCCATAACCATTTTCATAACATACACATGAAAACCCCCTTTTTATTTCACACCCAAACCCTAGGTTTGTCCACAATACACCCAAAACCCACCATTGTTACACAATAATCAAATAACTAAGTTAAAACCCACATGAAAGTGTAAGAAATCCCTACCTCGAAGTTAGGTGTTGAGCAAAGCAAAAGGGGAAATCCCAACGACACCGAAACCAATTTCTATTTGGATGAAAACGTAGCTCTTGGAAGGCTCCAACTTCTTCTCAAAGACACTAGGATAGAAAACCCAAGGGATCTAGGTTAAAATGTAGAGAGAATGTGGATTTTAGAGAGAGGGAGAGAGAGAGAGAGAGAGAGAGAGAGAGAGAGAGAGAGAGCTGGTCTAGGGTTTTTGAGTGAAAAGATATCAAAAAGTGATATAAAAGTGCTGCTACGAACTGATATACGCAAGGCTCGCTCGAGCGCAAAAATTGTCGCTCAAGCGACCAGACACGATAAGTGGCCTCGCTCGAGCACGAGATGCGCCAGTCGAGCATAGAATACATACTCCCAGAAGTTTTACAAACATATATCGTCGCTCGAGCGCAAGAAGTCTCACTCGAGCGAAGAACACTACCCTCCCAGTATCTCTGCAGGCCTACAAAAGTATTGGGAGTTCATAAAGCTCGCTCGAGCGCAAGAAGCCTCGCTCGAGCGAAGAAGCAAATTTCTGGACAACAACGATTTGAACGACTAACAACCAACCTGTTCGAAACATGCCCAAGATACTCCAATACTCAAACTCAAAAGGGAAAATGAGGGAAAAAGACATTAATAAAAATATTAAACCACGAAACCCGAGTCCGGAATACAACAAAGGTTGGGTCAAAACCGGAATTGCTATAAAGGGATGGTACATTGACTCACACGATGTCGATCCCTTGCTCGAGGGAAAAGAATGGACCTATGAGGGTTCCTCTTAGAAAACCTATCCTAAGGGATAGTACCTTGGCTCAAACAATGTCGATCTCTTGCTTGGGGATAAGGGATGGACCTATGAGAGTTTCTCTCAAAAAACCTATCCTAAGGGATAATACATCGACTTAGATGATGCCAATCTCTTGCTTGGTTACAAGGAATGGACCTACGAGGGTTCCTCTTAGAAAACCTATCATAAGGGGTAATAGATCAGCTCAAACGATGCCGATCTCTTACTTGGGGGACAAGAGTTATGCCCTCGAAAATTCTCCAAAAAAAAAACACAATTATACATGCAAATCAAACAATAACAAAACATTTTGAATTGAATGACAACTCAAAACTAGTTAACAACAAAAATTCCTACTATATTCACATTATCAAAACCCATTTGCAAATCAAACAAACAACTAATTCAACGAAAATTTTCATATAATTACTAGGAGTTCATGCATATAAAACTAACATAAAAATAAAATAAAAAAACATGTGTTTAGTTTCATTGCTCTGCTCCTGCCCCTTCGGCAGTCTCTCCGCTTGGCTTATCTAAGACATCTGGGCGCAGGAGGGGGATGTTTTTCCTTAGCTCGAAATCCTTCGGCACATTGGCGGCTTAAAGTGCAAATGTCCACCTGTTCTCGAACAGCATGTTCTCTAGCTTGGTGAACTGCTCTTCATAAACAGTCGTGGCCTTATTATATCTCTCATCCTCGGCCGCCTGGACCCTATCTAAAAGACTTTCCTTAGAGAAAGCAAGAGCAGAAGCAAGGTGTTCTTTCCTCTCCTTCAAAACATTGATTTTCTATGCCGAAGACTTTAGCGCAGAATCTATCGACTACAACTTCTGCTTGGCGTCCGCCACCTTCCCCTCCGAAGCCGCTAGCTGATGCTCCAACTCCTTCAACCTCTCGCCTTACCTTTGGTTTATTGTCTTCAGTTTGTCTGTCGCCCTATAATTTTGTCATGGCGAACCATGGCCTCATAGGCAGGAGAACAGGCTCCGTAACCAACAAAAAGACAGGCTATCAAATAACATATAAATAAACATTCCTGCAAACAAGCAAACATCTCACAAACAGTGTAGTAAGACACTTACCACTAAAGAAAAGTGCAAGGCCTTTGAGAAGATGGCCTAGTCTGTTTGTTCGGCCAGACGAGCAACATTAGCAGGGAGAATGGAGCTTCAAATGATTGTAGACGCCACTTTGGCATTACCCATGGCAGTGTCAGTGTTCATTACCTATCAATCTTTCAGGGCAGACATAAAGATGATCAATGAGCCAGAGGCTCCTGCTTCGGAGGCAAATGACGGAGATGAAGCAGCACCAGTAGTAGCCAAAGCAGGAGAATCTAATCGGATCTTCTTCTGGACTTCTGCTAATTGGTCAGTAGGATGTTTGCCCGATCTCTGACTCGGTGGTTGGAGAAAGGTGCTCGCAATGGCACTCACAGGAGAATAAGGGAAAGAATCATCCACCACTACGATGGGCGATTGTTGGGGCCAATCAAAGGCATCAGAAGCAACCTGTGAGGTAAAGGTTGATTCACTATCCCTCTGGCGCTTCCTGGCTACAGTTATCTCCATAAAGTTCTTAAAGGGCATGTTGTCCAAAATTGTAGTTTCCAAGTTGGAAGATTCTTCCTGTGGTTGCTCCTCTTCGGGGGCTATTTCCTAGATATTCTCCCGAAGATGTGGGAGGATGTAGAAATCAAAACCTCCGTCAGCACCAAGATCAATGCCATTAGTCGAGATCACAGTATCGTAGTAAGGGACATAGGAGAGTAGCACATGAGCTACCTGACCTTAGCCTTGTTATTCTGCTGGCCCTTTGTACGACCAAACTTGTTACAGAAGAGAAAGATTTACTTGATCCTCCCAGTCACTAGGGTGAGAAAAAACTTTGGGTACTGCACAAAGTAATGGGAAAACATTAGTAGACAAACATTTAAAAGCAAAAATGACATAACAGACGAATAAAAATAGTAGAAGCTAACCTAGTCAGCTAGTGACCTTGGGAATAGATCGGTTCCGATCAGCTCTTGGAGGAAACTCTTAATTCCCCTATACTATTACAAAAACATCATTTACACCTTTTCCAGAATCGGGAAGCATCTAAATGAGTTGATGCTTCACTGATCTGGGCTTTAAGTAAAATTTTGACATTTCCTTCATGGTAGGAACGGAATTATAGCAATATCTTATCTCAGTGAGGCCTAAGTTAATCCTAATAGATTGTTCAAGGCAATTACATCCATAACAATCCTAAAGAAGTTGGGCGAAAACTGGGAAGGAGATACCCCATAAATATATAGTACCTCCCCAAGAAGAGGGTGTAGAGGGAAACGAACTCCCCCTTCAACTATGGTTATTAAGGGGAGAGGAATTTGCTTCTTCGATCCCTCTGAGATGCTATTATTAGAAGAAGGTAGACAAACGATAACATCGTCAGGAATGCTATACAAAATTCTAAACTCTTCAATGCTTTCCTCAGACTCGAAGAAACTTCTTAAACGATTCATAGTAAAAGTAAATGAAGAACTAAGAGTAAATGAAGAACAACAGAAGGAGTAGCGAAAGGAAATTCAAAATCGAAAGAAGAAAATAAGAGGACAAAACTTACAAGGATTACAGGTTAAGACTTCAAGCAAAGGACAAAAATGAGCGGATGGTGAGGGGCAAGAGACAACCCCTCAATTAATAAGTCAAGAGCAAAACGACGCATTGAAAAATGAAATGACGGACTTCATCATTAAATTTAAAGGGACTGATGGGACGCGCGTCATTCATGAGGGCAATGATCTGGATTCTAATTAGGTCAGCCATGAAGTCTTTGGCAGTCTACCACAGAAGATTGCCGAAGAGGGGTAATTGTGGAATGATGAAAGTATTGGCCCAAGGACCAAACATGTTAAGCCCAAAAACCCAAAAGTCAAGTCTAGCCTAGCAACCTGAAAACATGGGAGGCCCAAACCATTGATGGGTCCAACAGAGAAAGGGACAATATCATGTGACTAAAGCCTGAACAAAATCGCCTTCTAGAAGAGGATCTGCCAAATGCAAGAAGGTCGTTAGATTAATCCACAACGAACAGTGCAAATCATAATTGCCAGAGATAGGTGCATAGACCTAGCCCGTATAAACAAAATGGCCATCCGATGAACATGATTGGACGAATGAGGTAATTGGCATGCTATCTCTAAGAAGCCAAACATAATCTGAGTCGTACACAACAAAGCAATCCAACGTCAAAAGATCAAAGTAACCTAGCCACTTGCCCGACCAAAGTCTGGCAATAACTAGAATCCTTAGATGAAGATGCTGATCCAACAGCCATGGCCAGGACTACAACACTATAAAAGGAAAAGTATGGAAAAGCAAATGGTAAGCAAAAAAGCAAAAAGAAAAGAAGTATAAAACCTATTTCCACAAATAAATATTATGCAATTGATCTCATGTCTAACTTGATCATCGGAGGGTCCTCCTGACCAAATCTATTCAGGAGCGATCACTGACCCATTGGTTTCTCTTTACAGAGTACAGGAAGGACCATCTCATCTAACATTCCCTATGGAGAATCCTCTACCTTCCACAATGTTAGAAATATATTTTAATTAATAATTTAAGTAATTTTATTATTGTATATGAGAGTAGTTAGGAATTTTATTTTCTAATTGATTTTGTTAAATAAAAAATTATGACAGTAGAGTATTTATAATTTTTCAAATCACATAAAGCAATTCGCATTTTAAATAAATCTCAAAAAAATGTATTTATAATTTACTCTTATAATTAATTAAAGAAAATATCACATCAATAGAATATTGAAAAAATAATTGTAAATTAATAAGAAATTTTATGAATATTAATAATTAAATTTATAATTTTTTCAATAAATTTGTATTACTTTTTTTGTGACACCACTACGAGGTAATAACCCCATTAAATTTTTTTGTGACACCACTACGTCTAAAGTTGCATGTACTTGTTGAAAAGGCACATTTCAAAAGGCTTCTTGAAAAAAGGTTAAATTTCAGTTTATTTGAAACTATTTTTCAAGATTACCAATCACTTCCAATCTGTTAAAAATGTTTTTGTTGTTACAAGCTGTTGGAAAATTTGATTGTAAGTTTCAAAACTTGTAATTGATTAAGAATTTAAAACCAAATTAATTTCTTATGGTTACAAATTGTTTCATATAAAACTCTTTTAATATATATTATTATAAATTATATTATTATCTTTAAAAGCAATAAACATTTGAAACTGTTAGACCAAATAAAACTTGACACATGTCCATTAAATCATATTATAATTATTATTCAATTTGAGTGTTGGAGATTCAAGACCTTCACTCCTATTTATACCCACGTAGGAAAAAACATACTCTCCTATTCCCCAAAAATTCTGTTATCATTCAAAAGCTCCCTTCTCTGTTATTTCCTAGTTGTGGGCAAATCTAATTCGAGACGTGGTTCTTATCCTCCTGATGTACGTGAGCATCAGATGAGGAAGGCTGTGAGCTAATCTAGGTTGAATCTTGGAGCTACTGTCATTCGTTAACACCTTCATGTAGGAAGGATCAGTTGCTTTATGATAGTGACCACACGCCTCTTGGTTTCTCACAGGCCAGATTTACGGTTAAATTTATTTTCTCTATTATACTCTTTATTTACATGCTTTAGGATTTTTACTCTGTTTTACAATCTTGCATATTATAGTCCTATATAATTTGTGTACCTTTGGTGTTCATTATTCAATTGTTGTGTTAATTTACAATTATTTAATTGCTAGATGTGTTTCTTTGTGCTAATGTTCTAACATTCGAAAGCAACTTTAAATAGAAAATCAGTAAGAACAAATTTTATTTTGTATATAGGAAAAATAAAATAAAAGAAATAATAAAAACCAATCTTTGTATTAAAATAGTTTATGGTTACTGTATCAGCAAGTCAAATATTAAAAGTTTATAAAGCCTTACAATTGCCTTTGTTATTGTGAACAAATTGCTTGCCCTTAGCTTTGTTAAATACCTAGTCTCATGGCCAGAATTGAGGAGGCTAACACTTCTAAACCGAGAAAATTTAGTAGAGAACATTTTAGGAGATGGCAAACTCAAGTGCATTACTGGCTTACCGTCTTGGGTCTATTTTCTACTATTGACAACTCTCAACCTAGCCCAGACCAAACATCGTCTTGGATGACAGAAGAGCAAATTGAATAAAACTGTTATGATAGAATTCTTAGTGCCCTGTCAGACCATCTTTATGACGTGTATCTTAATGCTACTAAAACCGCAAAAGGGCTTTGGGAAACACTAGAGGCTAAGTATGTGATAGATGATGCTAGCATAAATAGGTTTACCATTTTGACTTTCAACAATTACAAAATCTCATAGATGGTGCTAAAAAAAGTGGGACAATTTTTAGTGAAGATTTCGAAGTGTCATGTCTTATTGATAAACTACCTCCATCTTGAATCAATCTCTTAGGCACAAACAATGAGAGCTTACCTTGACTCAAACTTTAAACTGCCTTAGGGTGGAAGAGAAACATAGAGCTAGTTTGCCCAAACCATTAGAGAAGCCACCTAAGGTAAACCTTATTGAAAATAAAAATAGTAGCAACAATAACCACCGGAACAATAGGAATTTCAACAAGAACTTCAACAATAGGCCTCGAAATTTCAATAATAGAAATAATTTTAAACCTAGGGGCACAACCTTCAAAACCAATTGGTTCAATCCAAATAGAAACCTAGCTCTGATTCATTAAACCAGTAACAAACCCAAGGGCATCATTAAAGGTCGCAAGCATTGCTTTGTTCATGGAAGGATGAATCATGTTGCAAAAGATTGCTATTTCAAAAAGATCGAACCAGTGCAATATCAAAGGAATTCAAGGGCTCATGTGAATATGTTAGAAGAGAATCAAACTGAGCCATCTTTTAGGTATAGTTCCTCTTTAGTAAATTTTACTTATGAACATGAGGATTGGTGATTAGGCTCTGGAGCTAATGTGCATGTTTGTTTTGATCGTAAATGTTTTAAAACTTATCAGGAGTCAAGTGGAGGACGTGTAACCAGTGCTTGGAGTTGGTAGTGTGGAATTGAAGATGACATTTGGGAAGACATTGACTCTTAAAGAAGTGCAGCATATTCCAGAAGTTAGAAAAAATCTTATTAGTAGGTTTAGTTTAGTACAACAAGGTTATAAAATAGTTTTGGAGTCTAATCGAGTTATAATAACCAATAATAATATTTTTGTTGGGAAAGGTTATGTTTTTGAGGTTTTATTTAAATTGAATATTGCTTCAGATGACAATGAATTTTCTGCTCAAATTTTGAATGTAGAATTGTGTGACGTATGGAATGGAAGATTGGGTCATATTAATTTATAGAAAATGAGAAAAATGATGGAGTTAAATCTTATACCTAAGTCACAAGTGGATTATAAATGTAAGTGCAAAATTTGTGTTCAAGCCAAACAAGTTAGAAAAGCCCATAAAAGTGTAGAAGTTAAGGATACCCAACTCTTACAATTAATTCATTCAGATGTTTGTGATTCAACTAGGCCACCTACTAGAGCTAGAAATAAATACTTTGTAACGTTTATTGATGATTGTTCGAGGTATTATTACATTTATCTTATTAAAACCAGAGATGAGGTCTTCAATAAATTTGTGGTATAGAAAAATGAGGTGGAAAATCAATTAGAGAAGAAAATTAAGGTTCTTAGGTCTAATAGAGGAGGAGAATATAGTCTTACTGATATTTTATCTTATTGTGAAAAGCATGGAATAATACACGAGGTAACACCACCTTATTTACCCCAATCTAATGGAATAGCATAAAGAAAGAATTGGACCTTAATGGATAT
The DNA here is from genome assembly GCF_004153795.1 of Camellia sinensis. NCBI lineage: Eukaryota > Viridiplantae > Streptophyta > Magnoliopsida > Ericales > Theaceae > Camellia > Camellia sinensis. The sequence continues at coordinate 280,050 of NW_021027845.1, read as the reverse complement.
TGTGAATGCAATGTTATTAAGTTCTGGTTTATTTGAAAATTTGTGGGGGGAAGAAATACTTAGTGCATGTTTTGTCTTAAATAGAGTAATCTTGAAGAATAATGCTAAGACGCCTTATGAAATATGGAAAAAGATATGTCATAATCTTAGTTTCTTAAGAGTGTAGGGGTGTTTAGCTAAAGTAGCCATACTTGAGCCTAAAAGGAAGAAAATAGGTTCTAAGACAGTAGATGATGTATTCTTAGGCTATGCTCATAATAGTATTGCTTATAGGTTTCTAGTTTACATTCTAAAATTAGTGAGATTACTAACAATACCATAATAGAATCTAGAGATGCCACATTCTTCGAACATGTCTTTCCTTACAAAACGAGAATTTCAAGTCAAGTTAATGACGTTCCATCAACTAGTTATAATCCTGTTTCTAATACGAGTAGGGTTCCAGGAAAAGAGTTAGAACCTCAAGGACTTAGAAGGAGTAAGAGAACTAGAAAAGAAAAGAATCTAGGAGAAGGATTCTATACATTCCTGATAGAGGGTGAACCCACAACCTATAATGAAGCAATGACCTCAATAAATGCACCGTTCTGGAAAGAGGCTATTAATAGTGAAATTGAATCAATTTTACAAACAATACTTGGGAAATAGTTGATTTGCCTCCTGGAAATAAAGCAATTGGATATAAATGGGTATTTAAAAAGAAATTAAAGCCTGATGGAAGTATTGATAAATATAAGGCAAGATTGGCAACTAAAAGATTTACTCAAAAGAAAGGGATTGACTATTTTAATACATATTCACCTGTGTCTAGCATTACTACCATTAGGGCTCTTGTAGCCCTAGCATCAATCCATAATTTAGTAATACATCAAATGGACGTTAAGACAGCATTTTTGAATGGAGATTTAGATGAAGAGATTTATATCGAACAACCTGAGGGTTTTGTGGTAAAAGGACAAGAAAACAAGGTTTGTAAGTGAGTAAAATCTCTATGTGGTCTTCAACAAGCTCCGAAACAATGGCATGAGAAGTTCGATAAGGTAATCTTAGAGTTTGATTAGGTAATCTTAGAGTTTGATTTTAAATATAATGAGTATGATAAATGTCTATATTACAAAGAGGTAAATGGGAATTTTATGATTCTTTGCTTATATGTGGATGACATTTTGATGTTTGGGACTAATTTGGAGATAGTAGAAAACACTAAGTCTTACTTGTCTAAAAAGTTTGATATGAAACATTTGGGAGAAGCATATGTGATCTTAGGAATGAAATTAGAGACAACACCTTAAGGAATTAGCTTAAGTCAAAACAATACCACAAAAAAAAAATGTTAAAGAAATTTGAGTATTATGATTGTAAACCTGTCTCTACACCTTATGATCCTAGTGTACAATTGAAGAAAAATAATGGTCAACTTATTTCACAATTGAAATATTCCCAACTCATAGGATCCTTACTCTATATTGCTAATAAATCAAGGCCTGATATTGCATATGCTATTGGAAGGTTAAGTAGGTACACTCAAAATCCTACTAATGAGCATTGGATAGCCTTGGAGAGAATTTTCAAGTATTTAAGAGGAACCTTAGACTATTCATTGATTTATAGAGGTTTTTCGACCGTAGTAGAGAGCTATAGTGACGCTAATTGGATTACTGACAACTCAGAAATTAAATCTACTACTGGTTATGTATTCTTATTAGGAGGGGATGCCATATCTTGGGGATCTAAAAAACAAACTAAAATCTCTAGAAGTACAATGGAAGCTGAGTTAATAGTCGTAGACACAACCAGCGTTGAAACTGAGTGGATACTAGATATACCTCTTGTAAGCAAACCCGTAACTGTCATCTCTATACACTATGATAACAAAGTTGTAATTGATTTAGTAAGAGAAACTCATACTAATAAAAAGATGAACATGCATATTCATGTAAGGTACAAATATGTGAGGAGCATGCTTAACAAAAATATAATCTCATTAGAGTTTGTGAAATCAGAACTCAACATTGCTGATCAGCTGACCAAAGGTCTATCTAGGAACAGAGTCCTAGATCTGTCGAGGGCAATGGGCTTAAGCCCACCAGGAAGTCATCTAAGGAGGTAACCCATCTTCTGTGATCGAAGATTCCATGAAGGAAGTTCAATGGGTAAAAACAATCCATATTGCATGACTTGTATGCAACACTTTTAAAGAAAGGAGACGCTTTTAGACTCTCCTACTCATCCTTATGGCAGTAGTGCTATGAACTATGACAGGTTAGGAAGGGTTTAATCCTGAATGAATCCAAGGTAGATAAACTTCTACGAGGTATATTCCATCACTATACCCTTGGAGGATTCACCTAAGTGGGAATTGTCATAAGGTCGCGACTTGGAGACTTAGGCTGGTCTCTAGTAACTCCCATGAGAATCAAGATATAGTACATGGCCTTTAACAGCACTAACCCGCGAACCATAGTCCTATACCGGTGTTGTGTATGTGGCATGTTGAACTTTGGCTTAAAGGGCCTAGTTCAAGATATATTTCACTATGATCCTTCAGAGAAGAACAGTCAACACAAAGTGTAATTTAAGTCTGGAAGACTCCTACACCTATTGCGCAATATTGCCCATATATTTTTGTATTTGGATTTATTTTGTTTTATCTATTTATTAGTTTAGTTGGTTTTTATTTTATTTTAAAGTTTTGAAACTTGTGGCGAAATGTTGGAAAATTTGATTGTAAGTTTTAAAACTTGTAATTGATTAAGAATTTAAAACCAAATCAATTTCTTACTATTACAAACTGTTTCATATAAAACTCTTTTAATTTATTTTATTATAATTATATTATTATCTTTAAAGGCAATAAACATTTGAAACTGTTAGACCAAATAAAACTTGATACATTTTCGTTATATCATATTATAATTATTATTCAATTTGAGTGTTGGAGATTCAAGACCTTCACTCTTATTTATACCCAGGCAGGAAAAAAACATACTCTCCTATTCCCCAAAAATTTGTTATCATTCAAAAGCTCTCTTCTCTATTATTTCCTATTTGTGGGCAATTCTAGTTCGAGATTTACTTCTTATCCTCGAGGTGTACGTGAGCATCAGACAAGGAAGGCTGTGAGCATTACCGGGTTGAATCTTGGAGTTGCTGTCATCCGTTAACACCTTCATGTAGGGAGGATTAGTTGCTTTAAGACAGTGACCACACGCCTCTCGATTTCTCACAGGTTAGATTTGCTATTAAATTTATTTTCTCTGTTATACTCTATATTTACATGCTTTAGGATTTTTACTCTGTTTTACAATCTTGCATATTATAGTCTTATATAATCTGTGTACCTTTGGTGTTCATTATTTAATTGTTGTGTTAGTTTACAATTATTTAATTGCCGTATGTGTTTCTTTGTGCTAATGTTCTAACATAAGCAACCTTGTTTAATCATACCCATCAATGGAATCATTCCATCAATAAAAAAAAAAACTTGTTATTTATCATAAACTTTAGAACTAGAAAATTAAAATGAAAAAAAAAAAAAAAAACCCATGACCACAAGAGAGAGAGAGAGAGAGAGAGAGAGAGAGAGAACGAACCTTCAGAAGGAGTTGTAGTACCATTTGTCTGAGCTTGAGCGCGAGCTATCTGAACCAGGCCAAAGATGGAAAGCAAGCAAAAGGCCAAGACATAGAATGATGGTGATTCGGCCATTAGTTTCAACTTCCTTGGTCAGGTTAGTTGATGAATGATTTTTAAGCTATGGCTTCAGGACTCTAACGCAATTGTTGCCTTTATAAGATAGTATAGATATACGGGGAGAGAGAGAGAGAGGTTTCAAGATTGGACAGTGGAAAATTTCTAACATATATAATTAGCATATATAGCATTATTGATTGCAAATTATCCAACTCAAATCTCACTTCTAGATGAAAGTTTGGTGCTCATTAATTTCTTACACCCAATTCTTAGTTTGAAATTTTGAATATAATTATAATCTTAAATAAAACTTACAGAAAATAATACAAAGTCTAAAATAACTTATTCAAAACGTTATCAGAAAGCGAAAATTGTAAATCAAATTCACTATTAGTGAGACTTATATTAAGATCATCTACACACTACATACTTCAGTTTTGAGACTCTCTTGATTTTTTTTTAATTATTTAATATTCAATTAGAATGATTTAATTATGATATTTTACAAATAAAACTTAGTGTTATATATTTTAAAAGTAAAAAAATTCCATTTTAAACACATCAAAAAAATTCTGCCTTTCATTTATGGGAAGCTTCTATTTATCATTAATACTTGTATTTTGTGAAAGTAAAATACTTGGGATCCCCAAAATTTGTGACCCTCACAACTCTCAATTAATTTGTGATCACTCATTATTTTTATTTTTTATTTTTTCCTCTCCCTCCTCTCTTTCTCACAAAATGTGTGGGGGTGTAGGAGTGCTGGTTCTGTACCACAGCTCTGTGTGAAAAAAGACTTGTAATAAAGAAATATTAAGGTAGTGTAATTAGAAAGTTTCTCATTTATGTGGTATGTACAAAACACCCCAATACATGCCTGTAGCAAAGGCGAATTTAGGATTAGGAATTAAAAGTCTAATAAATTTATTTTTCCCAGCAAATAATAGTGTGGAAATTCAAATCGTCGTACCAAATTATTTCAAATGATGATGATGAGAGTTTTTTTTTTCCTAAAAAAAAAAAAGCAAAGATCAAAAGCAAATATTTTTATTAATTTATTCTGGTTAGGAATTCTAGATTGGAGAATGGACTAATCGTAAGAAAGCGATGGTGAATGAACTGAAGACAATGACAATACTATGATCATTGCCTATATTTACACATATTTATGTATTGAGGTGTTTATCATCTCATTGATAATATAAAGAAAAATGTTACGAATTTCACCATACAAATTCCGAATGTACTCTTCTGTTCAAAAAAAAAAATTCCGAATTTACTCTGAATAAGAATTGTGTAGTTGAAATTGAATTTGTGTATTATAGGATCCATATATAGAATATAACTAAATCACAAGATGACTATTCTGAATAATTTTTAGATAGTTAATTTTGAATTTATAACATTACTATAATATAAATGAGTGACTAACGCAATAATTATATATGAATTAATAAATAATTTTTAATACATTATTATGATGGCCCTAGCATTGTTGGAATTTAAAATCTTCAATACATAAATAATATATTATGCATAAAATACATTTAAGGTTTCCAAAGTCTACGCTCTCTGAAACAAAAATAAAAAAATCATGTCATTTTGGTTCATATTTAAGTTTTTTATCAATTAATAAAAGCAATTATTAGTTATTAGATTAGTTTTGAAGGAAGTTAAATATCAATCTCTTTCTTGCAAGTAGTTAAATGTTACTTTCATGTTATAAGCTACAAGGCCATGTACATTTAAATTTAAATTTTATACATTTTATTGTTATTAAGACAAATTTGATTAATTTTTAATGATTGTGTAAATCATCAAAGAAATGACAATAAAATACATATACACTCACTAAAATTTGTTTCATGCGGCTTTGCTCATTAAAATTTTTATTTATCTAATTTCAATCCTAAATTTGTAAGTTATATATATTTATATGGGATTGGCTTGGCTCCAATCCGTGGTCGGATTGGAGAGTGCTGTTAGGCCTATGGGGGCCCATCACGGGTTTCGCTTCGATAATCCGAACTATTCAATGTATAGAACTCGTCGATTACTATATACCTGTAAAAAAATCACGTAGATCGGATATTGATAACTATTTTATCATATCAGATTTCTGTCAACTGTTTATTTTTTTACCGTCCATTTTTTTTATATACAAAACTAATTTGATCACATATCTATTGATATCCAATCAATGTGATTTTTTTACAAGCATATAGTACTCAACGAATTTTACACATTGAACAATTCAGATTATCAAAACAAGACCCGTAATGAGCCTCCACAGGCTCAACAACACCCTCAAATTTGTGATTGGACTGGAGGGAAGCCAAACCCTATTTAAATGACTGAAATTGAGAGAGAAATATCATTACGTGAGGATTTGCGAATTAGTCTATCAAGATATGATCAATAGTTGACAAGTTGCCAGGCTATTGAAGGTGGGATTTGAGGTGGTTGCTGGGTGGAGTGTACATTAGTTATTATTGTGTAGCTAAATGGGTCTATTTTGATAATTCAAACCGTTCACATTTTAGAATATATCAAGTAAAACATACCTGCAAAAAATCAAGTTAATCAGATAACGTTTATCCTTTCATCCACTCACATTTATATTCATTTTAATACTTTAAATTACAATTGTTATTTATTTTTATAGATACAAATGTGAGTGGATGAAATAGTAAATGATATCCGATTAACTTGATTTTTTATAAATAAATTCTATTTAATGTATTCTAAAATATGAACGGTTTAGATTATCAAAATGAATCCCGACATAAGCCTATTTAACTACACAACAACAATTACTATATACCCCGCACAACAGCCACTGTAATCCATTGAGGTGGGGCATTGAACGGTCCAAAAACACCCAACACAATAATATGGCTTTTCGTTGGATGTATTTTTTCAAATAAATGTCAAATGACATAGCAAAGTCAAGCCCACCATACCAAACATTAATCTTTTTTTTTTTTATTTTAATCTAATAGTAGTAGGTACTTCTTCATCAACTGTCAAATGCACTGTGAATTTCGTTGAAATATAATATATATAAAAGCAGTGTTTTTCTTTACTTAAATAAAATATTCTAAGAATTTATATATAAAGTTTTACATAAACTCAATTCAATTATAATAACCAATTTTATATGAATTATATTTGAGAAATATTTATTTTTCATATATTTTTTATCGTGTATATTCAGTTTTGTCGTTATCATATTTCTTTTATATAATTGATATTTTAATTTAATTATTATGATATTTAAAAAAATTATCTCGATATACAAATAATAAATAAATAAGACAGAATGTGTTTAATTATGTGCATCGCATTGATCAAATTAATTTTTTTTATATCTTTTATTTTTTGTCCATCTTATTAATGTCTTAATATTAATTTATATTTAATTTTTTTATTTAACATGAAATTATTTATTACAAAATTTTTATATTTAATTTAAATTTTATATACCTATGTATATTATGAATGAATAATTCAAAAAGAATATTAAAGAAAAAAAAATCAATACTTGAAATGATTAATTTATGTATTTTCTTCTTAATCCAATCACAATATATTTATATTTAATCTTTTAAATAAATTTTGTGTAGTTCTACTTCTACATATTTTTATTTTCCAAATAAATATAAAAATAAAAATAAAAATAAAATGAAATGAAATAATTAGAATAAATTTTAGTTTTATATTGCTAATTCTCTTTCTAATTTAACTATTATTTGTAATATCAAAATGAGTGTTTATTTTACTATCTTATAATTTAATATATATCATATAAAAGCTACAAGGCCATGTACATTTAAATTTAAATTTTATACATTTTATTGTTATTAAGACAAATTTGATTAATTTTTAATGATTGTGTAAATCATCAAAGAAATGACAATAAAATACATATACACTCACTAAAATTTGTTTCATGCGGCTTTGCTCATTAAAATTTTTATTTATCTAATTTCAATCCTAAATTTGTAAGTTATATATATTTATATGGGATTGGCTTGGCTCCAATCCGTGGTCGGATTGGAGAGTGCTGTTAGGCCTATGGGGGCCCATCACGGGTTTCGCTTCGATAATCCGAACTATTCAATGTATAGAACTCGTCGATTACTATATACCTGTAAAAAAATCACGTAGATCGGATATTGATAACTATTTTATCATATCAGATTTCTGTCAACTGTTTATTTTTTTACCGTCCATTTTTTTTATATACAAAACTAATTTGATCACATATCTATTGATATCCAATTAATGTGATTTTTTTACAAGCATATACTATTCGACGAGTTCTACACATTGAACAATTCAGATTATCAAAACAGAACCTGCAGAGAGCCTCCATAGGCTCAACAACACCCTCCAATCCGTGATCGGACTGGAGGGAAGCCAAACCCTATTTAAATGACTGAAATTGAGAGAGAAACAACATTACGTGAGGATTTGTGAATTAGTCTATCAAGATATGATCAACAGTTGACAAGTTGCCAGGCTATTGAAGGTGGGATTTGAGGTGGTTGCTATGTGGAATGGACAAGAGTTATTATTGTGTAGCTAAATGGGTCTATTTTGATAATTCGAACCGTTCACATTTTAGAATATATCAAGTAAAACATACTTACAAAAAATCAAATTAATCAAATAACTTTTATCCTTTCATCCTCTCACATTTGTATTCATTTTAATACTTTAAATTACAATTGTTATTTATTTTTATAGATACAAATGTGAGTGGATGAAATGGTAAATGATATCCGATTAACTTGATTTTTTATAAATAAATGCTATTTAATGTATTCTAAAATATGAGCGGTTTAGATTATCAAAATGAATCCCGACATAAGCCTATTTAACTACACAACAACAATTACTATATACCCCACACAACAGCCACTGTAATCCATTGAGGTGGGGCATTGAACGGTCCAAAAACACCCAACACAATAATATGACTTTTCGTTGGATGTATTTTTTCAAATAAATGTCAAATGACATAGCAAAGTCAAGCCCACCATACCAAACATTAATCTTTTTTTTTTTATTTTAATCTAATAGTAGTAGGTACTTCTTCATCAACTGTCAAATGCACTGTGAATTTCGTTGAAATATAATATATATAAAAGCAGTGTTTTTCTTTACTTAAATAAAATATTCTAAGAATTTATATATAAAGTTTTACATAAACTCAATTCAATTATAATAACCAATTTTATATGAATTATATTTGAGAAATATTTATTTTTCATATATTTTTTATCGTGTATATTCAGTTTTGTCGTTATCATATTTCTTTTATATAATTGATATTTTAATTTAATTATTATGATATTTAAAAAAATTATCTCGATATACAAATAATAAATAAATAAGACAGAATGTGTTTAATTATGTGCATCGCATTGATCAAATTAATTTTTTTTATGTCTTTTATTTTTTGTCCATCTTATTAATGTCTTAATATTAATTTATATTTAATTTTTTTATTTAACATGAAATTATTTATTACAAAATTTTTATATTTAATTTAAATTTTATATACCTATGTATATTATGAATGAATAATTCAAAAAGAATATTAAAGAAAAAAAAATCAATACTCTACATATTTAATTTATGTATTTTCTTCTTAATCCAATCACAATATATTTTAATTTAATATTTTAAATAAATTTTGTATATTTCTATTTCTATATATTTTTATTTTCTAAATAAATATAAAAATAAAAATAAAATTAAATGATTAGATATTCATTTATATTAAGCCTATAAAAACTCGAATAAGCCTATTAAGACAATAAAATATCATCGATATTACAATCATATACATATATGCTTCACTACAAGCTTAGTTCAATACTTACTTAGTGATTTTCATCGAGGCTTCCTTCCACTATATCTAAAAAATATGTGCATTGGAAATATAATATACTTAGTCAAATTTGGATTTAACATGCTAAATATACACATCACTTCTTACAATTGAATAACACTTTCTTTGAATGCAAAGTTGTAGCAATCCCAATTCTAGTAAGATAATGTGAATAACTATCCACTTACCTGGCATGAATTCACATCCTCACACCCACATAATAGCTTTCCATTTAAGAAGTCCACAGCTTCAAACCCTGCTCCTCCATCTCTCCTCTACAATGACAAAAATGGCGACGATAATAGTTAAATATCTTTAATAACTCAACAGATAATCTACATATTTGAGCTACAAAATAATACGTTTGTCAGAATTAATCTATACCTTGCTATAATCAACAGCAATGAAATTCGGCCATCGTTTACTGATTGAAGTATAAATGCATTATCTCAATCTCATTATATTGAGAAAATTCTTGATAAATTTATCAAGGATGATTTGAATTTAGCTAGAACACCATTCTAGGGACTTACTCTTTTTTTTAAAAAAAAAAAAAAAGAAGTGACATCAGCATGCATTTTCTATTTATATAGAGTTACACAAACTCAAACTCAAATCCAATTTAAATCAAACTAACTTTACCTATTTTATATGAACTCTACAAAATAGTCATTGAATTTATTTTATATAGTTGATATTTAAATTTAATTAAAAGTGTTTATTTTACAATCTTATAATTTAATATAGGGAAAATTGGTCTAGGATCCATCTCCCACTTTTCGTAATGGAAGAGATCCACAAAATTATTTTTTGATGTCTAAGGTCCCTAAACATATATCAGAGAAATTTGACTCTTTGCCTCTACTCTACTCTTTCTCTCTGTCTCTTCTCCTCCCACCCACTGTTTTCCAGATCCAAGGCAACAGGCTCTGCTCCTCCACCCTCCTCTACGATCTCTTCCTCAACAAGCTCTACTCTGGTCCTGTTGTCGGTGCTACATATTCTGGTTTGCACTGGTTCTGTTACAGTTTCGACGTCAGGTGTTTGCTGGTTGCTGTGGGTTTTTCTGCGATCTTTTTGTCAGCGATTATTGGTCCAGCCGATGATGTATTTCGGTTGATGGAGCTATTTCACTGGTGGTGTGTTGGTAGTGCACTACCTGTAAAGGTATTAGGCAATGCTTAGTGCTTCGGTGGTGCATGGAAGCTTGGCTATGGCGTCGCTTCTCAAAATCCAGCGCCAATGGCATTTTTCCGAGGGTCCTCTTCTTGCGTGTGCCGCTGGTTTGGGGTATGTTGTGTAGGTTGTTGTGAAGAGGTGGGAGTTTGTTTCCGGTGCTGGACTGTCCATGTTTCCGGCGCTGGTCTGCTGCTTCATTGTTTGATGCATTCTCAGAAGTGTCGAAGGCAACAACTCATGAGCAGATGCCCCAAGAATTTCTCAAATTTCTCTGGATTCAATCCAGAGAAATTCAAATTTCTCTGAATTTTCGTTTTCATTAATGTTTTTTAGTTATGAAATTATGCAAGAACACAAAGTTTGAGATTGTAATCTATCCAAAGGATGGACTTCAACTTCAGATGGGGTTCCATGAATTCTGTTGCAGTCGAATTATTTGAAGCAAGTTTAGAAGTTCTTAATGAAAACGAAATGTTTCACCAAGGCACCATCTTCAATGATATGGTATATGCAATTTAAGAATGATGGGTCATTTAGTTTTTAGTTGAAATGGAAAATAGATGAGCTATGCATGTTAAATTGGGTTTTTTGATAATGCAATGCTCAAACATTTTAAAGTCTCTTAAGGAATAGAAAATTTTCATTGGTGCTCACCTTGCAGTGAAGGCACTAGAGAAAAGCTGTGTCAATGTTTTTTATTATAGGATCATGACTATCACGCGTAAAATAATTGCCCTCATTCATTTGTTTGATAGGGCACTTGTTTTCCATGCATCGTGTGTGCAGCAGTTACTAGTAATATGATTGGTTAAACACATTTTGATGCTATCAAATTTCTTTGGGGCCAACAGATTATCGGTTCCTTGTTTGGTCCATGATGCTACGGAACACATTGGCCACTGCACAAATGCATCAAATGGCTGCAAAATTCGGTCATGTTTGGTTTGGATTTCAGAACTTGTTTCAAAATTTTTGTTTTTGTTGGAGCACTTTCTTTTGGACTACTTTCTTCCGCTGTATATTTGTCTTTGTTGGTTTTATAGTAGTAGCTTCTTCTGTATCAGATATGTGGAAAAGAATGAAACAAGATATGGCAAGGAAATGAGAGTAGTGTTTCAGTTAAGCAAGGAAGTGGGTTGAGGTAGGGGAATTCTTATGTTCAAAAAAAAAAAAGGGACAGAGAAATTTACAGTGGGAAGTTTAGGGAAGTCCAGAGAAATTCTTCCCAGAATTTCTCTGGACCAATTTTCTCTGACTTGAATTTTCTCTAGACCAATTTTCTCTGGACTATTTTTCTGTAACTTGAATTTTCTCTGGACCAATTTTCTCTGGATTGATGTTGAGGGACCTTAGAAATTATGAAAATATTTGATATCCTTTATGCTATAAAATCATAATATCGGGGACCTTAAAAAAAATACCCCTTTAATATATATTTTATAAAATCATAATATGATAATCCAAGTACAACATATTTATACATATTTTTATTTTCTAAATGAATATAATAGAAAATTAAATAGCTAGAATTACTTTTAATGTTACGTCAAAATGTTTTTCTTCTAATTTAACTATTATTTTTAATATCAAAAGGAGTATTTCTTTTACTATCTTATAATTTAATATGTATTATACAAAATTATTATATGATAATTAAACTTTTATAATACGATAAAACTAAAATTATCAAAATACACAAATAATTTACCTAAAATTAATATATATATATATATATATATAAGTATTCAACCTAAAATTAATATATATATATATATATAAATAAATAATTAAAATCATACTTTAATTTAAAATTTAAATTTAAATTATTCTTTTATAACACACATCATATCATCATATATATATATATATATATATATATTTAAATAGCATGTACATTGCACGGTCAACTACTAGTGGATATGTAACATCCCGAAATAATTGCTATAAACCATCCACAATATTAATTACATAACAACGCATAAGGAAATAATTATCTTTCATTTATCCCACTTACTTGTACAAGGGGGTGACATATGCATATATAAATTCACAAAGTTAACCTTGAATCTATAACATATGTTACAATAAGAAGTAAGGTACGAAGGTAAAACAGATAAACAAATGCCCTAAAGGCTTACAACCTTCCAAGACCGGGCTTGGTTACAACATAAGTGGACTTAAGTCCAATACAGTTAAAGCCCTTGGCTTGTACAAAAACAAATACAATAAGTACACAAAGGAAGCTCTTGCGTCAACTCCTCCCAAGCTGTTGCATTGGCGAACGCATATCATCAGCACTTGAAATGTGTTTTCTCACATAGGGTGAGCCAAAACCCAGTAGAAATAATCCAACACAGTATATGAATCTTAACAAAACTATAAGGTGGATGCATGTGCAATGTTCGTGCCAAAACCTTTTTCATCTCTTTCCAAAACCATGCAATACCAAATTAATATCATGGTTCATAAATCATTTCCTTTACGATAGAAAATAGGGCAGTGAATCACACTCAGGGAATCTCAAAACCAATACAACCTTTCATAGAAATTTCGTCCGCGAGAAACCGTAAACCGACACCCATGTAAACGTAGGTTGTACAAGTACTACTATTGCCATTTTAAAGATATTTCGTCCGCGAGATCGACACCCAAGTATACACGCAATTTTCGGGACTTTCACCCTAGACACATAGGCTAACTTATTTGATGTAACAATAATTCCTTCCCAGATTCACCATTTTTCTCAAAACAATATACATCTTTTACGAAATAAATATACAACAATGTTTAATGCAAATAAACGAGAAAATAGTTTCAATTCTCCTAATTCACATGCAATTTCTACAACAATCATAACTATTCTCCACCGATAGCCAAAACAAATATTTCTAAACAAATACAAAATTCTCAATAAAGATAAATTTTCTAAATTTTCAAGATGTGAGTGATAATACATATCTGACTCCACCATCTTCATCAATATCAATCCAATTTCATATTCTCAATTCGAATTCCATAATTTATACAAAATCAACATTTGACAAAAATTAGGGCAAAACCCTCATTTTCTTCCAAAATCAATTCTACATAACAAAACCAACCTTTTTTTTAATCACAGCTCAATCTCATTTCCAATCCCACAATCATTTGCATGAACTAATTAGAAAAACTGCTCTTTTGATTTTTACCCAAAACCCTAGATTTGTTCCAAATTTTAAAAAATCTCAATATTGTTTAGAAATAAAAAAAATAACTAAGTTAAAATTCATAAAAAGCGTGGAGATATCCATACCTCAAGCTTAGAAGAAGAAAGAGAGAGTGTAGGAAACTCAAAGATGCCAAAAACCAAATTTGCTCTAATTAGAACAAAACCCTTGACGAGCTCTATCTTTTTAACAAAGGCACACAGGTGAAAAGATCGACGGATCTAGGCAAATTTGAGTGAAATAGATGAATTTTAGAGAGAGAGAGAGAGAGAGAGTGTGAGGAATTAGGGTTTTGAAATGTTTAGAGAGAGAGAGAGAGGTGAAAAAGTGAATAAAAAATGGCTGTTTACAAACTGATATACGCACAGATCGCTCGAGCGCAAGAAGTGTCGCTCGAGTGTCCAGACACAATAAGTTGCACTGCTCGAGTACAAGAAGTTTCGCTTGAGTGAAGAATACAAACTCCCAAAAGTTTTACAGACACAAGACCAATGCTCTAGCACAACAAGGGCCGCTCGAGCCAACACCGCTCGAGCACAAGAAGCTTCGCTTGAGTGGAGAATATCACTTTCCAGTAATTTTGCAGACTTACAAAAGTATTGAGAGTTCACAAGGACCACTTGAGCGCAAGAAATGAAGCTTGAATGAAGAAACAAAATTCTGAACAACAACAGTGTGAAAAAGCAAGCTGCCAACCTGTTCCAAACACCATCAACACAACCCAATAGCCAAACAAAAGAGAAGTAAGGGGAAACAAGACATGAACAACTATATAAAACAATGAAACTCGGAACCAAAATATCAAATGGATCGGATCTAAACCAGAATTGCTATAAGATATATAGAAATAGTGTTTTTCCCTTACTTGGGTGGCACATTCTAAAGACATTTTTTTTTCTAAAAAAGTCATATCAACATCATTTTTCATTTACATAACAAGTTTTACACAAATTCAATTTCAATTATAATAACAAATTTTATATGGATTCTATTTGAGAAATACTTATTTTTTATATATTTTTCAACATGTATTTAGTTTTGTTGTTATCATATTTCTTTTATATAGTTAATATTTAATTTAATTATTATGATATTTGAAAAAAAAATTATCTCAGTATACAAATAAATAAATAAGACAGAATGTGCTTAATTATGTGCATCGTACGGATCAAAATAATTTTCTTTATATTTTTATTTTTTGTCTATCTTATTGATATCTTAATATTAATTTATATTTAATTATTTTTATTTAACATGAAATTATTTATTAAAAAATATTTATATTTAATTTAAATTTTATACACCTATATACAATATATATGAATAATTTAAAAAGACTATTAAAGAAAAAAAATCAAGAAAAGGGTAAATTACAAACACACCCCCTAAGGTTTGCTTAAAGTACATATTGCCCCCTGTGGTTTGAACAATTATAAATACCCCTTTGTTAGAATTTTTTATTTAACAGAATTAACTAAAAAAATGAAATTCATAATTGTTCTCCTATATAATAATAAAATTACCTAAATTATTAATTGAAACATATTTCTAACATTATTAGAAAATGTTAATTGACTTAATCATTTATTAATAAAAGGGGTAATTTGTTATGAAATTAGAAGCCTCAAGGAGTGGAATGTAATTTCCAAAATCACAGGGGGCGATTCGTGTTTTAATTAAACCTTAGAGGGTGCATTTGTAATTTACCCTCAATCTTTTAAATAAATTTTGTGTAGTTCTATTTGTACATATTCTTTTAAATATATTTATTTAGGGGGTGCATTTGTATTTTCATATTTTTATTTTCTAAATAAATATAAAAATAACATTAAAATTAAATAGTTAGAATCACTTTTAGTTTTATATTACTAATTCTCTTTCTAATTTAGCTATTATTTTTAATATCAACATGAGTGTTTATTTTAGGAAAATTTTGTTTAAGGTTTCTGGTATTAAGATTTTATAGGATAAAGGACATGCAATATTTTCATAGTAGTTGGGGTCCCTCAACATTTTCCAAAGAAATTTCGATCTAAAGAAATTTTGATGCAGAGAAATTTCAAAATACAAAGAATTCGGTTTGAAATTTTTCTAATTTGCTCATTTTCTCTGTATTTTCTAATATTCTTTGTGTTTTGAAATTTCTCTGATTTGCTCATAATTTTCTCTATGTTTTAATCAATTTTCTCTAATTTGCTCACAATTTTCTCTAATTTGCTCATAATTTTCTTTGTGTTTTGAACAAATCAGAGAAAATTGAGCTACTCATAAACCAAAAACAGAGATCTCTTTCACGGAAGCAATTCCTCCGATCAAGATCGATTCAACTTCTATAGGTGATAGTGGTGATCGTGGAATACAAAAGCTCATATTATTGCAATGATGCAGAAAACTAAAATAACAGGTACCATTATCATAGCAACCTTCCTCTGCACAATTATGATCTAAATTTTGATGTCCATTTCATATGAATTTATATACATGGATAGACAAATAGAAACACAAACACACATGTAGAAACACGAACTGCATCATCCATGCATGTTTATCTTCATTGATTTATTTAAACAAATGACTATTATCATGAACGTCATTAGAGTGATTTTCATCCACATTGTTAAGCCTGGTAGTATCAGCAAAAACAGAACCTTCATAGCTATGAATTAGGATACTCTCCTTGACTTTCCTCCTTGACTTCCTACTTGTTAGGCCATTGGGCCCACTTTTAGGCCCAATTTCGATGATTCGAACCGTTCACATTTTAATATTTGTTAAGTATATCACACCTATAAAAAATCAAGTTCATCGAATATCAGAAAGTATGTGTTCAGATCATTGAACTAAAAACCATTTTTTTTAAAAATTTAATAAATAGTTTTCCGAACACTTGCTTTCTGATATCCGATCAACTTGATTTTTTAAAGGTATGATATACTCAACATATCTTAAAATGTGAACGATTTGTATTATCAAAATTAGGCCTGAAAGTGGGCCCAATGGCCCAACAAGTAGGAAATGAAGGAGGGAAGGCAAGGAGAGGATCCTGATTCGTGGTGGGTGGTCCACATGTTTGGATCCCTGGGTGATGTGGTTTTGTTTCTAGCAAGGTAGGGCTACAAGGGAAGGGACTTTGATTTTCTGATATATTTGCTGTTACACTGTGTTTGGTTGGGGGATTTGGAGAGGGATTTGGAAAGGGAAAGGAAAAATGTGTGTGAAACTATATGAAATATAGGTATATTTTTTTTCATATTTCACATACTTTTTTTTTTTTTCCGAATCTATTTTTAAATCTCTCAATCAAACACAACATTAGGGTTTTTCTTTCCTTTTTTTTTCATGCGCGCACTCAATTTTGGCATTTCTTGCGATGTCATCATGCATGTGAAGTGAACTATTCCGTTTTTCCGATTTCGAAGGTGAAGAAGAATACGTTGAAAGAGAGGAGAGAGTGAGTGTGATATATAGATGTAGTTGAGAGATCTTAGGCTATAAAAAAATATGTTGTGAATTTTTTTCATTATTAAAAGTTGGAAAAGGATGTTAGACTAAATTTTTCTTTATTTTACTATCTTATAATTTAATATATATCATATAAAATCATTATATGGTAATTATACTTTTATATCACAATAGAACTAAAATAATTAAAATAAATAAATAATTTAACTAAATCTATTATATATAAGAATTCAAATAATACTTTATAGAACGATAACGCTAAGATTATTAAAATAAGTAATTTAAATTTAAATTTTATTTTAAATTAAAATTAAGGGTTTTTTTTAAGGTCCCTGATATTATGATTTTATAGCATAAAGGACACTCAATATTTTTATAATGTCTAAGGTCCCTCAACATCAATCCAGAGAAAATTCGATCCAGAGAAAATTGGTTCAGAGAAAATTAGTTCAGAGAAATTTCAAATTTCTCTGGCCTCCTTAGCCTTTCATGGACTCTCCAGAGAAATTTCAAATTTCTCTGCCTTCCACATACTTCCCACTCTCCAGAGAAATTTCTCTGTGCTTCTTTATCTCATCATTAAGATTGTTTGGTGAAATATTACCCATGTTCCAAAGCTAATCCATCTTGACTTGAATTTTACTGTTATTAGGTTTGTGATTTTGGGTTATACTCCAGAGAAATTTTAGACTCGACACTCCAGAGAAATTTGACTTCACCTGTCTTCCCACAAAATTATCTCTCTAGAGAAATTTTAAATTTCTCTGCCTTTCCACAACATTACCTCTCTAGCAAAATCTTGAAATTTCTCTGGATCAACCCAGAGAAATTTCAGTTCAAACCCAGAGAATTTCTCTGGGAATATATCCACACCTGAATTTTAGGTCAAATATTCAAAGAAACTAAATGCAAATTCAAAGAAACTAAATGCAAATTCAATGTACGCTCCCAACTCAGGCACTAAATAATTAATAAGTCAACTTGGTTGTTAACCACAACTTCACATTTTATTCTGGGCAGAGTACAAGAACAAGCAAAAGCATCAAATCTAGAAAGAATACAGAAATAGAATAAAAATATACTTCAAATCCAAATTCAACGAATAAATAAAATAATAAAAAAAATTATACTCAATTCTCTTAATTATCAGATCCACACTATCCCCAACTACCTCCTGAATTTTCTTTATATGTCATTCTGTTACTCACAGTTTACAGAGAAACAAACTGAAGAAGAAAGCTTGAGCAAGAAGTGTTGATATGCATCTGCCAAAACCTTATCCCCCTTTGTCAAATTTGAAGCGGGATTTTTATGACGACATAATCTCTAGAAGTTTCAGCAATTTCTTGATCACCGACGCAACTATGTTCGAATCGGAGAAGAAGACCTTGAGCGGCGATGCCATTGACAGTGAAGGTGAAGCTCAATCGGCTGGAGAATGAAGTCAGGGGTGAGAAATAAGAGTTGATCTGGATAGGTCTGAGAATGGAGAAGTTTAGAGAGAGAGAGAGAGAGTGAGAGATGAGTTTTGATTTGGTAAGGTCAAATTTCTTTGATATATGTTTAGGGACCTTAGACATCAAAAAATAATTTTGTGGATCTCTTCTATTACGAAAAGTGGAAGAGGGACCCTAGACTAATTTTTCCTAAAATTAATATTATTCTTTTGTAACACATATCATAATATAAAATATCATTGTGTTAATTAAAATTAATTCCATTGTGATTTTATGTTAGATATCACTAGAAGTGATTTACATACATGTGCAACGTCCAATTTGATATTGATTGGTCAAAATAATTGGTGGTACTACATGCACCAATTCGTATACTAATTAGTGTACCAACATATTTTGTGACATTATTACTGACTTCACTCATTATACAAATTATAAATACCCAAAATCTCTAAAATTATGTCACATCATCTGTTAGTATACTAATTAGTATTCCAATTGGTGCATATAACATTTTTTTAAAATAATAAAACTCAATACTTTTTTTAATTAAGTTTTTAGAAGATAAATTGACAAATGTCAAAGATAAATAGTGTGAAGTATTATTTTAAAGAGTAATATATTTTTTTTCTTTTTCTTTTCAGATAGGAGGAATAATGATTTATCAAAAATAATTGTGTATATTTAAGGCACCTATTGATGTTCCTTGAATAATTTTTTTGAAAAAAAATTGAATTTGTGTTTGATTCCCTTTGAGGACATTGTTTATGATTTGAATTTGTATTTTTTATGCATCAATTTGAATAGCCTTTACGATCTTATTAATATAAGCATAAATGTTAGTTTTGAGTCAACCCACCTTAAGCACTTTTTCGTGTACAAAAATACTTAAATATTTGCATATAAAAATATTATAATAGATCATAATCAAATATCGTTTGAAGTATGATTAAAAACCTGATGCACAACTTTAGACATAACAAAAAATATAAGAAATTAGTAAAGACCTTTTTGATTAATAACCAAATACCTAACTCATGATTTGTATATTATAGAATTTTTCATTATTATTATTATCTTTTTTTTGAAAAAATATTTTGATTCAGGTGGAATTCATGATT
Organism: Camellia sinensis; assembly: GCF_004153795.1. Lineage (NCBI taxonomy): Eukaryota > Viridiplantae > Streptophyta > Magnoliopsida > Ericales > Theaceae > Camellia > Camellia sinensis. The sequence continues at coordinate 260,030 of NW_021027845.1, read as the reverse complement.
TTTGATAAATTTGATTAGTACAAATGAAGATTTGATTTTTGGATAAGAATTATATCCTTTTTTAACTTTGAAATAAATTATTTTTATGAGCCTATTTTATATAGGCGCACACATAATAACAAAAATTTTCATCAATCATTAACAAATTTATTTGTATTTAATTTTAAATTGTTAAAACTTTCTGCACATAAAATATTAAGACTCAAAATTAATTTTTATTTTAAAAATAAAGTTCCATGCATCACATGGTCACCTACTAGTTTCTTACTAAATTATGCCTAATAATGTGTTTGTTGGAGAGAAACAGAGTTTGTATAATAGAGAAATGTTATAATTATTAAAAGAAACAAATTTTTTTTTTTTTTATATCACCTTATACAAAGATATTCATAATTGATTCTCTAATTTTGATATAATTACTAAATAGGTACTGAAAGTACTATGTAATCTGGTCATATTAAAAATAAAAATAAAAAGCCAGTGATATATAGCAATGCTCTTTACAATATCGTTTCAAGTTTATTTTTGTTAATGATTTACAAATATAGAAGTTAAAAAAAATAAAAAAATAAAAAATTTTGGATACAAAATGATGTGATTAAATTAAATCAATTTGAACAAAATGAAAGCACTAGTTACTGTTTCAATCTCAATAAGTTGTGTAGGCCCTGAAGCGTTAAGAAAAACGGTCCACCATCAAAGACCATGGATTGATGGCAACCAACCAACACACTATGGGCCAATACTTGGGCCTCCAGTTTGAGCACCAATATCCATCCTCCCCCTAATTTCATTTTTCGCTTGCATAAAATTGAACACGTTAATGGTTATAAAAAGTTTTTCCAAAATGTGAAGTCAGTCAGTGAAACAAGTTCTCCCCTTTACGAATTGACAATAAAAAATATAAAATATCCGGAGTTTGTCATCAAATAATAATAATTTACTTATATACATGCCATATATATGTGCACGTATTAGATAAAAATAGCAAGAAAAAAATTTGGAATCAACAATTCAAACCTTTTAAGTTCTTAATAAAATCTAAGGCGAATGACATTAACGGTCTCTATAGTTTGGACTTGTACCACTTTCGTCCTTAACCTTTTAATTGTGATACGTTTGATCTTGAATTTTGAATCTTGCTCCAAATAAGAATAATTGAAGACATTAATGCTCAATTTCAAGGGCAAAATCGTCAATTTGATAAAATATAAACTAATTTGACAAAATAAATGTCAAAAAATTATTTTTGAATTTTTAAAAATTATTTCTACCCACCAAAGATAAAATTATATAAAAATGATAAATTTTTATATTTTTTTTATCAAATTAATTTTTAGTATGTGTTTGGATAATGATCACATAATAGGTGATTGTTTTTGTTTATGTTTTTGGATGGCTATCATATAATAGATGAGCAATGGTAGAGGGCCCAAATTCTGTGGCTCAAATGTGGCTCAAATAGGCAAAACGACGTCGTTTTGAGTACAAAACAACATCAAAATGGCCAAAACGACGTCGTTTTGGCCATTTGAGCCACATTTGAGCCACAGAATTAGGGCCCCCAAACATTTTTCTATAATAGATAGTAGTATTTGTTATTAATTGATATTTTGAAGGTTATCATATAATTAATGGATGCGTTGATATCACATTTTGTCTGGCCTTCTAAAGGAATCACACAGGTGATCACTTAATTTTATGAAAAATATTAAAAATAGAATTTTAAAATTCACTAATATGTATATAATATTAAAATATATTTATTTATAGTATAAATTTGACTCTATTTTGAATCTATTAGTAAAACAAACACAGATTTCATTTAGAAACAAAATATTATTAAGAATAAAAAAATCTAAAATACTGAAGTCATGATATAATTCATTATATCAAAGTAGGTGTTGACACCTTATTTTACTAATTATCAAAAAGTAAAAATAGTAAACACAAATAAAAAAATATTAAAAGTAAAGATAAATAACAAAAAAAAATATAGAAGTAAAGATAAATAATAATAATAATATAAACAAATAAGAATAAGAACAATAAACAATAAATAAATAAAAATAAGCAAAACAACAAAGCAAGTAACAAATAAATAATAAGTAAAGAACTGAGCAAAGAAACAAAAGAATAAAATAAAAAAAAATAATGCAAACAAGCAGACACAGGAACAAACCAACAAAGAAAATAAATAATAAAAAGTAAAGCAAATTTAGAAGAAATAATCTGTTTATATTTCAATTAATCTATTTATATTAGCAACAAACTACTTATAAAATAAAAAAAATTTGGGTTGGGAAAAACCAAACCCATTAGGGGATGGGTAGGGTAGTCCCCATAGGGGATTGGGAATGGAGAATAGGAAAAAATTATAATAGATGAATGGGGATGGGGAATTATATCCGCCCATTGCCCTCATTGCCATCCCTTTGAAGAATGCTGCGGCAAAGAGATAAGGATCAATGAATAACTAACTTCGCAATTCGCAAAAACAGATGCGAACCGCAAGGAAAAATTATTCCATGCATGCGCACCACTTGGCAAGCCATACCACCTGAATTTTGCCTATACAAAAATATTTAGGAACTCTAAAATAAGAGCGTTAAGGGAGTTTTACTGGGTGGATTCTACTCATTGATGTAATGTTTGGACTTTTTTTTGTATTTTTTGTTTTGTTTTTTACCTATTCATGTCATTAAAGCTCTTGTTAGAGCTCTCTCCCTGGAACTCTATATCCTCATTGTTGCCTTGTTATATCATTATAACTCTTATTATAACTCACTCTAGAGCTCTATATCATTACCGTTGTTTTAAATAGGCAAGCCTCAACAGCAATACGGGGAGTAATCAACAACAGTAAAAACCAGAGAAAAAAGAAAAGAAAAGAAACAAAAAGAAAGAGAAGTAAGGGAGAAGAAGAAAAAGAAAAGAAAAGAAAAGGAGAAGAATAGTAAGGTATTAATCACAAGTTAAACCTCTATAAGTATAGGTTAATTCAAATAATTTAAGTTGAACCTCTGTTCAATTTGTGGAAGACTATTGAAACAAATCAAGGTGAACCTTTGCCCAATTCAAAATAATGTATAATCCAATAATTTTATTAATTTGTTATAATATTTGAATCTTATCATCATGATATATTATTGTTGACTGTTACTATTGACTATTACTGACTATTACTATTGACTATTACTCATATTTATCATCATGTCTCATCATATTATTATTGACTATTACTCATATTTATAATCATCTTATGATTCTCATTGTCATATTACCACATATCTTTGTTGACTGTTAATATTAGTTATTATCATCTTATAAGTCTCATCATCACATATCATTGTTGATTGTTCATAATATTTATTATCATCTCATAGGTCTCATCATTATTTCATTTCATCACATATCAATGTTGAGATAGAATTCTCCATGTTAACAATTTTCCATATTAACACTAACATTATTAACCCCGCTAACTATATATATGTAAATAATACATATTATTTTTATGGGAGAGGTTTCTCGCCAGTCCATTGTGTGGATTAAAGCGTCCTGTTGGGCTCGTGGGGCCCACCACAGGCCCCATTTCAATGATCTAAATTGTTCAATATGTATAGCTCATCGAGTATTTCATATTTGCAAAAAATTACGTTGATCGAATATTGGTAACCCCTTGATCAGAATACATTTTTGTTAATAATTTATTTTTAAAATCATATTTACTATTGACAAAAATATGTTCCAAATAAGGAGCTACTGATATCTGATCAAAGTGATTTTTGTAGGCATGAAATACTCGACGAGCTCTACACATTGAATGGTTTGGATTATCAAAACGGGACCTGTGGTGGGCCCCATGAGCCGGACATTACGCACCAATCCATACAGTGAATTGGAGAGAAACCTCTCCCTATTATTATATTTAATAATACAATGGCTTTTCCGGTCTTCATTTACATTTTTGTCATTTAAATACTAGTACTATATATATGCAAATAATACATATTATTATTATATACCGTCCCCTAGCCGAATGTATAGTAAATATACACTGACACAGACTTTTTTTGTCTTTATTTACATTTTTGTCATTTAAATATCAGTACTATATATATGTAAATAATACATATTATTATAATATACTGTCTCTTAGGCGAATGTATAGTAACCACACCGGCATAGACTTTTTCGGCCTTTTGTTTACATTTTCAGCACTATATATATTATTATCCCGAACATAGTGTATAGTAAATATACTATTACATGGACTTCTAACAAGCTAACTACTAACTTGTACCATATTATCCATACATTCGGTTATGCATATTAATACCACTAACCATCCACTCCCATCAGGCTTGCAAAAAAATTAATAAATAATACAATCGGCACATTCTCACCCATACATTGGATTAGGTATATTAATACCAATAACCACTCACTCGCCACCAGACTCGCAAACAAATTAATAATAACAATAACCACCCACTTGCCATTAGACCTACAAGCAAATTAACAAATATCACAATCAGCACATTCTATTAATACTAGTAACCACCCACTTGCCACCAAGATCACAAGCAAATTAAAAAAATCACAATTAGCACATTCTCATCTTCACATGTAACAAAATTAACAAATTGATAAACTAATCATTTCAAAAATCAAAGCACATGCACTCCAATAGGTTTCAGTGTAAACAGGGTAAACAGTACCGAAAGGGTGATGTAGGGTGCGTAACACCTTCCCTCCAAACTCATCTCTGATGCACACAAACTATTAATAAAAGTCATTAAAATCAAACAGACCACACATTAGTAAATCGAAAATATAAAAGTACCGGCTCATTAAAAATATATTTTTTGGGTGGCCTAACACACCCAAATTTTATGTTAGGTGGCGACTGTAAATAAATCTTTCGACGGTTTGAATCAAGCAATAAAATTAAACACTATTTCAAATGCTGCTATTAAAAAATCAAATTTTTTCAAATAATTATTAAAAGTGAAAATTCAAGTACGACAGGATGGTTATTAGGATTTTAATGTGTAATCGATATGTTTAATATATGAAATATTTTTAGTTTTGGATTTTTTTAATTTAATGGATTGGTTTAAGAATGACATCAAAATTGTTGCCATATTTGATTTTTGATAAAATACAAACTAATTTAATGAAAATAAATATAAAAAACTATTTAAAAAAAATTATTTTTACCCTCTCAAAAGATAAAATTATATAAAAATGATGTGTTTTTAATTTTTTTTTGCCAATTTAATTCTTAATTTCTTAGAAAAAAAATTCTGAAAATCAAACCAAACAAAACTTTATAACCAAGAAAATTCCAACATTATTCATTAAAAAAAAAGGTCATTACATTTCAAACAACATACAAGTTAACTAACACAAGATAAGTTGTATGACAACTTTACTCTTATAATGGATCGTTTGTAAAGGAAACATCTTTGATTGTTATTGTTTGGAACAAAATTCAAAATTTAAGATCAAATGTATCATAATTAAAAAGTCAAGCATTAAAGCGACACAAATCCCAAACTACAAAAATTGCTGGTGTGGTTTGCCCTAAAATCTATACGAATGAATATATAGAAGGAAAATATGCTTAAAAATTGAAGTGTTGGACAAAAGGGTTCGATAAAACACAGTAATTAAGTATCATAATTACTTGACCCAAAACACACGCTCCTATAACTTTGGGCCTCTCTAGTTTTCGGGCCAATGGGCTGCTACTCTGTTGTGTTTTCAACAACCATTAATGCTTATTTTACATTTTGAGAGTTCGGAAACAACTAAAAAAGTTTTCTTTTTCTTTTTCTTTTACTTTTTCAGATTTTTATTTTTATTTTTAGTGAATTTTAAAATTTTGCGTCATTTTTTTAAACCTTTTGAAGTGGTCCTAATCTAGAAAAAAAAAAAATCATTGATTTTTTTAATTTTTAAGGTTTTGTAGTCTAGTATCAACCAAAAAAAAAAAAAACTACTAAAATTACAATTGTCATACTCAACGGATACGTTTTCGTCAATTAAACGGTAGGTGCATTGAATTTAGATCAAGCCATACTCACCAGCTCAAGATTGAGTCCAGGATTTGTGATTTCAGAATTTGTCTTAAGCTCTATATTTTATTTCATTTGGAGCATTTGAGCTTTATATTCATTTAATTAAACGGTAGTTGCAATGAATTTAGATCAAGTCATTGTCATCGTTGTCATCCACCCATCATCTTCAGCTCTACCTCTGCAGATTACGCTCTACCATCGTAGGTTTACACTCCATTGTCGTCAATCCACACAACCACAATATTAACTGTCTCATTTGTTTTAGATTCAAATTTATTCAGTGATAAATTTATTAATTTATCTTATTCTTTGTGTATGTGGAAGAGGATGATATATTCTTGTAAGTGAGTGAGTGAATGAATATGAAATTCTCTTATTGAGATCTATCAAATAAGTTTCTTGTTGACTATAAAATTCTGAAGAAAAAAAAAAACATAGTAAAATTTTAATGTTTAAGTTAATGTTAGCAAAGTAAAATTTTACTATTAAGTTTCACATTTAAATAGTAAAATTCTGCCACCTATAACTCACTATTACCATTACCATCACCATTAGAGATATTACAAAATTAATTTATTAAAACAATAAATCGATACATTTTTCATCAAGTTATTAAACATAATTTTTTTTATTGTTTTAATTTGGACTGAATTTTTTTAATATATTCAATATGCACCAATTGCGTAGACTCTAACACTGATTATTTAAAGGCAGCCTTCTCATTGAATTCAAGGGTGATTAAAAGATGAGAAACAAATAGGGATCGTCATTTTCCCCCGTCCCACTCTGCACTCGCATCTCCTGTCTCGCTTCGTACGGATTTTTTCTGCTCTGATTAAGAAATGGGGCGGGGACGGGTTTTGTTTCCCCCACCCTGTCCACCCGAACCCTGTCCAATTATATTTATTAAATATATTTATATGTATATAATATATATAATTTATTTATTTTTCAGTATAATAAAGTTAAAATACTAAAATATTATACTTAATTTTAATTTTTATTCATTTATTTTCTATCTTATATAATATAAGTCTCATTAAGTATAAATTATTATTCGTAATATACTAAATTATATATAACTTTTATTAATTTTTTTATTTTTCAACTTACAAAAGTAACCCGTCTCCCGCTTCGCACTCGCCCCGCTTCCGTTACCCCTGATTCGCTCCAAACTTGATCTGTGACCATCCCTAGTAATAAACAAATGAAGCTTGGGTTGATTAGTGTAGTGTAGCACTAATTTATAACTGATTGGGAAGTATAAATTTTTGATATATCAATCACTAACGTTGGATTTTTGAGGCTTTACAATAGATATTGAATTGATTACAAACAAAGTGGAACTTAACATTATCAAAATAAAAGACACTTCTTATAATTACTCAAGGAAGTTGATTCATTTTGATGCTCTGCTATACCTTCTCGACATGGATAATGGACGAGTAGAGCCATTGGTCAAACTTCGAATAAGTTATTTGATGTCAATAGTTGTTTGAGGGGGTAAATTTGTTAGAAATATTTAAATCAATAGATTGTCTTTTTATGAATTTTATTTCAGGAAAGCTAATATTTAAATGAACGGATTATATATCTATCAATTTTTAAAATAATATAATTGAGGGACTTTAACCATTAAAATTTATTGGAGTGTATTATTATAAAATGCTTTTGAAAGAGTTTTGACTAATTTTTTTTAAATAAATCTATTTCTATTTATTTATTTTAACAAACATCTGTAATCACTTCATTGTGATGCCCTTGGTCTTCGTTGGCAAGTGTCGTGGTGTGATCCGAATCTTTAGTTGGTGATGAGGTGTGGGACCATTGCTAATGCAATCAATCTTGATGGATTGTACAGACAAAGATCATAAACAAGAAAATTATTAATTACGGCTAGGTTTGGCATAACTTAAAAAAGTCAAAAGTCAAAAAGTTGCTATCTTACTTAAGTCACATTATTTTATTTAAGTAATAACACCTCTTTACCACACAACTCCAAATCCAACCCATATTTTATAAAATGTCAAAAAGTACATTTATTAAATCATCTCAAACCACCCCCAAGTGCTTAAGGTTCTCTGCTTATTAAATCATCAATCAATTACTAATTGATATACACTCTTTATTGTTTTTCATGTCCAAAGACAAAGACTATGTTTGATTAGAGGTTTGAGGAGGAGAATTGTATTAACAATATGTGAACCTCACTTAAATGATATTTATTTGTAATATGAGTTGTTAATTTATGAACTTCTTCTCATAGTGTGATTAACATCCAATGAAAGGGGTAGGGTTATTAGTCCAACCTCATGGATTGGTGATTAAAAGACCATTGTATCCCTCATTTTATAAAACTAACAAAGTTATCTTATGTGAGATAAGGGCTTTTACATAATTTTCATATTTAATTCAAATTAACTAATATCACCACACTAGTGTACAAATAAATGCATTTATCTTATATCTCCAACATAATGCCATCATACTAGTAGTCCCATCACTCAATTCCATTCATTCTAATCTACAAAACAAAATGACCAAAATCACGACATCTACCTCTTTTACCAATCATAACCTTTTTGCAACACCACCTAACCATGGAACTGAGGTGGCTATTGTGTAGGGGCATAGTAGGACCCCTATTGGGATCCATTTCAATAACCAAACCATTTACATTTTGGGCAAATTACCAACACTCCCTCAAGATTTGACTAAAATATAGATTTTCCTTTGAGATTTGGAAAATTACAAATTAACCCATGGGGTTTATATTTACATAACAAATGAGAGGGCAATTTGTTATGCAAATATAAACCTCAGAGGGCAATTTCTTATGCAAATATAAACCTTAGGGGCAAGATGCAATTTCTCAAACCTCAGGGGGAATCCATATTTTAGTCAAACCTCAAGGGGTGTTGGTAATTTGCCTTTTTTTTTAGAATAAAGAATATACTTGTAAAAAATTAAGTTAATTGGTATCAATAGCCCTTTTATTGAATTGCATTTGTATCTATAAAAAATAATGATAAATGTGATTTAAAGTATAAAACTGAATATGCAATTTGATGAAAAGACGATGTCCGACCAAATTGATTTTTTACAAGTATATTTCATTCGATGTACCCAACAAAGTTAACAATTTGAATTATCAATAGAGTTAATTACTTACCGGTTCGGTGATAAGGACATGCGCACCATTTAGTACCACAAGTGTTTTTATAGATAAAAAAGTTCTAATAGTTGTACTTAAAAACTTTTTGTGACAATTTTATGAATCTACCGCTAAAAATTGAAAATTAGTTCGTTAGAAAATGACAAATAATGGCTTTTTGTGATGAATTTTTCAACCCGTCGCTCAAAAATTATAATTAGTGACACTTTCTATAAAAATACTGCTAACAAAATAAAAAATAGATTTTTTTTTTTGGTAACAATTAAAAGTGAAAGGAATTTTTTATGCACCAAAAAGTCAAAAAGACTTATTAATGCATCTATCTTTCTAAAAAAAAATTTCAGTGGGATCCCTTTATCATCAAAATTGAATCAAAATAAGTCCCATGAATCGAACAACAGTAACTATTACCCAAAATCACTGAATAATCTTCCCCATAAACAATGCATATACTATGTGGTTGGGCACTATCTTTCAACTTTTGTGGGTTGCCAACTTACCATATGGGAAAACCAGACAAAAGTTATGAAAAACTATTTTATTGTCACTTGTCCTTCTAAGTTTAATATATTGGGAAAAACTACTCATATTACATAATTTCACATTGCATATCGCAAAATTATGAGATGAATAAAATAAACCTTCAATCCCAGGAAAAATAAAATGCTGAATAAAATACAGATAAAATATAAAATGGTTAAAGGAAGCAAATCGAAGCCTGTGTGATACCACAATCTCCTTAAAATAGATTCGCCGCCTCACCGTTGGGTGCTGGAAGTACGCCGGCGTCTACTTCCCAGGATACGACGGTTTTTACCAGCTACAACAGAAGCACCTTCTGATTAGCTTAGCGAACGGACAACGGCAGCACTCTTTCTCAAGAAGAAAATTATAGGAGAAGTAGACTGACAGTGTATGGATGTCAAGGAAAAATTCTATATCTCTTTTCAAGGAATATGACCTCCTTTTATACACCATGGGGGAGAGGGGAGGAGCCTCTAGCCATCAAGGCTGGCAACTAATGCTAGCAAAACAGCCCAATCAATTTTGTAAAACTGATGAGCCTTAAATGTGTGAGTTATATACACATTTATGAGGCAATTTCTTATTCAACCATTTTTCTCCAACAATCCCCCACATGAATAAAAATTGACCGAATATAGCAAACGCTCAACGTTTATTAACAAAGACTCGGAAAGAGAGAGAGAGAGCACATAGACTAACCCTACATCAGAAAATGTAGTTGTTGGCCTTGAACCTTTCGTAGTGAAAGCCTATCGGATTTACTGGCTGACCAGTGAACGTGATGTCTTGAACTGTTCTGCCGTTTATGTAAACCGAGACAATAGACCTCACACAGGAGTTAGTCCAACCATTGTTCTTGATCTCACTGGTGTGTCCGGTATGGCCCTGGAACACTAGTCTGGTTCTGTGAGTGTTTTTAAAGAATTCGGCCTTGGCAATTCTTAAAGAAGCGGCCCCACTTCGCACTCACATAGGTGACCTAAATACGGTATTTCATTATACCACATCACTAAGGTCATTAAAAGCATTAGCTTAACCTTCCACCCCCACAGGGCATCACTGTATAAAGGAATGGGCAAGAGGATTTACCTCTTCAGTGACTCACCCGTTATACGAAGTTAGGTTGTCCCTTTGAACCTAGATCTTGGGATCTCCAGTCAACTAGGTTGGGTTTTCCGTTCCGGTAACCTTTACTAAAGGCCTTAACTCCATTCCTCTCGACGACTTTTCTACTAACTCTTGAGTTAACCCTTTGGTTAGCGGATCCGCAATGTTGTCCTTAGACTTGGCATAGTCTAGAGAGACAACTCCATTTGAGAGTAGTTGTCGTATGGAATTATGTCTACGACGGATATGTCTAGACTTTTCATTATACATATCATCTACTTCAGAATGAATATATCCCCTAGGCACAGGACATAATCCAGTTCTTAGAGCAGGGGGTGCTGCTAGACGATAAGAAGGAGGTAGAAAGGATCAAAGCTCGGTCGGCCAACTATGTTATCATTGAAGGAGTCCTATATAAGTGGAGGTTCTCATGGCCATATCTTAGGTGTTTAAACGCTGACCAGGCCACCTATGTTATGAGAGAAATACATGAAGGGGTTTGTGGAAATCATTCTTGGAGACGGTCATTGGCCCATAAGATCCTTTGCGCGGGCTACTTCTTGCCTACCCTTAAGCAAGATGCCAATGACATAATGCCCTTCCAATGAGTAGCATTAGGATTACTCGTGTATCTACTCAGCCTACTAACAGCGTAGGCGATATCCGGCCTTGTACAACTCATCAGATACATTAAACTCCCAATGACCTGAGAATATTCTAGTTGAGAGACACTCTCACCATTATTCTTGGTCAAATATAGACTTAAGTCTACCGGTGTCCTAAACATACTTGTATCTGACTTTCCAAATTTCTCAAGTATCTTATTAACATAATGAGCTTGAGAAAGTACAATACCACCAGATGTTCTGGTGATCTTAACACCCAGAATGACATCTGCAAGGCCCATATCCTTCATGTCAAACTTAGAGTTTAACAATCTTTTGGTAGCTTTAATCATTTCATCATTGCTACCAACAATGAGTATGTCATCAACGTATAGACACAAAATGACATAATCTTTGTCAGTGTCTTTAACATATACGCGCTTATCACACTCATTGATTCGAAACCCATTTGACAACATAGCATTGTCAAACTTCTCATGCCATTGTTTGGGAGCTTGCTTCAAACCATACAATGACTTGACAAGCTTACAGATTTTCTTACTTTTTCCTGGAGCTAAAAACCCTTTGGGTTGCTCCATGTAGATTTCTTCATCTAAATCTCCATTTAAGAAAGCTGTCTTTACATCCATTTGATGTATTTCTAAACCACGTAAAGCTGCTATTGCAATCACCATGCGAATGGATGTAATCCTTGTCACAGGTGAATACGTATGAAAGTAATCCAGGCCTTCTCGTTGTCTGTATCCTTTGATAACTAGCCGAGCTTTATATTTGTCAATTGACCTATCCGCTTTCATCTTTCTTCGAAAGATCCACTTACTCCCCAAGGCCTTACTGCCTAGGGGTAGATCAACCAACTCCCAAGTATGGTTCTGTAAGATGGAGTCAATCTCACTCTTAATTGCTTCTTTCCATAAAGGATTTTCCGGTGAAGTCACAGCTTCATGGAACGTTCGAGGTTCTCCCTCTAACATATAAGTCAAGAAGTCTGGACCAAAAGACTTTGTGGTTCTAGCCTTTTTACTCCTTCTTGGCTCATCTACTTCATTAGCTTGATCATCTACTTGATCAGTTATTTGATCAGCTGTTTGATCATCCATGCGATGGTCTATGTGATCGTCTTCGTGATCATCTATTTCTTTCATGGAACTTGGAACCCTGTCTTGGGGACGACACGAAAATACATCTTCAAAGAAAGATGCACTTCTAGATTCCATGATAGTATTCTTGTGTATATCCAAAATATCAGACTTGTGCACAAGAAATCTATATGCACTACTATTTTGTGCATAACCAATGAAAATACAGTCCACGATTTTCGGACCTATCCTAACCCGCTTGGGTGTAGGTACCGCCACTTTTGCAAGACACCCCCACATTCGTAGGTATTTATATGAAGGCTTGTGACCTTTCCACAACTCATATGGAGTCTTGTCCACTTTCTTCCGTGGTATTCTATTAAGAATATAATTCGCGGAGAGAATTGCTTCCCCCTATAAGTTCTGTGGCAACCCAAAACTTATCAACATTGCATTCATCATCTCTTTCAGCGTCCTGTTCTTCCGCTCAGCAACACCATTTGACTGAGGCGAATAAGGCGCTGTGGTTTGGTGAATAATCCCAAATTGAGCACAAGTCTCAGCAAACGGGGATTCATACTCACCACCACGATCACTTCTCAATGCCTTGATTTTCCGGCTTAATTGATTCTCAACTTCATTCTTAAAAAGAATAAATTTATCAATAGCCTCGTCTTTGCTTTTAAGCAAATACACATAACAATATTTAGTGCAATCATCAACAAAAGTGATGAAGTACTTGTTACCACCACGTGATTGTACAACTTTCAAGTCACACACATCACTATGCACTAAACCCAAAGGCTGGCTACTTCTTTCAGTAAAATGAAAAGAAGACCTTGTCAATTTTGCTTCTACACAAGTTTCACACTTGTGTTGTGGATTAATCTTGAAAGATGGTACGTGATCTAACTTGATTAATCTACGTAAAGAGTCAAAATTTACATGACCCAATCTACCATGCCATAAATTAGGGGACTTAAGCATATAAGCAGAAGCAGAAGCTTTCTCATTAATCTTAGGGATAAGTGTCATTACATTCAATTTAAACATACCACCTGACATATATCCCTTTCCCACATAGACCCCACCCTTGGTCAACACGACCTTGTCTGATTCAAACACCATGCGGAAGCCATGCTTGCTTAAGAGAGACCCCGAGACAAGGTTCTTACGAATGTCCGACACAAAAAGGACATCGTTCAAAGTCAGTTCTTTTCCTGAAGTCATCTTCAGGATCACCTTGCATTTACCCTCAACAGCTGAGGTTGCAGAGTTTCCCATAAACAATTTCTCTCCGTTTGAAACCGGTTCGAAAGTTGTGAACATTCTCTTCTCTGCACAAATATGGCGAGTGGCCCCAGTGTCCACCAACCACTCCCTCGGGTTTGACCCCACCATGTTCACTTCTGACACGACGGCTGACAGATGCATGTCGTCCACATCGTGTGACAATTCCTCCATTTCAGCCATATGTGCCCGGTTTTTGTGTTGGGGAGAGTTTTTCCTGTAGGGCTTCTTCTTCAGACAATCAACTGCCCGATGCCCGTCACTTCCACAGTTGAAGCATTTGCCATCGAACCTAAAAGTAGGCTCCTTTGGTTTGTAGGCTGGCCTTTTGGAGATTCCTCCTCTAGCCCCCAACTTTGAGCTTTTCATTTGCACTTGTAGAGATTTGAACCATCAACCCCTCTCATACCATAAACCTTATACAACATACTCTTTCCACTACACCTCTATAATACCTTATTGATAACAGTGGCCTATTCCATGCCATGGGAAGACCAAACAGTAGCATACACAAAATGGCAAAATCAAAAGCTTAACCCCGTGTACATGCATCTAATAAACCAATTAACTCGCTAGTACTACCAGTGGCCAATTACATGCAAAATTATTACATACACCTATGAATCTATTAATTTAATTCTATGATAAACGTCGAATCTATTTTAAGCTTTTTGGGAAAAACTACTTACATTACATAATTTCACATTGCATATCGCAAAATTATGAGATGAACAAAACAAACCTTCAACCCCAGGAAAAATAAAATGCTGAATAAAATACAGATAAAATATAAAATGGTTAAAGGAAGCAAACCGAAACCTGTGTGATACCACAGTCTCCTTAAAATAGATTCGCCGCCTCACCGTTAGGTGTTGGAGGTACGCCGGCGTTTACTTCTCAGGATACGACGGTTTTTACCAGCTACAACAGAAGCACCTTCTGATTAGCTTAGCGAATGGACAACGGCAGCACTCTCTCTCAGGAAGAAAATTATAAGAGAAGTAGACTGACAGTGTATGGATGTCAAGGAAAAATTCTATATCTCTTTTCAAGGAATAGGGCCTCCTTTTATACACCATGGGGGAGAGGGGAGGAGCCTCTAGCCATCAAGGCTGGCAACTAATGCTAACAAAACTGCCCAATGAATTTTGTTAAACTGATGAACCTTAAATGTGTGAGTTATATACACATTTATGAGGCAATTTCTTATTCAACCATTTTTCTCCAACATAATATACTTTCTATTTTTTATTGTTTTATTTTATTGATTGTGTGATTGATTTAATAATTTTTATCACTTGTTTTATTGGCCAGTGATGCCATGTTAGGATGGGATGAAAAAACTATGAAAAACTATTTCATTGTCATCCATCTTTCTAAGTTTTATATACTTGTTATTTTTATTTTTTTATTTTTTTACAACAATAGTGCATCCTCCTAATTTATCACCCTTTAATGACCCCTAATGATAATGACCCCTAATAATGTAGTATTGAGATTAGACTCTATATGATCGAAATTTGACAAATCAAAATTTGACACTCGTCAAACACGTCATTAAGAGTAATTTTTAAAGGTGATAAATCAGGTGTTTCAAGTATTTTTCTTATTTTATTTTATTAGCTGTGTAATTGATTTAATAATTCCTATCACTTGTATTCATTGACCAGTGTTGCCGTGTTAGGTTAGGACACAAGGAAAAAGCTATGAAATTTCATTTGCACTCAGTCTAACGTTTGTAAACTTTTTTTTTGTGTAGTCTTTGATTTCGTAATTTTATTTTTGTGTTTTAATGAGTGCTCATTGTTTTATCTAAAATAAAGTGATATTATAAAATAAAATTTAGGAAAAAATTCATTTTATCCCTTGTGATTTAGGGCTGGAGCACTTTATCCCTTCATAGTTTAAATATAAGCAGAGACATCTCTTATGATTTTGGACTAAATTGTAACACTAACGCCGTTAAAGTTAATACTAAAAAGTCATTTATATCCCCTGTTTTCTTGTACATCATTCCTTGCAAATATATATTACACCTCATTACGTATCAATTTTTTATAACTTCAATTTACTTCCTTTTAAACTTATTTTGTAAGATTTATTATTTTTTTAAACTTAATTAAGAATTAATTTATCTAACTTTAAAACTTAATTTCAAATTTAATAAAATATTCAATTTTTTTTTTTGGAATGAAATGTTAAGTTATTGTGGGTGTTGATTTTCAACCATACAACCAAACAGGGAAACTCAACAAGAGAGCATCGGTAAAATAGATTAAGCCCGAACAACCTGGCACAAAACAGATAAGAATCCGGCGGTGGTTCGTCCACCCGAGGGCACTCCGACGATCAAGTCAGTAATCACTATCTCTCAAAGATAACAAATAGTGCTTAGCTCACTAGACAGAGCATAAAAAGCATACATTAGACCCACGAGGGTGCCTTACCTTTATAGCCAGCATTAACCTGATCCCTGCAGAAGCCTAACTTCAATGGACTTTGGCTTAATGCTCATCTTGGACTCCCAACTAGATAGAAATAAACACCCTAAGAGTTTTATCTTTATCTAGACCAAGGTCCTCCCAGATTCTAGGACTCTTGTCCCTTTTCCGCTCATCTCGGATTCCGATATCCCCAAAGATAACCTCGGCCTAGCCGAGATCATCTCGGTACGTGACCAAGCCACTTGGCATCTCGACTGACACTTCGGCATCACCTTGGCCACATGTTTTCATTCACAAAATATGTCCCCACAACTGCCCCCTAGGTTCTACTACCTCGACATCTTGAGGTGATGGAACTTACATCGTTTTCCCACATAGCACGTCGGCTAAGACTTACTCTATTCTTCATGACCAAGATCATCACCCGTCGGCTTCACATGACCAAGACTCTGCAGTCTACTTTATTAATGACCAAGAACCAAGAACCAAGTTCTTCAAGTTCCTTAACCGAGATCGCTCTCTTAGCCGAGGTTTTTGTTTCATTAAATCAAGAACTCCAAGAGTTTTATCTGCACATGCGCTGTCACGCACGGTTTACTTAACTGTTTTCTCCACGTGTCGCCTCCTCATTGGTTCATACCTGACACGCGCTATCAGGTTGCGTTGTTTCTACGCACGCCGCCTGACAGACACGTCATCCAAGGCGTATTCATTTTCTCTTGCCGCCTTTTCGAGTTTCAACAAAACTCTCTCTCTCTCTCTCTCTCTCTCTCTCTCTCTCTTCATCTTCTCACTTCGTATTTTCATATTCTCTCTTTGCTCAAGACTCTCTCTCTAACAATTCCTTTACCTACATTGCTATTTTTTTGAGCTCTCTTGAACTATGCTCCGTTCACCTCCTCCAACGAGGCATTCACTGTTCTGCTCCACTCATTGTCACCGTTTGACTCCGGCGAACCTCAAACCGGTGTCCTTGACCTCAGACCCAACTGGTGAGTTCTTTGTTTTCTTAATTTTTAGTTTCAGCCCTCCATGATTTTGATTATGTTTCCTTCTTTACCATCTGTCCATTCTGTTGCTATTAAATCTGTTTCGATGGTTGTACTATGTTTTTCTTCTTTTGATTACGAATGAACTTTCAGTTCTTGAATCTTGGATCTGTGTAGTCTTTTGAAAATGCCAATCATGTTTTCTTGTTGTGGCTTTTGCACACTGTCTCTCACACACTCACTCGGTGTTCATGAATCTGCACTCTCCATGTTTCTTGTTTTGGCTTTCTTGATTCTGATCCGTGATCCTTTTGCTTTGTCTTGTTTTGACCCCAGATTCTTGTCTTTGATTCCTAATTCAGTATAGATTTAGGTTTTGGGATTTGATAGAAATCACAATCTCTAGGAAAATTGAAACAAATCCCCCCGTAGATCTTGAAAAGCCCTTGCCCTAGTTCTTGGTTAGGGTTTAGCCGAGGTCTTTTAAACCCATACTAACCGCTCTCTTCTGACATCTTGCACCTTCTTTCTTTAGCTGACATCATGGGTATGTTTAGGTGGAGACTAGATACCCTAGAAAAACTAGGATACTTTCGTCGAGAGTTCTCTATCCCAGCCGATGTTCAACTCAAGTTGGCTGGGGAGGAAGACTCTATCATGCCCGATTGGAATTCTATGCCCTTTCCAGTAGTTGCTTTCATCGAATATGGTCTTCGGCTTCCCTTAGACATTCTTTTTAGGAAAATCCTCCACTACAACAAACTTAACCTTATGCAGTTGGCCATTAACTCCTATAGGGTCATTAATGGTATAATTGCTCTAGCTCGCCAAGAGAACGCAAGGATAACACTAGCTGATATCCAATATTGTTATACCACGTGTGGCCTAAAATCTGAAAAAGGCTACATCTATTACCTCAAGCCGAGATCCACAGCCTATAAAATCATAGTCAACCTCCCAAACTCTAACAAAAGTGCTGGAGATGACTACTTGATTGTCTCGGGTAACTGGGAATTTGCTCTAGATGATGATCTTCATCTATTCCCTCTACGCCGATCGGTGTTTAAAGAGGACGAGGGGAAGAACTAAGTGTCAACTTCTATGCTTGAGACTTCACCATTTTATTTCCTTTATCTGTGCTAATGTCTGAATTTTGTTATTGCAGCTCTCCCTCAGCCATTAAAAGATTTTCGCAAAACCTTCTTCTCTAGTAAAGACCTTAAAAGGCTACTGGGCTTGCCAGTTGACCAGCGCAAAGCCCCCTGCTGCTTAATTACAATCCAACTTACAAGTCTGTATTGCCCGACGTCTCCAAGAGAAGCAGGGCTCCTCCTACTATAACTCCACAGGCTACATTATCACCAAGGCGAGATTAGGGATCTACCTTCAGTCCTGTAGAGCAACCATCCACTTTTGCTCCCCAATTGATTCCTCCACATCAGCACCAACACTGACGCCAAGCTCCAGTTTCCACTCCTGCTGGCAGAACTTGTAGCTGAAAACGCCAATACTTTGAGGCGTCGGCTTACGATCCAACAAACCCACCTACTGCACTTCCAGCAATCCGCTTTGGCACCAAGGTAACAGTTTCTTCCACTGCCGACAAAATGGGCCATAAACTAGCCATGTTGAGGATCTCCTTGCCAATATCCCTGGGGTTGTGACGATGCAATCCTCGTCTTCTCCATCCCAATCGAAGCCAAAGCCGAAAAGAGTGAAGAAGGCCTAGGCTAAGGCCACAATGACTCAAATTGATTCTGAGAACACTGTGCCGATCTCAAAATTGGCCGAGGTAGAGAAGAGCCAAACAGCTGTCGCGAAGAGGCCAGCCGAGGCCGATGCATCTGATTCCCAACCACTCAAACGGCCGAGGTCTAACCATCCTGAGGATAACAGCAGCTTCTCTTGCAATATGACCTGGGTTCCCGAGGTCATGGTGGATGACAGATCCTTGACAGTTGGCGACAACGCAATGAATCTTGAAGTTAGCGTAGCCCTATCAACGGTTTTTCTTTTACCAGAAGATATGAACCGTATGGCTGAATTGCATGAAGCTGAAAACTTCGCCTTTACGATGCAGCACTCGGTCTTGGTAAGCCATTTTACTTACTCTTTTATACTTAGTCAAATTTCACTAATGTGTTTTACTTCTTACAAGCTATCTAGCACGCTCATTCATACGCGGTTAAGATTGGGATAACAAGGAAGGAGTTGGCAAAGAAGACTAAGGAAGGTGCTAAACTCCTTTTCTCACTCAATCACGCCAAAGCCAACAATCGAGCTCTGCTGGATCAAGCCAAGGCTTCCAAAGCTGCTTAGGATTTGGTCGAGGAAAAAAAAAAATGGCCGATCCTAAAACCGAGGCCGCTAGGGCAGATCTTAAGGTTGCCAAGGCCAAGGCAGCTGACTTAGAGGCCAAGCTTCAAGAGGTCCTTGACTTAAAGGAGGCTGAGGTTAAGGCGGTCGATGAAAAGGCTTATGAAGAGGGGCAGGCCGCTGTCCGTGACCAGTACAAAGAGCAAGTCAACCTGGCTTGCAACCGAGGTTATTACCTTGGTTGGATGGCGGCGCTCAACAAGCTATCCATTCCAATGGACTCTGATCTTCGAGACATCAATCCACTTCAAGTGCCTTTCCTTCCAACGCCCAAGGAATCTGGCGAAGATGCTGAGGAGGATGATGCCGAGGATGGTGAAGCTGACGAAGAGGTGGAGGAGGCTGCCACTGCTGCCAAGTCCCACACCCTAAATGAGCAAGTCCTTGACTTGACTCAAGATGAGGAGGATGACTTGGCTTCCAATGGCGCCTCTCCTAGGCCAACCACTTCGGAGGCTGAGGTACAATGTGCCGAGAAGAGTTTAGATCAAACTCTACTTGAAATAAATGCCGAGATAGAGGCGGAGAAGAATGTAACATTGCCAACCGAGGCCGATGCCCATGCCACCAGCACTTAGAATTTTCTTCTTCCAGTTATACCTCTGTTTTGTCTAAACAATGTTTAGCTTTATATTTGGCCGATGTGCCCCTTTTGTAATTGAACAAGTAATTTTTTTGTAGGCCAAAGTGCCTTTTTCCCCATGAACAAGTTTCTCTTTTTTAAATGCAAGTCTTCTCTTTTCTTCTAAGTGTTTGAATGTTTGCCTTCTATACAAGTTTACTGCTTTCATACTTAGAATATTTTTGTATGCCTTAACTGTATAGTAACTTCGGGATGTAATACCTCGGATATAAACCTTAAATGTTTTCCTCAGCCAACCGTTGGAATACCTCGGCTAACACTTTAAAAATACTAAAATATTTTTACAAGTGTTATTCAGTATTGCTTTTTTACTTTCATATGCTATCTTCTTTCAAGACTTCACCCTTTCCAAGCTTGGACAACTTGGTTGGTTACCTCAGGTAATATGTATCTCAGATACTTTATTCATAATTACCTCGGTTAACTCCAACTTGTAAATTTTTCTAAAAATTCTTTGAAAATTTCAACAAGTCCCAAGCTCTTAAGTTTATTTATCATTCCTAACTCCCTGCCCCCCTAATGTGAACCTAAGTTCCACTTAAGTTCACATTAATCATGTGTCTATGGTCTTTCGCCGAAGTCAGATTCAAACAAAGACTTCCCGATGTGTTTCAACCTTAGTTTCTCCATTAATGAACTTAGTTCTATTCTGAGTTTGACTCTGCCGATATGGCAAGTCCAGGTTAATTTCAACTTAGTTCAACTCCATTATATGCAAGTATTGGTATAATTGTCTAGCTCGCAAGAAACGCAAGGATAACACTACTGATATCAATATTGTTATACACGTGTGGCCTAAAATCTGAAAAGGCTACATCTATTCCTCTAAGCCGAGATCCACAGCTATAAATCATAGTCAACCTCCCAACTCTAACAAAAGTGCTGGAGATGACTACTTGATTGTCTCGGGTAACTGGAATTTGCTCTAGATGATGATCTTCATCTATTCCTCTACGCCGATCGTGTTTAAAGAGACGAAGGGAAGAACTAAGGTCAACTTCTATGCTGAGACTTCACCACTTTATCCCTTTATCTGTGCTAATGTCTTAATTTTGTTATTACAAGCTCTCCCTTACCATTAAAAATTTTCGCAAAACCTTTCTCTAGTAAAACCTTAAAAGGCTACTGGGCTTGCCAGTTGACCAGCGCAAAGCCCCCTGCTGCTTAATTACAATCCAACTTACAAGTCTGTATTGCCCGACGTCTCCAAGAGAAGCAGGGCTCCTCCTACTATAACTCCACAGGCTACATTATCACCAAGGCGAGATTAGGGATCTACCTTCAGTCCTGTAGAAACCATCCACTTTTGCTCCCAATTTGATTCCTCCACATCAGCACCAACACTGACGCCAAGCTCCAGTTCCTAACTCCTGCGGATAAGAATCCGACGGTGGTTCGTCCACCCAAGGGCACTCCGACAATCAAGTCAGTAATCACTATCTCTCAAAGATAACAAATAGTGCTTAGCACAGAGCATAAAAAGCATACATTAGACCCACGATGGTGCCTTACCTTTATAGCCAGCACTAACCTGATCCCTGTAGAAGCCTAGCTTCAATGGACTTTGGCTTAATGCTCATCTTGGACTCCCAACTAGATAGAGATAAACTCCTTAAGAGTTTTATCTTTATCTAGACTAAGGTTCTCCCACATTCTAGGACTGTTGTCCCTTTTCTGCTCATCTCGGATTTCAATATCTCCAAAGATAACCTCGGCCTAGCCGAGATCATCTCGGTACGTGACCAAGCCACGTGGCACCTCGGCTGACACTTTGGCATCACCTTTGCCACATGTTGTCATTCACAAAATATGTCCCCACAACTGTCTCCTAGGTTCTATTACCTCGGCATCCTAAGGTGATGGAACCTACATCGTTTGCCCACATAGCACGTCGGCTAAGACTTACTCTATCCTTCATGACCAAGATCATCACCCGTCGACTTCACATGACCAAGACTTTGCAGTCTACTTTATCAATGACCATGAACCAAGAACCAAGTTCTTCAAGTTCCTTAACCTAGATCACTCCCTTAGCCGAGGTTTTTGTTTCATTAAATCAAGAGCTCCAAGAGTTTTATCTGCACATGAGCTGTCACGCACGGTTTACTTAACCGTTTTCTCCACGTGTCGCCTCCTCATTGGTTCGTACCTGACACGCGCTATCAGGTTGCGTCGTTTCTGCGCACGCCGCCTGATAGACACGTCATCCAAGGCGTATTCATTTCCTCTTGCCACCTTTTCGAGTTTCAACAAAACTCTCTCTCTCTTCATCTTCTCACTTCGTATTTTCGTATTCTATCTTTGCTCAAGACTTTCTCTCTCTATCAATTCCTTTACCTATATTGATATTTTTTTGAGCCCTCTGCAACTATGATCCGTTCACCTCCTCCAGCGAAGCATTCATTGTTCTGCTCCACTCATTGTCACCGTTTGACTCCGGCGAACCTCAAACCGGTGTCCTTGACCTCAGACCCAACTGGTGAGTTCTTTGTTTTCTCAATTTTTAGTTTTAGCCCTCCATGATTTTGATTATGTTTTCTTCTTTACCATCTGTCCATTCTGTTGCTATTGAATCTGCTTCGATGGTTGTACTCTGTTTTTCTTCTTTTGATTACGAATTAACTTTCAGTTCTTGAATCTTGGATTTGTGTAGTCTTTTGAAAATGCCAATCATGTTTTCTTGTTGTGGCTTTTGCACACTGTCTCTCACACACTCACTTGGTGTTCATGCATCTGCACTCTCCATGTTTCTTGTTTTGGCTTTCTTGATTCTGATTCGTGATCCTTTTGCTTTGTCTTGTTTTGACCCCAGATTCTTGTCTTTGATTCCTAATTCAGTATAGATTTAGGTTTTGGGATTTGATGGAAATCATAATCTCTAGGAAAATTGAAACAAATCCCCCCTAGATCTTGAAAAGCCCTTGCCCTAGTTCTTGGTTAGGGTTTACCCGAGGTCTTTTAAACCCATACTAACCACTCTCTTTTGAAATCTTGCACCTTCTTTCTTTAGCTGACATCATGGGTATGTTTAGGTGGAGACTAGATACCCTAGAAAAACTAGGATACTTCCGTCGAGAGTTCTTCATCCCAACCGATGTTCAACTCAAGTTGGCTGGGGAGGAAGACTCTATCATGCCCGATGCGGATTCCATGCCCTTCCCAGTAGTTGCTTTCATCGAATATGGTCTTTGGCTTCCCTTAGACATTCTTTTTAGGGAAATCCTCCACTACTACAAACTTAACCCTATGCAGTTGGCCATTAACTCCTATATACCCTCTGTTTTCTTATACATTATTCCTTGCAAATATATATTACACCTCATTAAGTATCATTTTTTTTATAACTCCAATATACTTCCTTTTAAACTTATTTTGTAAGATTTATTATTTTTTTAAACTTAATTAAGAATTAATTTATCTAACTTTAAAACTTAATTTCAAATTTAATAAAATATTTAGTTTTTTTTTTTTTTTTGGAATGAATTGTTAAGTTATTGTGGGTGTTGATTTTCAACCACACAACCAAACAGGGAAACTTAGCAAGAGAGTATCGGTAGAATAGATTAAGCCCGAACAACCTGACACAGAAAGATAAGAATCCGACGGTGGTTCGTCCACCCAAGGGCACTCCGACAATCAAGTCAGTAATCACTATCTCTCAAAGATAACAAATAGTGCTTAGCACAGAGCATAAAAAGCATACATTAGACCCACGATGGTGCCTTACCTTTATAGCCAGCACTAACCTGATCCCTGTAGAAGCCTAGCTTCAATGGACTTTGGCTTAATGCTCATCTTGGACTCCCAACTAGATAGAGATAAACACCTTAAGAGTTTTATCTTTATCTAGACTAAGGTTCTCCCACATTCTAGGACTGTTGTCCCTTTTCTGCTCATCTCGGATTTCAATATCTCCAAAGATAACCTCGGCCTAGCCGAGATCATCTCGGTACGTGACCAAGCCACGTGGCACCTCGGCTGACACTTTGGCATCACCTTTGCGACATGTTGTCATTCACAAAATATGTCCCCACAACTGTCTCCTAGGTTCTATTACCTCGGCATCCTAAGGTGATGGAACCTACATCGTTTGCCCACATAGCACGTCGGCTAAGACTTACTCTATCCTTCATGACCAAGATCATCACCCGTCGACTTCACATGACCAAGACTTTGCAGTCTACTTTATCAATGACCATGAACCAAGAACCAAGTTCTTCAAGTTCCTTAACCTAGATCACTCCCTTAGCCGAGGTTTTTGTTTCATTAAATCAAGAGCTCCAAGAGTTTTATCTGCACATGAGCTGTCACGCACGGTTTACTTAACCGTTTTCTCCACGTGTCGCCTCCTCATTGGTTCGTACCTGACACGCGCTATCAGGTTGCGTCGTTTCTGCGCACGCCGCCTGATAGACACGTCATCCAAGGCGTATTCATTTCCTCTTGCCACCTTTTCGAGTTTCAACAAAACTCTCTCTCTCTTCATCTTCTCACTTCGTATTTTCGTATTCTATCTTTGCTCAAGACTTTCTCTCTCTATCAATTCCTTTACCTATATTGATATTTTTTTGAGCCCTCTGCAACTATGATCCGTTCACCTCCTCCAGCGAAGCATTCATTGTTCTGCTCCACTCATTGTCACCGTTTGACTCCGGCGAACCTCAAACCGGTGTCCTTGACCTCAGACCCAACTGGTGAGTTCTTTGTTTTCTCAATTTTTAGTTTTAGCCCTCCATGATTTTGATTATGTTTTCTTCTTTACCATCTGTCCATTCTGTTGCTATTGAATCTGCTTCGATGGTTGTACTCTGTTTTTCTTCTTTTGATTACGAATTAACTTTCAGTTCTTGAATCTTGGATTTGTGTAGTCTTTTGAAAATGCCAATCATGTTTTCTTGTTGTGGCTTTTGCACACTGTCTCTCACACACTCACTTGGTGTTCATGCATCTGCACTCTCCATGTTTCTTGTTTTGGCTTTCTTGATTCTGATTCGTGATCCTTTTGCTTTGTCTTGTTTTGACCCCAGATTCTTGTCTTTGATTCCTAATTCAGTATAGATTTAGGTTTTGGGATTTGATGGAAATCATAATCTCTAGGAACATTGAAACAAATCCCCCCTAGATCTTGAAAAGCCCTTGCCCTAGTTCTTGGTTAGGGTTTACCCGAGGTCTTTTAAACCCATACTAACCACTCTCTTTTGAAATCTTGCACCTTCTTTCTTTAGCTGACATCATGGGTATGTTTAGGTGGAGACTAGATACCCTAGAAAAACTAGGATACTTCCGTCGAGAGTTCTTCATCCCAACCGATGTTCAACTCAAGTTGGCTGGGGAGGAAGACTCTATCATGCCCGATGCGGATTCCATGCCCTTCCCAGTAGTTGCTTTCATCGAATATGGTCTTTGGCTTCCCTTAGACATTCTTTTTAGGGAAATCCTCCACTACTACAAACTTAACCCTATGCAGTTGGCCATTAACTCCTATAGGGTCATTAATGGTATAATTGCTCTAGCTCGCCAAGAGAACGCTAGGATAACAGTAGCTGATATCCAATATTGTTATACCATGTGTGGCCTAAAATCTGAAAAAGGGTACATCTATTACCTCAAGCCAAGATCCACAGCCTATAAAATCCTAGTCGACCTCCCAGACTCTAACAAAAGTGCTAGAGATGACTACCTGATTGTCTCGGGTAACTGGGAATTTGCTCTAGATAATGATCTTCATCTATTCCCTCTGCGCCGATCGGTGTTTAAAGAGGACGAGGGGAAGAACTAAGTGTCAACTTCTATGCTTGAGACTTCACCATTTTATTTCCTTTATCTGTGCTAATGTCTGAATTTTGTTATTGCAGCTCTCCCTCAGCCATTAAAAGATTTTCGCAAAACCTTCTTCTCTAGTAAAGACCTTAAAAGGCTGCTGGGCTTGCCAGTTGACCAGCGCAAAACCCCCTGCTACTCAATTACATTCCAACTTACAAGTCTGTATTGCCCAACATCTCCAAGAGAAGCAGGGCTCCTCATGCTATAACTCCACAGGCTGCATCATCACCAAGGCGAGATTAGGGATCTACCTCTAGTCCTGTAGAGCAACCATCTACTTCTGCTCCCTAATTGATTTCTCCACATCAGCACCAACTGATTAAGGCCGAAATGTACATCATTGAGGCCGTTAATTAGAATCTCTTAATTTCACTTGTTGGTCAAACTGTATACTTTATGTGTGTTGAGTGTCAATCAGGTTGTACATCATCGGAGCATAAAATGGGCAAAAAGACAGAATTTGGACAGAGTTGACTTTCCCTTACGTACGTTGACTTTTTCCGCACGTGCGTTGACTTTCCCTGGGAAAGTCAAACCGACGTTTTAAACCTGTTTGGACGAGATTTGAAGTATAAAGAGGCAAGTAAAAGGCTGGATTAGGGTTCGGAAGTTGTTTTGACCTAAAGTGAGAGGCTAGGGTTTGGAAAAGAAGAGAAAGAAAAGCTCCAAGATGTCTCCCATGGTGGTTCCTTCTCCCTCTACCTCCTTCCACTCCTCCATGAGTGGCTAGTCTTCTTTTCTAGGGTTTTGATGAAACCCTAGCCATGTAATTATGTAGTTTTCTTTTTGATTTTTAATTATGTAAAGGTTTGAACATTTGTATGGTGATTTAGAAGTTTGTTTTATATAATTTTCATTATTCTTTCGAATATTTGACTTTCTGTGATTGTTAAATGTTATCCATACAATTGTTTTCTTTTCTTTCACATTCAAGGTATGGGACGAACCATACTACGAGGAACGAGTCGTATCACTAGCTACCTTAGTTTAGAGTGAACGGTTCGTATTACTTGAGATGGTTCGTGCTCGTACATTGAATGTGATGATCTTCTTGTTAAATGCTTTGAGCTTGTAGTTGTGAGGCATTAATCCGTTCAAACCATAGCATAATTGATTTCAATTGGAAACCGTAATTATGTGGTTAGTGGTGAATTCTCTACCCTAGGATTTTTCCCCAATTCAGTAAACCCAATTTCATTTATTATTGATAATTTAATTCCTTAGTTTAATTTATTCGTTATTAAATTAGGTTATAAACAACCAATCTTTTTATCAAAATTAATTTAGGAATTTGACAATTAAATTAGTTTAATTTCACAATAGTCCCTGTGGATCGATACCTGGACTTGCCATTATTCTGATTGAATTTGGTATAGTTTAGTATTTAATTTTGGTGTGTTCAACGACCCATCACCAACACTGACGCCGAGCTCCAGTTTCCGCTCCTGCTGGCAGAACTTGTAGCTGAAAACGCCAATACTTTGAGGCGTCGGCTTGCGATCTAACAAACCCACCTACTGCACTTCCAGTAATCTGCTTCGGCACCAAGGTAACAGTTTCTTCCACTGCCGACAAAATGGGCCATAAACTAGCCATGTTGAGGATCTCCTTGCCAATATCCCTGGGGTTGTGACGATGCAATCCTCGTCTTCTCCATCCCAATCGAAGCCAAAGCCGAAAAGAGTGAAGAAGGCCTAGGCTAAGGCCACAATGACTCAAATTGATTCTGAGAACACTGTGCCGATCTCAAAATTGGCCGAGGTAGAGAAGAGCCAAACAGCTGTCGCGAAGAGGCCAGCCGAGGCCGATGCATCTGATTCCCAACCACTCAAACGGCCGAGGTCTAACCATCTTGAGAATAGCAGCTTCTTCTCTCGTAATATGACCTGGGTTCCCAAGGTCATGGTGGATGACAGATCTTTGACAGTTGGCGACAACGCAATGAATCTTGAAGTTGGCGTAGCCCTATCAACGGTTTTTTCTTTTACCAGAAGATATGAACCGTATGGCTGAATTGCATGAATATGAAAACTTCGCCTTTAAGATGCAGCACTCGGTCTTGGTAAGCCATTTTATTTACTCTTTTATACTTAGTCAAATTTCACTAATGTGTTTTACTTCTTACAAGCTATCTGTAGACACCCCATTTTTGACCGACCTTAAGACTCAGACGTCACCAATTGAGCGCTCGATGATGATGAATATGGTGCTCGCTATGAGGTTACGGAGTCTCGACTACGAGCCTTGCCTCCAGACTTCAGGGCTCTTTTGTGCTTTGCCTCGGTTTGCGAACCAAGTCCTATTTTCTCTGTCTTCTCTTCCCGAAGGGAGGGAGAGGTCTCGTAGACCATCTCTCAATGGCCGTAGGCTACGTTTCACGGCTGTAGGCCAGTTTTTCCGTTTGGAGCCCAGTTTTCGATTTTTGGAGCCGTCGGTCGTGGGCCTCGGTTTGGGACCGCTTAACCACCTCCGTTTGCTTCGATTTTTGACACACACCTTATTTCCTCCCTTTTGAGGAACACTGTGGCTCGAGAGACCAACTTCATGGTCGAATGGCACCTCCGGTGCTTAACAACCCATTTTCGAGGCCTCGGGCTGCGCGTTTTGGTCCCCGAACCTCCGTTTTGCATCCGTTTTGGTTCATATTGGTAGAGACCTTATTTTCATTGTTAGAAAGCTTGTAGGAGGATGGAAGGCCAGCAATTTTTCTGAAAAGCCAATTTTATTTCTTCATCGCTCTCCGTCGCCCGTTTTCCCTCACTAGAAAGCTAATGTTGACCACTCCCGGGCCACTTTCTTTAGCCCTAAACCCCATATTTGTGTTGTACACACCTGGGAGGCCACCAATATGAATAGGTCGGCCAGTAATTGTCTCTGACCCTTTTGAACCCCTCTAAAAAGTTGGCTTTTCTCTCTCTTGGTTCATGTTTTCTGGGTTTTGACCACATATTTATGTTGTGCACACATGGGAGGCCACCTTTTTGGAGTGGCCGACCACCTTTTTGGGGTGGCCGGCCAGCAATTTTGATTGACCCTTTTGACCCCTGGCCGGCCGGCCAGGGGGGGTGGCCGGCTGGCCACTTGAACCTTTTGAACCTAGCTGGCCATGATCCTTTCTCCAAGTGTATTCCAGCTGTGCCAGCTGTTTTCCTCCAGATTCTGTATTCGAGGGGCTGCCTTTTGGGGGGCAAATGTGAATTTGTTTTTCCCTCCCTTTCCTTGGCCTCTCTCTCTCTTTAAAACCAACACTCTACCACCATTTTGAGGGGTTGAAAAAACCAGCTGGGATTCATATATATACCCTTCCATATATCTCTCTCTCATTTAAGCCTCCAAACACCCTTGTTCTTGACCTTTACACACCACCTCCAAGCCTACAACCTCCACACTCCATTTCAGCAACTTGAGGCTGTTTTTCAGAGGTTAGGAGCACCTTTCCTTGGTCCAAAAGCTGCTGAAGACTTGTGCTACAAGGGTGAGTCCTCTTCTCCCTCTTTCTTGCCTTATTTTGTTCTATATCTTAGCCCCTTTTGCTTACATTTTTGAGCTCTGACCTGAACAGTAAATAGTTATATTTTGAGCTCCTCTTCATGTTTGATCAATGACTTTTTGCTGTTTGAGGTCTTCTCCTTACCCTTTGTGTTTAATCTCTTTTTTAGGCCTATTTTTGCATGGTATTTTAGTCTTATTTTTGAGCTGTTTTGGACTTGGTCATAAACTGTAAAATGTCTTTTTTTGAGCCCCTCTTCAACTTTGTTGAAGGGCTCTCCTCTGTTTGAGGCCAGCTACTTCCCCTTTCCCTTTATCTCTCTTTTAGGGCTATTTTTGCATCATATTTTAGCCTTACTTGTGAGCATATTAGAGATTTTCCATAAACTGTAAAGTGCCTTTTTTTGAGCCCCTCTTCAACTTTGTTGAAGGGCACTTTGGAGCCAGCTGCTGTCCCTTGTCTCTAATCTCTCTTTTAGGGTCATTTTTGCATAATAGATTAGCCCTATTTGTGTTCACTTTTGAGATTTGTTATAAACTGGAAAAAGTCTCCTTTTGACATTATCTTCATGTTTGATTAATGGCATTTTCTTGTTTGAGGTCATATGCTTCCTTGTATGCTTGATTGTCCCTTATTTTGAGCCTTACACCTAAGCTCTTGTTGTATGCTTGGTTTGGCCTTCTAGCCACTGAAATATAGTGGATTTTTAGTGGCTAGAACACTATTTTGAGCCTCCAAATCAGAGGGGGGTGACCCCCTCTCACCTTGACTTGTTTGGTAGTCATTTTTGGCCTTCCAAAGAGACCCTATCTTGCATGCTTTGAAGTCACTTTCCAGGGTCAATTTGATGAGTTCTAAGACTACCATATTTGATTTTCATAGTTTCTTATGCCATGCTAAGTGTCCACCTTGTATGTGCTTAATAATCCATTGCATGGCCCTCAAAAGGAGCTTATCATTTTTGCATGTATTGGTTGCATCTCCATGGTTATTTGGGCATATTTTCATATGTTTTATTCACTGATTTTTGCTGGTTTGGTAAGATTCCATGTGCATCCTATACTTGCCATATAACTCATGTTTGCTAGTCAAAGTTGCATGCTACTTTAGTCCATCTTGCTAGCATCTTTTGGCCATACTTTGAACTGGAAATGTTCATGTTTTGGGACTGCCTTGGCTCTGTCTTTAGACTTCATGATCAAATAATGCATGCTTTGTATAGCTATAAGTCATTCTATGTGCCTAGTTTCGAGTTTCGGGGTTCATCTCATGCATTGGGTGCCATTTTTCCATGTTTCGGGGCTATTTAGCATCGTATTTCAGTGCTAGAATTTGTGAGTTTATATGCCATCTTGCATCCCTTGCCATGCCTTGTTAGAGTCGCATGTTATGCCTAGGATCAGTCCTCGGTTTGCGTGCATGTGTGCACGCATTTCGATAGTCCCATTTTCACCTAATGGCTACTGATGTGAGTGTGGCTGAGGTCCACTCATGTTGATGTAAGTCCATCATGCATTGTGTATGCCGTTTCATTTCATAGCATTGTGTATGCTAGGTTGTATGTCAGAGCATTGTGTATGCCTCGTTACATCGTACATTGTGTATGCCATTTCATAAGCATTGCGTATGCTAGGTTGCATGTTAGGATTGCATTCATGCATGTAATGCATATTGCATAGTGCTTGGGATAGGAGTTAGCCCAAGCACGGGAAACGAGGGACGTTTCGTACTCCGAGTGACGGAACGTGTCTCAATTCCCTATCGCCGACATTCTGGATTACCCATGATGGAGTTTAAGCCTTATTGTGTCCATATGTGCATTCATTTCATATTGAGTCGTGCAAATCGACCCCTCGGCCATCATGCATCGAGATGCGTGATTGGTGGCACGAGGATTAAGGACTACACTCCCTGAAGAGTAGTCATGCATACATATGTGAAAATACTTTGCCATGCCCCTTTGTTGCTCTATGTTGCAGCAAATCAGAAATTGGCAGCCTTCCGGAGCTTGGCACGTATCCCGAGAACAATTGCAAACAGAGGCAAACCGGGGCATCGCAGTGGATTTTCGTGCAAGGCGACTCAAGCATGCATCATTCATCATTCGGAACAGAGCTGAGGCAGTCCATGGATTTGCGTGCCAATTTACTGCTTTCCTAGATTAATTTGTTAATTAATTAAGGTTTTGTATTTATTTGGACTGTAATTATTTATTTGGGACTGTATTATTTGTTCGGACCCTCCGAGCGAGGGCACAACTGTAATAAGTGTGCGTGTGTGTGATGTATGTCTTCCAACCCCACGTCTTTCTCCCTTTTATTTACCCGCTTATGATGGTTAGATTAGGGCATGTTTCAATTAGCATACAGTATGATAGCATGTTTGCATTCATTCATCTGCTTTGCATGCATCGGGCTCGGCGCATCATACTAACTGCATTGTATCTCAATTCCGAGTTGAATACTTGTTAGTTGTAGCATTTCGCACGCCATCTTTAGAATAGCCGAGCCTATTGTAGTTGCATTTTTGCATGTGTTGCATTAGGCATTTCTGTATAATTAGGATCATGCATAGATTTCTAACATAGCTTCTGTTTTGGCTTGGAGTACTCGGTAAGTGTTTATGCTTTAGCATCCTTGCATGTGTGTGAGTGACTGCCATGATAGCATGCTTACCATGAGGCTGTGTGCTTATGTGATATAACTGCCTGAATGCCTGTGGGTGAAGGTTGGGTTATTTAGATTGGAACAATTCATTAAATGTGAGTTTTAAGCCCACTAGATAGTGGCAAAATCATGTTTTCTAAGCCCACCCAAGGGTGGCAAAATCCGCATTTTAAGCCTACTTGCGAGTAACAAACCGCTTTCAAATAAACAAACATGAGATGTTTTGCTCCAATTCAGGCGATCCAGTCTATACTTGTATGCTGTGCGCATCACATAGTAAATCTAGGCTAATAACCGGAATAAGAACACATAATGTTTTCAAAACTAGATATCATGGTTAGTAGAGGCCGATCTTTGATCGGGCGAGCGGGGGTGCTCACAAAGTGACCTTCCCCAATCGTACCCAAGTTCCCGAGCCGAGGCAACTTTGGTGATGATGGACGCGTGGCCTTAGGCAAACGAGTCAGGGTTTCCTAAGTTTCCCCAAAATAAAACATTTAGGTAGCGACTCTGTATCTGGCAAAGCAGTCCATGTTTGGCACTTCTTTCAAAATCTGTTTTCTCAAAACGATTTGCCGGATTTGGACTCTTTGGTTCAGACTGAGAACCGTGACAATTCGAGTCCGAACTGTAGTGAGCCCAAAAATGAACAGAACGAGACTCATCCTCCCGGGGCGTTCGGGGACGTCTACACTATCCAGCACGCTCATTCATACGCGGTCAAGACTGAGATAACAAGGAAGGAGTTGGCAAAGAAGACTAAGGAAACTGCTAAACTCCTTTTCTCACTCAATCACGCCAAAGCCAACAATCGAGCTCTGTTGGATCAAGCCAAGGCTTCCAAAGCTGCTTAGGATTTGGTCGAGGAAAAAAAAAAAGGCCGATGCTGAAGTCGAGGCCACCAGGGCTGATCTTAAGGTTGCCAAGGCCAAGGCAGCTGACTTAGAGGTCAAGCTTCAAGAGGCCCTTGACTTAAAGGAGGCCGAGGTTAAGGCGGTCGATGAAAAGGCTTATGAAGAGGGGCAGGCCACTGTCCGTGACCAGTACAAAGAGCAAGTCAACCTGGCTTGCAACCGAGGTTATTACCTTGGTTGGACGGCAGCGCTCAACAAGTTATCCGTTCCAATGAACTCTGACCTTCGAGACATCAATCAAATTCAAGTGCCTTTCCTTCCAATGCCCAAGGAATCTGGCGAAGATGCTGAGGATGGTGAAGCCGACGAAGAGATGGATTAGGCTGCCACTGATGCCAAGTCCTCCACCCTAAATGAACAAGTCCTTGACTTGACTCAAGATGAGGAGGATGACTTGGCTTCCAAGGGCGCCTCTCTTAGGCCAACCACTTCGGAGGCCGAGGTACAATGTGCCGAGAAGAGTTTGGATCAAACTCTACTCGAAATAGATGCCGAGATAGAGGCGGAGAAGAATGCAACATTGCCAACCGAGGCCAACGCCCATGCCACCAGCACTTAGAATTTTCTTTTTCCAGTTATACATCTGTTTTGTCTGAACAATGTTTAGCTTTATATTTGGCCGATGTGCCCCTTTTGTAATTGAACAAGTAATTTTTTTGTAGGCCAAAGTGCCTTTTTGTCCATGAACAAGTTTCTCTTTTTTAAATGCAAGTTTTCTCTTTTCTTCTAAGTGTTTGAATGTTTGCCCTCTATACAAGTTTACTACTTTCATACTTAGAATATTTTTGTATGCCTTAACTGCATAGTAACTTCGGAATGTAATACCTCGGATATAAACCTTAAATGTTTTCCTCAGCCAACTGTTGGAATACCTCGGCTAACACTTTAAAAATACTAAAATATTTTTATAAGTGTTATTCAGTATTGCTTTTTTACTTTCATATGCTATTTTCTTTCTAGACTTCACCCTTTCCAAGCTTGGACAACCCGGTAAGTTACCTCAGATAATATGTATCTCAGACATTTCATTCATAAGCACCTTAGCCAACTCCAACTTGTAAATTTTTCTGAAATTTCAACAAGTGTTAAGCCCATTCTAACTTGTAAATTTTTCTGAAAATTTCAACAAGTCCAAAATTTCAACAAATCCCAAGGTCTTGCTCTCAAGTTTATTTTATCATTCCTACTCCCTACCCCCTAATGTGAACTTAAGTTTCACTAAGTTCACATTAAGCATGTGTCTAAGGTCTTTCACCTAAGTCATATTCAAACAAAGACTAGCCGAGGTTTTCAACCTTGGTTTCTCTGTTAATCTAACTAAAATGCACTTAGTTCCATTCCGAGTTTGACTCTGCTGACATGGTAAGTCTAGTTTCAATTAAACTTAGTTCAACTCTATTATATGCAAGTATAATTCAACTCTGCCATATAATAAGTCTAAGTTATTCATCATGTTTAACTTAGAAACATCGCCAACTTAGTTTAACTCTATTATATGCAAGTATAATTCAACTCTACCATATAATAAGTCTAAGTTATTCGTCATGTTTCACTTAGAAACATCACCATGGGACTGATCAGTCCTTTCACACAAATTTCAAATTCATCAAACTAAAATTTTATTACTACCTCAGCTAATAAAATTATGACATAAACTTAGAGAAAACAAAAAATCTAATGATAGAAAAACTTCAAGTTGTAAGTGTTCTAGGGTCTTGGCAACTCTCTGCCATCACTGTTCTCAAGCCAATATGCCCCATTGCCGGCGACCGAGATGGTTCTATAAGGCCCTTCCCAATTTGGGCGGCCTAGCTTGCCCTCCCTAGAATCCTTTTTGTTGCCAACCACTTTCCTCAGCACAAGGTCCCCTACTTTGAACTCTCTTAGGTTGACCTTCTTGTTGTAAGCCCTAGCAAGTTGTTGCTGGTATGCCCCCAACTGAATTTCCGTTCTCTCTCTTTTCTCCTCTAGTAGGTCTAGGTCTCGGGCTAGGAATGCTTTATTAGTACCATTTTCCACTCCATGGGTTCTGATCCCTAGAATGCCGACTTTTAGTGGGATAACTGCTTCAGTGCCATATGCTATGGCAAATGGAGACTCCCCAGTTGATCTTTTCGGCATAGTCTAATATGCCCATAGTACATTGGGCAATTCCTCCACCCATTTTCCCTTTACTGATTCCAGCCTCTTTTTGATCCCATCCAAAATAGTCTTATTGGATGCTTCTACCTAACCATTACTCTGAGGAAAACTTGGAGTGGAGTAATAGTTCTTGATTTTGTACTTTGTACAGAGACTTTTGATTAGCTTATTGTCAAACTGCGTACCATTGTCTGCTATTATTGCCCTTGGGATCCTAAACTTGGTGATGATGTTCTTCCATATGAATTTTTTTACATCAATGTCTCGAATCTTCGCAAGGGGTTCAACTTCTACCCACTTTGTGAAATAATCAGTTGCTACCAGCAGGAACTTCCTTTGTCCAGTTGCTTGGGGTAGTTGTCCAACAAGATCCATGCCCCACTGGGCAAATGGCCAAAGGTTGGACACTAGGTTCAAATCTGCTGTTGGTTGATGTATCAAAGGTGCAAACTTTTGACACTTCTCACAGTGTCTGACGTAGGCTTCAGCATCTTTCTACATGTAGGGCCACCAGTGTCACGACCCAAACCCGCCCCTACAGGTTTAGTGTCGTAACCGGCCAGTAATCCTTGGATTTCCAAAGGCCTCTTAACAAAATAGCATATAATTAGGGGCTGCAGAAGCAAATAGCAATTATACAATGTCCATTGAGCTGTGCAGACCTATATGAGACAGAAAAATTTTAAACTTTATATACATACATATACACATCATCATATATACACATATATAAGCTAGACAAAAAGGGACTTAGCCCTATTTACAAAATACACAAAGACTTGTCTAACTGGACAGGAAAACAAAACTTCAATTTATGCACTTAGCCATAACCATTAGACATGTTTGGAACCTCCACAGGGAGGCACATAGGTTGGCTGTCAAAACGAAATTAGGCTGAAGCCGCTAACTTTGTTCCGGTGCCTGACCACCTACATATATGTAATAAACTGTGAGCTAAAGCCCAGTGAATAACATTAACGTAAAGGGGTTAGTGAACGAATTCCAAATACAATATCTGTAAAACAAATCATATCACAATCAATCATATCAATCTCATATCAGAACATAATATAATGGTACATCTCACAGAACATATCACATATCGTCTTCCGACTAGAGTAATCAGTTCCAGATACGGATTAAACACATATCACCACAATGAAGTGGCTAACGAGATCTTGAAAACAATCATCTGTCATGGACCCACATTTACATGCCGTCCCCCATGACTTGGGACTATCTGTGGATGCCATAATATATTTGCAAATAGGACATTCGTTCACATGATCAAAATAGCATTTAAGAACTTATCACTTAATGGTAACAGTTAAAACACAATTCACATCAACATATCTTTACAGAAATGTTACTCACAGTGGGTTAAGTCGATATAAGGCCTCAGATGCCCACCTATATAAATCACATAACAAAAACACAATAGAAGCACCGTTCAATATTCATTTCATTTTAATTCGACTCTCGTTACGTGTTTCTAGTTTATTCTATGATTATGTGAGTCCAATTGATGCCTAAGAATACTTAGAATGTCATAAGGATGCAATTATGCATTTAAAAGAGTCAGTCAAAAATTGTTGAAAATAGGGTCCTCGCTCGAGCGCCACTTTGGTCGCTCGAGCGGACTATAAAATTTTGAAACACTTATGGGAGCTCGATTTTCACGATCGAGCGAGACTTTGCTCGCTCGAGCGGACAGTGTGAATTCTTAAATTTCTAGAATTGCAATCGGAGTTCAAATTTGATATTCAAAGTATCAAAACTTGTATTTTTATACAAAAATATGGAGAATCATTGTATAATTTAGTATACACTCTCAATTGGAAATCATTTATTCAAAATCATGCTCCAATTGTCCAAATTTAGATTTAATTTATTTTCTCCATACCAAACCCAATTTCAAACCCACAAATTTTAAAACATAAGTTGATCTTCCAAAACTCTTACAAATTCATGATGCATGAACAATTGAACTTAATTTCATGTTAAGACAACTAAATTCAAATCTAAAGCAATTAATTTCTATAAGTCTGAACATAGCTCCAATTTCTCCTTTTCTTGTCAATTTCCTAACAACCTTTGAACATATGTAATTCGGATAAAACGAACTAATTTAATATATTCCAAAATTGTTTAAATTAAATAAAATTCTTAAATCACATTACTTGCATGCATGGGTTAATAATCAAAATCAAAACCCACATTTCATGAACTCATGGCTTTCAAATCTTTCTTCCAAAATCAAATGTATAATAAACTTGCATGGTTCAAATCCTTCCTTCAAGACATGAAATTAAAATTATAAACATCTTGGATAATCATTTGCATGTATGGAATTAAGATCAAAATTAACTATTTTGTATTTTCAAATCATAATTTTACTTCTTGAATTGTTTTAATTTAGGTTTTCATTACTTTTCTTCATATCAAACCTAATTTAGGCTCATAAACCTTTAACTCATTAATTAAGGTCTAGGATCTTAGAAACCCACAATGCACGTAAGGTTAGACTTCAAATTTATGAAGGATGACAAAGATCAAACTTAAATATTAAATTTACAACATCAATCTCTTAATTATCAAACTGTACTCAAATTTTCTTCATCTTCTTGCCAATTTCTTTTTAATTATATGTAATTGAACCTAATTATCTCTCAATTTCAGCTTTTAAATGATTTATCTACAAAACTTGAACTTTAATTTCTTACCTAAAACCTTCAATTTGTTGAGTCTCTTGATCAAGTTGTGAGTAGCTTTCTTTGCCTTCAATTTCTTGCTTGAACTCTCCCCCCTCTCCTTCTCTCTCTCTCTCTCTACTCACGGTTTCTCTCCCTCTCACTAGGCTGTTTTGCCCAGCTGAAAGCATAAACATAGATGATATAGCTCTAAGGCTCAAATACATAGCTCACCTTCTTTGATTTCATTTATTATTTTATTAAAAATGGTGGGACACTTGTCCACCTAGAAATAATCCATGTGGTGATATATTAGGATTAGTTAAGCACACTAATTACACATTAGTTTAATTAAACATCACTTAGTTTTGATTAATCATAATTAGCACATAACTTAATTAATCATAACTAATTACAATTCTTAAATGATTTAATTAGTTTAATTTGACTTCCATAAGGCCTAATTAATTATATTTAAATTTATCATTCTGAATCAGATTTTTAATCAAACTTCGAAAAGGCTCCAAATATTAAATTAAGCTTATTCCCATCCTTAATTTTGGGTTTCTTAAATCATTTAGGCCTTCAATTTCTGATCAGACTCAAAACTTCGTCAATAAATTACATAATCAATTTAGACACCACATAAATGAATTTAATTCATAATAATCACAATTCTCCATCTTCATGACTTAATTAGCTCCAATTCGGACCCAATTAATAAAATATCAATTTTATAGATCTGAATCGAATATTTAATTAAGCTCCCATACGGTCCGTTACTCGAAATTAAACTAATTCAATTCACCAATTATACTCTCTTGAGCCGTGTTGGCTTTCAATTTCTAATTTCAAAATAGATCCTCAATAGAATCATATACGAATCAAACTAAATAATTCTTATGACCCCAAATTGAATTAGAACAATGGGCGATTAAAATTCAAATTTCCTTGATTAATTAAGTGCTAATTATTATTTGCGGTGGGATCGTCACAACCAGCACCCTTAAGTGATGGCCCTATGAGCAAGTGATATGTCCTCAGCATGGCTTCCACATACCCCTTCGTGTATTTCATACAAAAAGTTTTCAACCTGGAAGGATGCACACACCTCAAAAGGGGACTAGTAAAAGACCTTCTGTAGAAGTGTCCTTCTGCTATTAGGCTAAACTTTGCCGACTTCAATCTAGTTCTGTGCGCCTCTTTGCGATCATCTGGAAGCTTGTCGTCCCTAAGAAACATCACTATTGCATCCATCCAACTTGGGCCCATCTCCACACACATTGCTTAATATTCTATGATCAGTGGTTCCACACTTGGGACTGACAAATAATCAACCATTATTGTCTTTGCCCCCCATGACTTCATTGCACTAGCCAGGTTAGCCAAGGTATCAACATAGCTATTGTCATCTTGTCTAACCTGCTGAAGTTGGCAATCCTGAAATAAGGCTAACAGTCTGACAACCTCTTTTACATAGGCTATCATTCTTTCTTCTTGGGCTACATACTCGTCTGTTGCCTGGTTCACAATAAGTTGGGAGTCACAGAAGACTACCACCTCGTCGGCTTCCATTACAACTGCTAACTTCAATGCTGCAATGAGTGTCTCATATTCTGCTTCATTATTTGAGGCTTTAAACCCCAAACGGATAGACTGTTCCAGCATTCGCCCATCTGGTGATACCAACACCACTCTTGCCCCTGCTCCTTGTTGATTTGAACTTCCATTAACAAATAGGCGAAAGGAATCGCCGATGTAAATATCGTAGGGCTTGGGTTTTTCTTCTTTCTTCTGCTTTGTTGTGGGGTTTTTCATTCCCAACTGGGTCTCTTCTTGTTCCCCTAGACATCCTAAGTTGCGGCTCACCATAGCTCGACGTGGGATGGCACCAAGTGTGAACTCGGCTACGAAGTCGGCCAGAACCTGGTATTTGATTGCAGTTCTAGGTCTGAACTCTAAATCGTATTGGCCCAATACCACTGTCTATCTGGCTACCCTGCCTGTCAGATCTCCTTGTTGTAGCAGGGACTTCAAGGGGTGCTCAGTTGATACCACAATCTTGTGGGCTTGGAAATAATGGTTCAACTTCTTGGAAGCCATCACTAAGGCCAATGTCAATTTCTCCAGGGGTAAATACCTGGTCTCTGCGCCTGCTAGGGTTTTACTCACATAGTATACTGCCCTTTGTTCTCGCTTCTCTTCTCTGATTACCATTGTACTTACTGCATGCTCTGAAACCGCCAAGTATAGGAACAATTCCTCTCCAGGTACTAGATTTGAGAGAACTAGAGTTGTGGTCAAGTATCTTTTCAAGTCGGTGTAGACACCCCATTTTTGACCGTCCTCAAGACTTCGACGTCACCATTTGAACACTCGGTGATCATCCTTGTTTATGTTCGTCTTGAGTCCCCGAAGGTCTCGGCTACGCGCCTTGCCTCAGGATCTCTCGACTCGACTGTTTTGTGTTTGGTTTTGCACCAAACACTTGTGTTTTTGCTTTGGAGGGCAGAGAATGGCTTGTTAGCCATCCCCACACTCCATCAGCCATGGCTTGAGGCCACCGGCCACTGGTTTGTTGCCACCGGCCAAATGTTTGGCCGACCAGCACTCTTTGTAGTCGACCGGCCATCTATTTTGGTCAAATTACATTTTTGGCCGCCCGACCACTGTGCATCTGCTTTTGCAGATATTTTTTATGTCAGCTGTGCTAGCTGGCATACACTTTGCTCCTCTCCATACACGTGTATGGAGGGATCTCCCTCTTGACTAGCTTACTTGAGAAGCTTTGCAAGAGTGAGCTCTATAAGAGGGAGCCTCTTCTCCCTTGGTTAGGGTTAGAAAAAAAAGCTCCAGAGGTCTGGTTTTTAGGGTTAGAAGTGTGTGTCTATTCTATCTCTATACCTCCCTCCCTTGTGAGTTAAGTGTGTGTTTGTTCTTACTATTGCACACAAACACCTACCATTACACCTTTCCTTAGTTGCTGAGGCATTGAAGGGTTGATCTTGGACTTTTTGAGCTGGTTTTGATCCAAGAAGAGATCTGGTCTTGTGATCTTGGAAGTGTTCTTCAAGGGTGAGTGTTCTTGCCCTTTATTTCCCATTTTTGCATAGCTTTTTTGACTATCTTGCAACTGTTTTAGACTTTGCATATAACATATAAAAGTTCTATTTTTACCTACTTAAAATAGTTGTTTAAGGTTTCTTTGAGCTTTGGGGTCGTTTGATCCCTCTTAGGCCTTGTTTGGACCCATTTTGTGCTATTTTGGTGAGCTCCGGGACCACCTTGTTTGGGCCTCCTCGCCATTGAAATCTTGAGGGATTTCAGTGGTGAGGATAGTGCTTTAAGGTCCTAAGAAGGAGAGGGCCATCCCCTCTCCTTGTTGCCTTCAATATGTGTCATTATAGCCTCATGTGTGAGTGTAGACGTCCCCGAACGCCCCGGGAGGGACGAGCTCCCCCCGTTTCGTTCGATATTGGGCTCACTACAGTTCAGGACTCTAAAATTGTCACGGTTCGTAATCTGAACCAAAGAGTCCAAATCCGAAAAATCGTTTTGAGAAAACAGATTTTGAAAGAAGTGCCAAACATGGACTGCTTTGCCAGATACAGAGTCGCCACCTAAATATTTTATTTTGGAGAAATTTAGGAAACCCTGACTCGTTTGCCTAAGGCAACGTGTCCGTCATCACCAAAGTTGCCTCGGCTCGGGAACTTGGGTACGATTGGGGAAGGTCACTTCGTGAGCACCCCCGCTCGCCCGATCAAAGATCGGCCTCTACTAACCATGATATCTAGTTTTGAAAACATTATGCGCTCTTATTCCGGTTATTAGCCTAGAATTACTATGTGATGCCACAGCATACAAGTAAAGACTAGATCTCCTAATTTGGAACAAAACATTGCATGTTCGTTTGTTTGAAAACAGTTTGAAGTTTGCTACTCGCAAGTAGGCTTAAAATGAAGACGTGATTGCCACCCTCGGTGGGCTTAGAAACATTTGATTTTGCCACTATCTAGTGGCTTAAAACACACATTTGATGAATTTGTTCCAATTCAAATAACCCAACCTTCAGCCCATTAGGCATTCAGGCAGTTATATCACATAAGCGCATATAGCCTCATGGTAAGTATCGCTATTCATGGCAGTCACTCACACAATGCATGCAAGGATGCTAAAGACAATAAAAGCTTACTGAGTACTCAAGCCAAAATAGAAGCTATTAGAAATCCATGCATGATCCTAATTATACGCGAAATGCTAATGCAACACATTGCAAAAATGCAACTATAGCAGGCTCGGCTATTCTAACATGGGCATATGAAATTGCATACAGCTAACATGTATTCAACTTGAATTGAAAATACAAGTGCAGTTAGTATGATGCGCCGAGCCCTTGTGCATGCAAAAACAAATGAATGAATGCAAACATGCTATCATACTGTTCTATTGAAACCATGCCCTAATCTAACCATCATAAGCGGGGTAAATAAAAAGGGAGAAGACGTGGGGTTGGAAGGCATACATACACACCACACGGCACACTTATCACAGTTATGCCCTCGTGCAGAGGGTGCCGAATAAATAATATAACAGTCCGAATAAATAATTACAGTCCAAATATGTACACAAACCCAAATTAATTAAACAAATTAAAACTAGGTAAGCTGTAATCTAGCATGCAAGCTAGGAACTGCCTCGACGCTGCTCGGGATGATGAATGATGCATGTCCGGGTTGCTTTGTGCGGAAATCCATTGCGATGCCCCAATTAGCCTTTGTTTGCAATTGTTCTTGGATGCGTGGCCAAGCTCCAGAAGCTGCTGACTCTTTGATTACTGTAACAGAGAGCGAGAAGAAAGGGGCATGGCAAAGTATTTTCATATATGTATGCATGACTACCTTCAGGGAGTGTAGTCCTCGATTCCTCGTGCCACCAATGCACGCATATCGATGCATGATGGCCGAGGAGTCGAATTGCGCGACTCAATATGAAATGAATGCACATATAACACACAACAAAACCTAAACTCCATCATGGATAATCCGAGTGTCGGCGATCGGGGAATTGAGACACGTTCCGTCACTCGGTGAGTACGAAACGTCCTCGTTTCCCGTGCTCGGGCTAACCCCTATCCCAAGCACAATGCAAATATGCATGACATGCATGAATGCAAACTAAGATACAACTAACATACACAATTCTATGAAATGGCATACACGATGCACGAGGTAACATGGCATACACAAATGCGCTAAACAT
The DNA here is from genome assembly GCF_004153795.1 of Camellia sinensis. Classification (NCBI taxonomy): domain Eukaryota; kingdom Viridiplantae; phylum Streptophyta; class Magnoliopsida; order Ericales; family Theaceae; genus Camellia; species Camellia sinensis. Next base: position 216,700 of record NW_021027845.1, on the reverse strand, counting down.
ATAACCTAGCATACACAATGCTATGAAATGAAATGGCATACACAATGCATAATGACTTACACCAACACAAAGTGGACCTCAGCCACACTCACATAGGAGGCCATTGAGATGAAAAATGAGACACTCGAAATGCGTGACACACATGCACGCAAACCGAGGACCGATCCTAAGGCACAAATGCCACTCTAGCAAGGCGTGGCAAGGCACGAAATATGGCATACAAACATGCAAGTTTCAGCACTGAAATGTGATGCAAAATGATCCCAAAAACGGGAAACATGGCACCCGATACACGGAATGAGACCCGAAACATGAAATTAGGGTACATGGAATGACCTATGGCTATGCAAAGGCATGCATTATTGAACATGAAGTGTGAAGATAGAATCAATAAAGTCCCAAGAAAAGCATATTTACAGTTTTAATCAAGGCAAACAATGGACACAAATAGGACTAAGCTAGCATGCAAAAATGGCCCCGTAAGAAGGTTAATGAAGCAAGTAGCAGCTGATGGCCCTAAATTGGCCAAAGAGCCCTTCAACAGAGTTGAAAGGGGGCTCAAAAAGATGATACTTTACAGTTTACAACAAGCCACTAAAACAAACACAAGTAGGGCAAACTATTGTGCAAAGAAATGGGCCAAAAGGCGAGAGAAAGAAGCAAGTGATGGTTTCTTGGCCTCAAAATTAGGAGGGCTCTTCAACAAAGTTGAAGAGGGCCAAAAACATGTATTTTACAGTTAGTGACCAAACCCAAAACAGTGCACATGCAAGCTTAAAATACTATGGCAAAATTAAGGCCTAAAAAGAGGTTTCAAAACACAAAGTCATAAAAAGGGACCTCAAACATCAAAATTACCGCGTGGTAGAACATGAAAGAGGGGTTCAAAATAAGGGCTATTTACATGTTAAGACCAAGAGCCCAAAAATACAAGCACGATGGCGGCTAAACAAAACATTGGCAAAAAATGAGGCCAAAAGGAGGGTGATAAAGATGCAAGTGACAAAAAGGAAGCCTCAAACAAGTGGAATATCCCTTCAACAAATTGTGTTGAATAAGGGGTCTCAAAATAATAAGCCCAATTTTTCAGTTTCATAAACCAAAAAGCTGTCCAAAACAGTTTAAAAATAGGCCTAAAAATACTATGCAAGAAATAGGGCATACAAAGGGGTAAGAAGCAACGTGTAAAAAAGGAAGCCTCAACAGGAAGACGGCCCTTAAACAAAACATGAAAAGGAGCTCAAAATAATCGTTAATTTTCAGTTAGGCGGACGGAGGCCCAATATGCAAGAAGAGGAGCTAATATATTGAGCCAAAAAATATATCACAAACAGGAATGAAAATGAACTCACCCTTGTAGACAAGCTCCAGCAGCTTCTTGCTTGGGAAAGGTGCCCTAATGCTCTGAGAAAACCAGCTTTCAAGTGTTGGAAAAGGATGGTGGGGTGTGGTGCTATGTGGTGGTGTAGAGAAAGGGGTGTGGGAATTTGAGAGGATTTTGAGGTTGGAGGTGTAGGGAGAGAGGAGATACAATTACTAGGAGGCTTAGACAAAATTTGTAACCCTAAGCATGGGCAGGCTTGGAGCGTGCTGTTATTATATAAGAAAAAGAGTGGGAAAAGAGGGGAAAAAAGGGCGCGGGAAATGGATTCAAGTTTCCCCCCACAAGTGGCAGCCCCCGGATACACAATCTGGGGGGAAACCAAAATACACATTTGTAATGTAACCTGAGAGAGGATCCAAGGCCGACTTGGATTTGCTAGGGTTTAAGGGTGGCCGGTTCGGGCCAAGGGTCAAAAGGGTCAAAGCAGGATAGTGGGCCGGCCCACCCCAGATTGGTTTGGCCTCCATGTGATGGCAGCAGAACACAACCATGTGGTCAAAACTGGAGATAGTGAAATCCAGGAGAGAGAAAATGCCCGACTATTTATGAGGGTTCACAAAGGGTCACACACAATTTACTGGGCCGACCATGTATGTAATATGGTGGCCTCCAGGGTTCGTGTTCAAAACAATATGTGGTTGGGGCAAGAAAAAGTGGGCCTTAGGGTGGTCAAAACATTGGCTCTCCAAGTGATAAGGGAAAACGTCGCGACGGAGGGCGAGAGGAAATAAAACTGGTTGTCAGAAAATTACGGCCTCTCACCTTCTATGACCTTCTTTAACAATGCAAAATAAGGTTTCTTGTCCACCAAAACTGAAAGGCCCAAAAACCGATGCAAATGGAGGTTTCGGGGGCCAAACGACAAACCTGAGGCCCGGAAAAAACTGACTGTTAGGCAACCGAAAGTAGTGTTCGACCACGAAGTTGTCCTTGAATGCCACAAGTGTCCCTCAAAAGGGAGCAAATAAGATTGCATGTCAAAAAAACCGGAGCAAACGGAGGTGGTTACATCGGTCCTGAACCGAGGGCCAGCACGGCCAAACGACTCTTGAAAAATTCGGACAACCTGGACTCCAAACGGCAAAATGGCCTACGACCCACGAAACGTAAGCTACGGCCACTGAGAGAATGGATCTATGGAGAAACCCGTCTCCCGTCCTTCGAGAAGAGAAAACAGAAGCCTGTTCGCAAACCGCAGGCAAAAGCATGGAAAAGAGTCCGGAAGTCTTGTGAGGCAAGGCTCGGCAGCCGAGACTTGAAACCTTCAGAACGAAAGCAACAACATTGCAAACAATCACACCAAGCGCTCAATTGGTGAAACGTCTGAGATCTTAACGGTCGGTCAAAAATGGTGGTGTCTACAGTTGAGCATCATTTTTAAGTACTGTTTGGCTAATGTCTTAGTGTTATTTGGTAGGTTATTTTGGCCATAATATTACCTTCTTGTTTTTATTTACTTCGGTTTAGACACACTGATGCCTTTGCCTTGCGTACATGTCTTGTAATGCCATGATTTGCCTTAAACCATGTGCCTAGCATTTAAGCCTATTATTGCTTACTGTTTTGGCCTAGCTTTTGAAGCTTTGTGCTTGTTTTCAGCTTGATTAAGTTCTTTTGTTGGTTTGGTTATGGTCACCATGACATGCTTAGTATAGGGCCACTTTGCATTTTGCGACTTGTTGGCCTTGGTGTGTGAGTGTGAGGCATGCTTTACTTGCTTTGTTAAGTGGTTTGTAACCATTTTCACATGTCCATTTCAGGTCCTCATTGGTATGCTTGAATGGCTACATTTGCCCCTTTAATGTGTAAAGAGGTAGGATGTTTTTTATGGCTTCATGTCTTGTCTTATTGTGTATGCCTCTAGGATTAGGTTCATTTGATCCCATCTAAGTGCGTTCTTAGGGCTTTACTTTTGCATATTTAGGGACTATTTGGTTCATGTTTGGTCATTGCTAATCGTCGGTGTCATATTGAATTCATGTTTTAGGTCCTTGGGCTTGCGTTGCTCCTATTGCCATTGGTTGGATTGGGTAGGTTGAATTTTGGCACATCATTTTCCTATACATGTTCTCAGACCTTATAATGCAATGCCATTTTCATGTTGCACCCTCTTAAGTTCTGGGCTTGCAGTGTTTCTATATGCTAAGTGTTGGGTCCTGGTGCATGCAGTTTGGATGTCATTTTGCCTTCTTTTCTTGAGGCATATTGGGCACACTATTTGGGCTAGTATAGGCGAGCCGCCCAAATTAGTTGTAAGTCCATAGTTCGCAAGTTGTTGGATGCTCACTCTTGTGTGTTGTCCACATGTTTGGTTGTCTAACCATTTTGCTCCATGTGTTTGGTATGGATGAATGAAGTCACATCTTGCTTCGCATACTTGGAAACATGCCCCATGTATTGGCATATCTTATTGGTTACATATGTCACATGCCTTGTATTGCTTGTTCGCATTGCTCAGTTGGCATACTAGCTCATACGGGTCTAGGTTTGCATTCATTGACATGCATGCTTAGACTTTGAATTTCAGTATGATAGAGGTTGAGCTTCTCTGCTTGTTTAATGTGTCATTTCAATTTGAAAATCAAAGTGCATAACTGTTCTTTGGGCCATCACGCATCGAAATGCGTGATTAGTGGTCCGAGAACCGAGAAACCATGTTCCCTTGAAGTCATAAACATGATAAGTGGATGTTGTTGGTGCAACACATTTGCTTGGAATGCCCATTGACATGCCTTGTTTGCCCTCTGCTGCTGTCAAAACTAGGATTTGCAAGAAGATTTGGCCGGCCGGCCCATCTTTTAGGTGCCGACAACCACCAACAATTGGTGGCCGATAGCTTAACCAGTGGCCGGTGATCAGTTTCCTTTTGGCGCGGTGACCATGTTCCCTTGGCTGGTGGTATCCCCAACAGTTCATAGAGTGCACCTTGGGAAATTTTGCAAATGATCAGAGAAGGATAAACAGGTGTGGACAGGGCAACTTGTTGCATGACAAGTAGACTTTCGAGGCGAGCGAGCACGCATGCATTGAGCCCTTTTCCCGAGGCCTTTTACTGTTTATTGGATTAGTTAATTTTCTTAATCTAGTTTAATTGGTCTGTAAATATTATTAGCTTGTAGGTTAGTTAAATCTGTATGAATTCTTTTGGTCTCTCTGAGCGAGGGCAAATTTGTAATAAGTGTGGTGCGTGTTAGCATGACTTCCAACCCCCACTTCTTTATCCCTTTTAACCTTACCTGCTTTGATGGTAGTATCTACGGGGCATATTTAATTTAGTATCCTTATGCTATGCCATGCGTGCATCATTCATCAGTATTACATGCATCGGGCTCCGACGCAATCATACTAACTGCATAGTAATTTCAAAATCTAACTTGAATATGTGCATCAAATGGTTGCAGTTTCAACATGCCATCCTAGATTACCGCGCTAAATCCTATTGGCATTATGTTATCGTTGCAATTAAAGGCACTTAACTTGGCTATGGATCATACATTGATTGCTAAAGTTCTTTGTTTTTGGCTTGGAGTACACTGTAAGTATTTTTGGTGCTTTAGCATTTCGCACGAGTGTGAATGTAACATGACAGATCTTACCATGTGGCTTAAGATGCTATTGTGATATGACTGCCGTGAATGCCTGTGGGGTGAAGTTTGGATTTGCTTGAGTTGGAACAACCTTCATCAAAAATCGGTTTTAGCCCTACTCGCAGTGGCAAATTTCAAAAACATTTTCCAAAACAAACAGATAATGCATACTTTGGTTCCAAATTAGACGAAGATCTAGGTCTATACTTTGTTTTGCCTGTGGCGCATCACATAGTAATTTTAGCTAATTCAACCGGAAATAAGGAACACATAACGTTTTCAAAATTAGATAAGCCACATGGTTAGTTAGAGGCCGATCTTCGAATCAGGCGAGAGGGGGTGCTCCATAGCTGACCCTCTCCAATCGTTACCCAAGTTTCTGAGCCGAGGCAACTTTGGGTAATGACGGGACAACGTGCCTTAGGCTAAACAGTCCAGGGTTTCCTCAATTCACTCCATCAAAAATATTTGATGGCGACTCTGTATCTGGCAAAGCAGTCCACGTTTGGCAATTCTTTCTTAAAAATCTGTTTCTCAAAAACGATTTGCTGAAGTTTGGGACCTCTTTGGTTCAGACTAAGAACCGGCGAACATAAAAAGGAGTCCGAACTGTTGGGTGGCATAAAGCCCCGAGGGCGTCCACCAGTCGGCCAAGGCAAACTTCGCATTCCTTTTCCATAAAGAGTCTTGGCTTTTTCAAATCAGACTGAAAAATGGTTTATGCTTATTGAAACTTTTGCTTATAAATTCTGTTTAGGCTGCGGCCCTTCCAGCAACACATGTTGTACTTATTTTTTCCGACGTTGGGCGTTTTCAAAATCATAATGGCCTTAATTTTGATTGGTTTGCCTCAATGTCCCTTCGAGTGACAAGTTCCCAAGGAACTTGCCAAGAATCCGGACTCCAAAATGCCGCAATTCGAAGCATTGAGTCATGAGCCGCATATGTCCTCAAGATGTCGAAAACTGCCTTTAAAGTCGCCTGGTGGATTCTCAAGCTCTTTGGTCTTCACGACCATGTCATCAAATGTACACTTCCACTATTTTGCCAATTAGATGTCCTAACATCTAGTTCACCAACCTCTGGTAGGTGCTCCTGCTGCATTTTTCAACCCGAAAAGGACATCATCGCTGTAGCAATAACAGCCCTTTTGGGGTGATAAAATTATCTCTTTTCTCTTCATCGGGGGGAAATACATTGCTATCTGTGGTATCCCCTGTAAGCATCTAGAAAGTTCAATCCTTCCATGTCCTGAAGTGACATCCATCCAATTGGTCAAATTTTGGGGAGTGGAAACTGTCCTTATGGGGCAAGCCTTATCAGGCTTAGTGAAATCAACCCACAAAACCCTCCACTTGTCCGTTCCTTCCTTGCTCACGCACCTCAGTGTTGGACAACCAGTTAGGGTAAAGTTTATTTTCAACAAAACCTTGCTTCTAGTCAGTTTGTCCACTTCCTCCTCAGCTGCCTGTCATACACCATGCATAACGTAGCCTCTTCACTCGCTGATGAGCAGTTTAGCCGATCTGTCTAGATTGAGTATATGCAAGTGTGACCTCGGGATCAATGCTAGGCACTCGTAGGGTGTCCAGGCAACACCCTCTATGTTGGCTCGCAAGAATGCCTTCCCCACTCCCCTTTATCCTTCCTCCTCGGTTAATCTAAGCCGAGAAGGAACGAAGCGCTCTCATCATCTTTATTAGACCAGAACCTTCTTCAAGGATTTCTTGCTTTATTCAGCTGGCTCTTTGCCGACGTCACCAGGACCTTTTATGTTCTTATCCTTGATTTTTCTACTGTCTTTGCTCTCACACATTGCAGGTGGATTTCATTACTACTAAACCATAGAAGCAATTCCTCTGCCTGCCCCAATCCCCTCTGACCTCCGTCATTCCATGTTCTGTCGGGAAACCGCAAACGACTGTGCAGTGTTGAGGGACAACCTCATTGGTGTCAGATTACTTAGAACTCTATACTACCTCTTGGTGCTGCCCTAGTACTCCAAATTCATTGCCCCCAGGGCCATGTCGGCATTCCGTTGAACCCGACCATTGGTTGTTGGCCCTGGTCCATAACTTATCTCGATGAATGGCCGAGCTTCTTGTAAACCATCTAACATACATGATGTCAACAAGAGCTGCCTTGGTCAATCAGAATGCGGCTTTAACTTGGTATTCTCCAATCTAAGGGTTACTACCAAGAGCATCGTTGTGCTTGGATGCTGCAACAGTCTTGGTCGCCGTCAGTAAAAGACACAATTGGTCCTGTACTCGTCTCTGCCCTGGGCCTCTTTTTGTTAGACCTGATATCACATGCAGTAAAGTGCTTCAATCCTCATAGATTTTCTTTCCCCCCCATGTACCTTATGCTCATTTGACCTCCGAGTGAATCACATGATCACTCGAGGTCCGTCTAACTCTTGCCGGTTTGTGGTGTTGTGGAGGAGGTGCTGCCAGTGCCTGGGCAGCCTTGCCTGCTCTTTCCTCGTTCTGGTTCATCTACTAGGTCCCTTAAGTGGCCTTGTCTGACTAGATCCTCCAAATTACCCTTTAGGGCTCTACAAACCCTGCGTTAAAGTGCCGTCATCTTCATTGTGGTAGCATAGTGCACTCCCCATGACTCTCCCCTACATTTTGCCAGGATCCTCTCCGACGCTTTGTAATACGACTGGTTCCTTGATCTTTCCAAGCTTCATAAACCGAGATCCAATCACAGTCTGACTGTCTGTATAGCCCCTCATCCCTGTTTTTTTCTCTATGAAATTTGTATTACCTCGACCTCAACTTCGGCGAGCTGTTCCTCTTTTTGCTGACGCATTTGTCCTGGCGTATCCTCTTCTGCTCTATATATATTTCTCGAGTCCTTGCCTGAGTCACTCCATGATTTTTTGCAAAAGTCTTGCCAGCGCTTCCGCAACATACAGTCATCCTTCAGGCCATTCCTTAATAAGAATATGAACGCCAACTCCTGGTTGCAGTCCTGATATTCTGGATTAAATATCTCATAATACCTTTGGCGTAAGCCCTGAGGGTTTTGCCCTCGGCCAATTTTAGAAGCCATTAAAGGAGTCTATCCTGCAAATGGCTGCAATTTGTTTGTAACAAACCTGGCTTACAGAATTCTCGCTAAGCATTCCAACTCCTGTCAAACATTCCTTTCGGCAACTTGTTAAACCAATTTCATACACGATTCCTAAAGATGAGGGGAACATCTTGCATAACAGCGGCTCGTCTCGATGTATAGTGCCATTGAAATTTAGGTACAAGCCGACCGTGAAAGTTTTGATCGACTTAATCGTCGTTTTATTTGGAACCTCGACATATGGAACCTTTGTGGGTCTTAAACCTATTCTACCTCTACTGAGACAACCGTTCTTGGCTTTGACCAGCGATGAGACCCTTGGGCATTCCTGCCTCTTCCTCTGGAGGTAAGTCCCTTAGATCCTCATTAGTTTGACCAGGAGACTTGCACTGTCAACGACTCAGCCTCTTTGGTGCAACTTCTCCCGTGTCGTTATGCTCCTCTTGGACCCCCTTCTTCATCATGTAAAAACAAAGCCTCCTTTCCTTTTGAGCATGCGAGCCGATGTTCCTTGGCATAAGTTTCCTGGCACGAGGTGTCTTCTGAGACTCTTCTCATCGATGCTCCTTCGCCCGACCTCCCGTGAAGGCTGATGCGAATGCTCCTTTGCCCTATCATGGCTGAGGGACTGCCGGGATTGCTTTCTGCCTCCCTGTCTTGGGCATTGTTCTTTGGCCGCCTGATCGGCGTATCCTCCAATGGAAAACGTGTTGCATGACGTTGTTTGCTACATAATGAAGTTACAACCAATTTTAGATCTGCCATTTGTTTTGCCAATTCCCCTTTATCCTCATCGTCCCCTCCTAGGCATTTAATCTTTCCATACCTGGAGGTCGCTTTCGTTGTAATACTCGCCTCGACCTAACTTTCTTTGGCACGCCTCCCCCTTGGCTGATGTCCTTTCCCCAAGATCTGCTCCCGGGTTTTCTTTCATTACAATTCCTCCTCTCTAAACAACTAGATCGATAGTTTGTGACATCCATTAGGGATGTTGCCCCTAATCATTTTTCTTCTGCCTGTTCCGCTGGCCATTATTCTCCTTATGTTTCCCAAAGCAGCGCCCAAATTATGGTGTTGATTTTTGTCACACAACCATAGGGTAAACTTCAGCAGGAAGCACCGGTAGAATAGTTAAGGCCCGAACAACCTGGCACAGAAAAAATTAAGAAGCCAGCAGTAGTTTGTCCACCCCGAGGGCACTCCGACGATCAAGTCAGTAAATCACTATCTCCTCAAAGATAATAAATAGTGCTGAACCTCACTAGACAGAGCAATAAAAAGCAACATTTAGACCCACGAGGGTGCCTTACCCTTTTAATAGCCAACACTGCTAACCTGATCCCTGCAGAAGCTAGCTTCAACGGACTCTGGCTTTATGCTCATTTTGGACTCCCAGCAAATATGATAACTCCTAAAGAGTTTTATCTTTATTCCAGACTGAGGTCCTCCCCCATTCTAGGACTGTTGTCCCTTATCCGCCATCTCTGATTTCGATACTCCAAAATAACCTTGCCTAGCCCGAGATCATCTCGGTAACGAATGACCACGGCCACGTGTCACCTCAACTGACACTTAGCGTCACCCTGCCAACGTGTTTCATTCACAAAATAGGTCCCCACAGTTATCATGTATATAGTATATGAAAATGGTGCTTAATTCCTCTAGTTTTGGTGTCAATTAGAATCTAGGTTGGAGAATATGTAAGGCCAGATCTACGAGACAATCATATATGAGCTTAGTGAAATGATCCTTCTGCTAGCAAAAGATTTGTAACAAAAAAAAAAGGACATATCAAACGAATTTTAAAAATTCAAAGGATGTGTTGGTTTGTGTTTTTTGAGCAAAAATTTTCAAAAAAAATTGGGAGGGGCTTAGAAAATTTTTTTTGAATTTTTTGGTCGTATATTTTGAATAAGTAATTTTGGCGTTTAGAGTTTGGGATGATTTGGTATTTGTTCTAGTTGAGTAATAATGTATAAAAAAAATGATTGAGAAGGAGAGAGAAGAGATAAAAAGTGATTGATTGCATGTGTAATCGAGAAAGAAGTAATTTTTAGAAATTTTTTGAGAAGATTGTAACAAACATGTTTTTAGAAATTTTCTTCAAAAAAACATATTTCAAAAATACAACCAACACACACGCTCCCAGAAAAACCTTTTAGATCTGCTGAAAATGGTAGGGAAGAGAAGACAACAATAGGGTGGTTTGGAAAGGGAGATGGGGTGCAGCAATCGTGGATGGAGACTAGAGAAAAGAATGGCGACAAATCGTAGAGGGAGAGGGGGTTGTGAACGTGGTACAGAAAGGGAGAGGAGGCATTAGCGTTATCGAGGAGACATATGGTGGTGGGTTGGTTTTCAGTAGAAGAGATGGGTGGCATTGTGACTGCAAGAAGAATAGATCAATATGGTTAAGAGGGTATTTGAAGATGAGTGGTTAGGGTAGTGCGGGTTTCCAAAAGGTAGAAAAAAAAAAAAAAAAAAAATTGAATCGAAGATGAAGGATAGAAATTACTTTTGCATTTTAATTGACTTTAAATTGAAGAAAAATTAGTGTCCACCCTAAAATTAGTAAATTAATATCACTTTTCTGGTCAATTTAAATGCAAGGCTAATTCGTACAGTTAAAATGAATCTTTTTGTCTATATTGCAAATCATAAATGAGAAGTTGCTCCGACTCCACATTATAATAAAGTAAAATAAATTATTAACTTTTTTGACAAACGAGTGTGGTACCTATCATATTAATTTAAAATTTAACCGATGAAATATCAATTAATAGTTTTCAAGAAATAATTTAATTAAATTTTTTTTTTTGTTCTGAGTAATAAAAACACACCTTGGCTAGAAACGAAAGTCTTTGTTGATAAGTCTGCAATGTTTGGACCAGAAGGTAAAAAAATCAACTAGGTGGATGTTGCAAAGAAAAAAGGACTGAAAGTAAAGAATCGTAAATTTTCATTGTTTTTGCGCTTGTTTAGTACTAATTTCGTTTTTAATTTTAATTTATATTTATAAAAGTTTAAAAATTATCACATAAAAATTTATTTGATAATTTTTTTTTGATTTATAAATAAATTGTCTCAGTTTAATAATTTGGAAATTGAGCCTTACGGTTGGTTTTTAAAAAGATTTTTTAAAATTTTGCACTAACATTTTTTTTTCAAATATTTTTAATTAATTTTTTTTCCAATTAATTTTTTTTTTCCAACCAATAATGTTGTAGATCCCATTGGTCAATAACCATAATAAAAATAAATCATATAATAATTTTAAGGCACTGAGCAAAACATCATTTTTTTAGTTTAATGTTTTTAAAATTTTCAAAACATTTTGTTCAAAACCAAACGCTTTTGTAAATTTATATTTTTTTAAAAGTAACACAAAAGAACGAGTCCTATAAAATTTTTGTAAACATAAACAAAAACGTAAAACGTTACCAAACGCTACCTAAAAGTTTGGCTTCTCTCCCAACTTAAAATGAGAATTTGAATTTTGGAATATGTTATTGAGTTGTTAAGCTTTCACCCCTAAGAGTTACATCGGTTAATCTTAATGTGTTTAATATTTAAGACTCATTAAGTTTTTTAATTTTATAAAAAAAATATATTAATTATGATATCGATAGTTGTTTAATTAGATTATGATCTATTTTGGGAAGATAATTAAAAGCAATCTCTAGCTTTTAATCTACTTGATCATATTATCTCTCACAATTTTTTATAATCGTTTTTAAAAAAAAAAAAATCAAAAAAAATCAATAAAGCTACCTTTAACGCATCTCCCAACAATGAATAAATTTTGTGGTCAATATTAACTATAATTTAAAAAATAAATTGTTAACAAAAATGTGATTTGATCAGGTAGTTAATTGTCTATCAAATCAGTCGTAATTTTTTAATAAAGATGAACGAACGAGCCCTACCACATTGATAGTTTTTTCGATGTGGGCTTTGTAGTGGCCCACAAAAACCTAACAAAGACACTCCAACCGGAAACTCAACTGGAGACAAGCCTGAATCTTGTATAAATTATACGGTTAGTTTGGAATAGCTATTGATTTAAACGCGGCAATTTTCCCAAAACTAACCTTGATATTCAATTTAACTCCAATACTATTCTTATATTCAAGTTAATACTGAAATTTATTCAATTTTGGGATCATTTCAACCAGATGCCATCAGCTATCGTCTAAAATTAGACGGCACTTGCTATTGTCTTCATTTGAGAGATTCATTTCACCTCAAAATTATATCTAAATATCAATTAAAACCCCTAAACAATATGAAAATTTGGTATCTAATTGATATTTTTGTGATAGTTTGGGAGGCAAAATAAAATTTTCAATGAAATTTTCAATGGCTACATCAACAACTTCTATATGATTATAAAATTGACAGTGGTCAAATTAATTCGCAAATAAATAGCTTAGGTTAAAATTAAAAATTATAAAGAGTACATGAGTTATAAATATCATCGGTGGTACAAATTTGGGGATAAAAATAAAATTCCGTCCCACCTTTCAAATTATGGGATTTGAAGATTAAATGAATAAAAAATAATAGAAATAGTAGGGAGATTTTATAATACACATATCATTTTAGAGTGTGTAATCCCAATATGTATTAATTAATGACTTTGTGATATTTGATTATCGGGAAAGGCCTATGGTGCCTACCTTGGTAGGGGTACATACCAACATGCACCTTTAACCACAAATTTAGTGTAAACTTTCTCACAAAATTTTTAATGCGCACCTCATTCACAATTTAAAGTAACAAAACTGTCTACATTTTGCGTTCATTACGCGTTTTTAATGGTGACATTACGAAATTGTGTGGAAAGTCATGCCAATTTGTAGTGGGATGCATATGTGTGCACCCCTTTTGAGGTCACATCAATAAGAGTTTTCCTTGATATCACCTATTGTGATTTAGTTAAAGACTTGGTTATAATTTAATTGTAGTGTTAGTTTTATGACTCATTTTGATATTGATTATTTATTTTAATTATTATTTAAAAAAAGCCTTTGTTATATCTTTAGTGGTTTTCGGTTATAAACTCATTAATTTTGTTTTTTAGTGAAGAACTTAAAAAGATGGGCAAATTACACAAACAGTCCCCATAGTTTGGGGCTTGTGTCACTTTGGTCCCTGACTCTTCAATTGTGACACCATTGGACCCTTATATTTTTTGAAATCTTGTTCCAAATAAGGACAATTGCAGATACTATTGGCTTAATTCAAGGCAAAAAATTGTCAATTTGATAAAAATAAACTAATTTGACCAAAAATATAATGTCAAAATTTTTTTTAAATTTTAAAAAATTATTTCTACACACCAAAAGAAAAATCAATGTAAAATTGATAACTTTTTTTGGAAATTTTATTTATTTTATTTATTTTCATTAAAATTACTTTTTATATAATGTTTTGGATGATAAATTAATGTAAGGTGGTTGTTAAGAATTTTAATGTGTAATCGATAAAATTTAATATAAAAAATGTTTTTATTTTGAATTTTTTAATTTAATGGATTGGTTAATAATGATATTAAAATTGTCGCCAATATTTGAATTTTTGAAAAATAAACTAATTTAATGAAAATAAAAAACAACCACTCCATTACATGAATCATTATCCCCAAACCACATAATAAAATTAATTTGGTAAAAAAAATTAAATGGTCAAAAGAATTAATCAATTACATAATTTTATCTTAGTGGGTAAAAAATATTTTAAAAAATTAAAAAATATTTTTTGGACATTTATTTTTGTCAAATTAGTGTATATTTTATTCAAATTGACTATTTTGCCCTTGGAAATTATATATGATATCATCAATTGTCCTATTGGAACAAAATTCAAGTTCAGGGTCCAAATGTGTCCACAATTGAAAAGTCAAGGACCAAGTGACACAAGTCTCACTGTAGGATCTGTTAGTGTAATTCACCCTAAGATTTAATTAGAACATAACTTGTGCATGGTAAGCACTCTAAAACATGATCAAATAACTATTTTATATAAGTATTGATTTCAAAGCTATAAATGACCAAAAACTATTCACTCAATGTTTAAACTTCATTTAACGTAGCTTAACATAATCTAATTGGATTTTTGGTGAAACCCAAATTTTTTTGGGGACCTTTTTTTTAGGGTAAAATGACAACTTAATGTAATTTTGTTTCATAAAGTCCCTAAGGAAGGAGGCACATGGCTCAATAGGACAGCCCTTAAATTTTCCTTTTTTTCCCCGTACAAATTGCCTTTCCAACCACGATTTTCGAAGTCGATCATAAATTGAAGAAGCAACGAAGTTGATCTCTAATTCACAAGAACTTTAAGCATGA